>JARBWK010000016.1:36869241-36889331 GCA_030556195.1 Anolis apletophallus
GCTGCACTCCCAAAACCAATAACTCAGCAGTTTTTACACTCTGCTCGTCCTTAAAACCAGCTGCTCTCCTGGCAGTTCAAACACATCTTTACTACTAGTCTCTCTCAGAGTAGAGTCAGCCTTTACGTCTACTCTCTCTCTTAGAGTAGAGTCAGAATCTTTTTAAAACCGCTGATAGCTGGCTAAAACAGACTCCCAAATTCTCCACACACCCTTCAGCTTTCTCTGTCAACAACCAACTGTAGAAGTTTGAATCTGAAGATTCTAAAGCCACTTGCAGGCTCCGCCTCCTGTTTCCACGGCAACGGAAACTCCTTGGAGGTTCTGCCAGTTAATCTCTCCATTAACCCTTTAAGGGTTTGCCAAGTTTTACCCTTACAATATACATACATATATATATATAAATATCAATCACATTAAAAACCTGTAACAAATAAATATGACTTCACCACACACACCCTCCCCCTTCTGCACGCCTTCTGCGCTCGCCTCTCTTTATGCTCAAGAAAGAGGGCTAGAGTGGCCAGGGAATTCGCCAAGATGGTGGCGCTGTCGGCTTGGGCGAGTAAGCCGGACCAGGCACAGTGTTTGTGTGGGGAGAGTGGCAGTTACCAGACATTCACGTAGAGTTTTCCCTTCCTTCCTTCCTTGCTACTGGCCTGGCCTTGCCTTCTGCTGCCACCTGTCCTGTCCTGCCAATACGGGACAGGAGCTGAAAATACGGGACACGAAATTCAGAGCAAAAATACGGGACGTCCCGTATAATACAGGACAGGTGGCAACCCGACATAAAACTGCCAGTTTGGTGGATGGCGAAGGCTGGGAAGCCAAGAAATGGGTCAAAATGGCAGCATGACATTTCCAAGTGGACAGCTCTGATTCAGATGCTGAAGATCTCACCCGTTACCATCGAACTACCTTCCCTGTGGGTTCTTCAAACAATATGAGCCCCGTATCCGCAGAATTGATGTAGGTGGTTTAAAGTATCCACTGTTTCAATTATTCATTTAGGACCTTCTCTACAAACAATATTCTGGACTGCTGTGAGTTTTCTGGGCTGTCTGGCCATGTCCCAGAAGCATTCTCACCTGACGTTTCACCTACATCTATGGCAGGCATCCTCAGAGGTTGTGAGGTCTGTTGAAAACTGGGAAAGTGAAGTTTATATTTTGGTGGAATAATGTCCAATATGGGAGAAAGAACTTTTGTCCGCTTGAGGGAAGTGTGAATGTTGCAATTGGCCACCTTAATTAGCATTTAATGGCATTGTAGCATCAAAGCCTGACTGCTTCCTGCCTGGGAGAATCCTTTGTTGAGAGGTGTTAGCTGCCCTCGGTTGTTTCCAGTCCCAGCAAAGGATTCCCCCAGGAAGCAATCAGACAGGCTTTGAAGCTGCAAGGGTATTCAATACTAATCATGCTGGCCAATTGCAACATTCACACTTGCCTCAAACGGACAACAGTTCTTTCTCCCACCCTGGACATTATTCCACAGATATATCAACCTCACTTGTCGTTCCACATCCAGGTCTTCACCAGCCTCCCAAAGGACACCAGAGAGGGTGCAGATCTAACCTCACTTGGGAGATAATTCCATAGCCGAGGGGCCACCACAGAGAAGGCCCTGTCTCCCGTCCCCACCAGCGCTTGCGAAGATGGCAGGACCGAGAGCAGGGCCTCTCCGGAGGATCTTAATGTCCTTGATGGTTCATTGGGGAGAATCCGTTTGGGCCGGAACCGTATAGGGTTTTGTAGGTTAAAACCAGCACTTTGAATTGTGCCCAGAAACCAATTGGCAGCCAGTGGAGCTGGCGCAACAAGGGAGTTGTATGCTCCCTGTGCCCCGCTTCTGTTAGTAACTTGGCTGCCGAGCGTTGGACTAATTGCAGTTTTCGAGCAGTCTTCAGAGGCAGCCCCACAAGAGAGCGTTGCAGTAGTCTATTCGGGATGTAACCAGAGCGTGGGCCACCGTGGCCAAGTCAGACTTCCCAAGGTACAGGCGCAGCTGGCGCACAAGCTTTAACTGGTTTCCTGTCCCAACAAAGGATTCCTCCGCATGCAGCAATCGGCCAGGCGTTGAAGCTGCAAAGCTATTCAATGCTAATCAAACTGGCCGATTGCAACATTCACACCTGCCTCCAACAGACAAGAGTTCTTTCTCCCACCCTGGACATCATTCCACAGATATATAAACCCCACTTGTCTCGTTTCCAACAGACCTCATATCCTCTGGGGATACCTGCCAGGAGAGAATGCTTCTGGAGCAGGGGTGGGCAACCTATGGCCTGCAGGCCGGATCCAGCCCGGCAGCCAATTCTGTCCGGCCAGGGGAGAAGGGTGTCGGGGGCGGGCCAAGAAGAAGGGTGCCGCTGCCGTCATCCCATCGCAGGCTCTGCGGGGTCTGTGTCGGCAGACAGGCCGGAGGAGCGGCAGCTTTGGAGTGCCTGCATCCCTGGAGACGATCCGGTCCTGCAGCGTCAGCACTCGCCGACCTGCGGGGGCTGATCATCCGAGCGATCCAGAAGACTTGATCATCTTCCGGGTCGCCAGGTCGAATAAGTCACCTCAGATCGCCGACTGCTCCCCCTGCAGGCCTGGAGATGGCAGGCACTCCATAGCAGGGCGATCAGCTGGGGAACGGCTGGGGGCGAGAGCGGGCGGAGGCCTGCAGCCTGCTGCCTGGAGCCTGCTGCTGTGCTATATATATTATTTATTATATTATTATAATTTTATAATAATATAATAAATAATATATATATATATATTTCCAACGTCCGTGCAATGTCATATATAGACAACGAAACTATGGCTCGCAGAACCACCAAACTCGACAACCGAATGAACCATAGCACAAGGTACATAAAACGCCAAAAAAACCGGACCTACGTACCTCCCAACACCCCAAAAAACAATCCCCAAAAACTGGCAACGGAACTCCCACTCCGGCCTCTCCGCTGCCAGAGCGCGAAAGGAGGTGGGTGGGGCTGAGGAGGAGCACGGGAGCCAGTTCCCGTCCTCCTCAGCCCCTCCCGCCTCCCCCGCCGCCGTGCTGATCTGGGACGGCAGGGGGGCCGAAGGAGGAGGGGCTGAGGAGGAGCACGGGAGCCGGTTCCTGTTTTCCTCCTCAGCCCCTCCCACCTCCCTCTCGCCTCCCCCGCCGCCGTGCCGATCTGGGACGGCGGGGGGGGCGGTGGAAGGAGGAGGGGCTGAGGCGCACGGGAGCCGGTTCCCGTCCTCCTCCTCAGCCCCGCCCACCTCCTCTCGCCTCCCCCGCCGCCGTGCCGATCTGGGACGGCGGGCGGTGGAAGGAGGAGGGGCTGAGGAGCACGGGAGCCGGTTCCCGTCCTCCTCCTCAGCCCCTCCCACCTCCTCTCGCCTCCCCGCCGCCGTGCCAATCTGGGACGGAGGGGGGGAAGGAGGGGCTGAGAAGCACGGGAGCCGGTTCCTGTCCTCCTCCTCAGCCCCTCCCACCTCCTCTCGCCTCCCCCGCTGCCGTGCCAATCTGGGGTGGCAGAGGGGCCGAAGGAGGAGGGGCTGTGGAGGAGCACGGAGCTGGTTCCTGTCCTCCTCCTCAGCCCTCCCGCCTCCCCCGCCGCCGTGCTGCCCTGGGATGGCAGGGGGGGCGAAGGAGGAGGGGCTGAAGAGGAGCACGGGAGCCGGTTCCCATCCTCCTCCTCAGCCCCTCCCACCTCCTCCCACCTCCCCCGCCGCCGTGCCGATCTGGGACGGCAGTGGGGGCCGCAGGAGGAGGAGCTGAGGAGGAGGACGGGAGCCGGTTCCCGTCCTCCTCCTCAGCCCCTCCCGCCTCCCCCGCCGCCGTGCTGACCTGGGATGGCAGGGGGGGCGAAGGAGGAGGAGCTGAGGAGGAGGACGGGAGCTGGTTCCCGTCCTCCTCAGCCCCTCCCACCTCTTCCCGCCTCCCCCGTCACCGTGCTGATCTGGGGTGGCAGGGGGGGCAGGAGGAGGGGCTGAGGAGGAGCACGGGAGCTGGTTCCCGGGCTCCTCCTCCGCCCCTCCCGCCTCCCCCCGCCGTGCTGACCTGGGATGGCAGGGGGGGAAGGAGGAGGAGGGGCTGAGGAGGAGCACGGGAGCCGGTTCCCGTCCTCCTCCTCAGCCCCTCCCACCTCCTCCCGCCTCCCCCGCCGCCGTGCCGATCTGGCGGCACAGCAACGCGTGCACGGGTACAGCTAGTATAATATAATAATGTTAATTATATTATAATTTCAATATATTATAATGTAATATAATATAATAATTATGATATTCATTCTAATAATATATGAATATTTCTTGATATACTAATATGTTAATATTAATGATGTGTAATATATAGTAAATATAATAAATAAATAATGTAGATTAGAATGTAGTTCCGCCTTTAGGTGCGGCCCTCCATAATATTTTTTGGCTCTCGTGTGGCCCCTTGGGAAAAATAATTGCCCACCCCTGTTCTGGAACATGGCCAGACAGCTTGGAAAACTCACAGCAACCCAGTGATTCCAGCCATGAAAGCCTTCGACAACAAACCATATCCTCTTTTTAATGCCTATGTCATCAGGTTCGCTATTATCTATGGTTTCTTATATCCACACGAAGTCCAGTAACAAAACCCACACGCCCCACCCATGTGAATATGGGAGATCATGCTGTATTTGCTCTTTCTTTCAACATAGCCAAAAAAGCCTTTTGGGTTATTTTACGTCATCTTGTAAGGCTGAGGCTATTTGGCTTCTCTTCCAAGGCACACAAAGGACTCTGGATTTCATTGCAGTATGTAATGCAATTTGAAAAAAAAATTCTGTTCCTGGTTTGAAAGGGTTATTTCCTGTTTAATTGTGTGAAACTTACTTTGAAAGTAGTTACTACGCTTGGTTGATCCATAAAAAAAAATTAGTTCAAAACTCGTTTCGGATCTAGGGGGCGCTGGTGGTTTGGTTCGAAGTCGAAAACAGGTATGCAATGTATGTTAAAGTTAATCGTACTAACATAACACACATAGAAATATTCCAACAGACCCAAAGCACAAATGAAGTAACAGTCATGGAAACAAAACAATCCCAAAGTCACAATACGTAGGGTCTACATATATATATTGTATTATTATTATACGTGTGAATCAAACACTAAAGTATCATAGACCCAAGTCTCCGCTGAGACTGTAATGAGCATAAACTAATACAATACAATTTCATAGAACATTTCAAAATGAGTCCATAAAGGTTCAAGTCGTGGGATCCGAAGGAAAAATCAAGTTCCAGTGTGGATTCAAAGCAACAGGATGCACTATCCCTTAGTAGTGGATGGTGTCACACCTCAAGGGCCTCAGGCATCACTTTTGCTTGAACAAGGCTTTAGCCGAGAGCCTCAGGCCCCACGTTCACCTGGACGACGCTTTAGCCAAGGTGATACAAGAATGCTATCCAAGCCAGCTTGTTCCACTCCCAAACCTTGTCTTGGCCCTCCCGGCCTTTCCCGTGAGAAACCAGGGATGAATGCATAACATAGGCAGCTCAAGGCCGTACCATCTAGCCTCCCTGATAGTGAGGCGCTCCAGGAGGAGCCGAGAGGTTGACTCCCGTGCCCAGATGGCAGCCACTAACGAGCTACAAATTCCAGAGAGACTGAGGTAACAATAACATATAGGCAACCATCGATCATACAACTTTGACGTGCGACGCATCTACATCAAAGCCAGGGAATACTATAATTGCCAAGAGATGCCCCATCACAAGTATCTCGTACCAACGCCGCAAAGGAGACGCTAAGGAGAAGAGGCCACATTGGGCCTCTTAGCCAAGCTTGTGCCAGCCAGCCTACCCCGGGCTGACTTGACCCTGCGTCGTGCCTTGTTCCCGTTCGTCGTCAAGACCCTGTGATTGATCCTGAAAGACTTTGCCTTTTAAAGAACTCTTTGCCTCGAACCCAACCCAGCCTTGTTTGCTTCGGCTGGGATCCTTTAAAAGACTTCCTTTGCATCTGGCTTGTTTCTGCATTGGATCCGGTTTGGATTACTAGAGACTGCCATATTATCAACCCAGCTTTGTTCCAGTTTGCTTCCTGTGGAACCCTGTGTTGCTACAGGACTATTTACTCTCCTTGCTAAACCTTGCTGATTGCTGCTAACTGGGGGCACTATAAGGATTGCCTCCAACCACTTTCCTATACCTACCTATTCTAAATAAAACCCGTTGAACCTCAGTTGCTGTGTGGTTTATCCAGGGAGGTCAGGTTCCAAGGGCCACAGGGGGCGACAGATGGCGAGTTACCTTCTGCAACATAAACGGGTGGCATTTCAAAAGTCCCCATGCAAGCTGCATGCTGAGCGCCGGACCGTGGCAGCGTTTAAGCTCCCCCTTAGCTTTTCGCTTACTTTGAGTGGTTTGGTTCGGAAGTCAATTCCGATTTTCACAGAAAAAAATGTTTAAAACTTTCCAAAACTTCCGAGACTTCAGAATTCCGAATAATGGTTTAACACTGTTATTTCCTGTTTCATTGGGTGGTCTTTACTTTGAAAGTAGTTGTTTTACTACAAAAGGGGGAGAGCAAAGGGGAAAATTCATCCACGCTGGTTTAAAATGCATTAATACATATATCTTTCTGTTTAATTTCTATTAATTTTTTTAAAAAAAAATTTCTAGGGGGGCGGTGAGTAAATTTTTTTTCTGGAAAGGGAGCGGTAGGCCAAAATAGTTTGGAAACCACTGCACTAGAGCTCTCTGGCAGGAAATTACAAATTGTTCGTGCCTTCAAGTCATATTCGGCTTACTGTAAACTGCGTGAAAACTATCATGGGATTTTCCCAGTTTTATTCAAACTGTGATTGCTATTGGCTTCCTGGAAAGGTGAAAGATTAGCTTGCCTAAGCCCATGGAATGGGTATTATTATTATTATTATTATTATTATTATTAGCCGGTCTGAGTCCCTCTTCGGAAGTGAGAAGGCCGCCGGGGTAGAAAAGTTGTGAATAAATAATAAATAAATAAATAAATTATTATTATTATTATTATTTGCCGGTCTGAGTCCCTCTTCGGAGGTGGGAAGGCCGGGGTATAAAAGTTTTAAATAAATAAATAAATTATTATTATTATTATTATTATTTGCCGGTCTGAGTCCCTCTTCAGAGGTGAGAAGGCCGGGGTATAAAAGTTTTAAATAAATAAATATATTATTATTATTATTATTATTTGCCGGTCTGAGTCCCTCTTCGGAGGTGAGAAGACCGGGGTATAAAATTTTTATATAAATATATTATTATTATTATTATTATTATTATTTGCCGGTCTGAGTCCCTCTTCGGAGGTGAGAAGGCCGGGTAAAAGTTTTAAATAAATAAATAAATAAATTATTATTATTATTATTATTTGCCAGTCTGAGTCCCTCTTCAGAGGTGAGAAGGCCGGGGTATAAAAGTTTTAAATAAATATATTATTATTATTATTATTATTTGCTGGTCTGAGTCCCTCTTCGGAGGTGAGAAGGCCGGGGTATAAAAGTTTTAAATAAATAAATAAATTATTGTTATTATTATTATTATTTGCCAGTCTGAGTCCCTCTTCAGAGGTGAGAAGGCCAGGGTCTAAAAGTTTTAAATAAATATATTATTATTATTATTATTATTTGCTGGTCTGAGTCCTCTTCGGAGGTGAGAAGGCCGGGTAT
This sequence comes from Anolis apletophallus, assembly GCA_030556195.1. Taxonomy (NCBI): domain Eukaryota; kingdom Metazoa; phylum Chordata; class Lepidosauria; order Squamata; family Anolidae; genus Anolis; species Anolis apletophallus. The sequence goes on from JARBWK010000016.1 coordinate 36,876,901, forward strand.
AAAAGTTTTAAATAAATAAATAAATTATTATTATTATTATTATTGCCAGTCTGAGTCCCTCTTCAGAGGTGAGAAGGCCGGGGTATAAAAGTTTTAAATAAATAAATTATTATAATTATTATTATTTGCCGGTCTGAGTCCCTCTTCGGAGGTGGGAACGCCGGGGTATAAAAGTTTTAAATAAATAAATAAATTATTATTATTATTATTATTTGCCGGTCTGAGTCCCTCTTCAGAGGTGAGAAGGCCGGGGTATAAAAGTTTTAAATAAATAAATAATAATAATTATTATTATTTGCCGGTCTGAGTCCCTCTTCGGAGGTGGGAACGCCGGGGTATAAAAGTTTTAAATAAATAAATAAATTATTATTATTATTATTTGCCGGTCTGAGTCCCTCTTCAGAGGTGAGAAGACCGGGGTATAAAAGTTTTTAAATAAATATATTATTATTATTATTATTATTTGCCGGTCTGAGTCCCTCTTCAGAGGTGAGAAGACCGGGGTATAAAAGTTTTAAATAAATATATTATTATTATTATTATTATTATTTGCTGGTCTGAGTCCCTCTTCGGAGGTGAGAAGGCCGGGGTATAAAAGTTTTAAATAAATAAATAAATTATTATTATTATTATTATTTGCCGGTCTGAGTCCCTCTTCAGAGGTGAGAAGGCCGGGGTATAAAAGTTTTAAATAAATAAATAATAATAATTATTATTATTTGCCGGTCTGAGTCCCTCTTCGGAGGTGGGAACGCCGGGGTATAAAAGTTTTAAATAAATAAATAAATAATTATTATTATTATTATTTGCCGGTCTGAGTCCCTCTTCAGAGGTGAGAAGGCCGGGGTATAAAAGTTTTAAATAAATAAATAAATAAATAAATAAATAATTATTATTATTATTAAACTTTATTTATACCCCGCCACCATCTCCCAGAAGGGACTCGGGGCAGCTAACATCAGGCCAAGCCCAACAACACAGCAATAAAACAACAACAACAACACAGCAGCAAATAAAATAATACAATCAATAACACACATATAAACAGTAAGTACACAAAGTTTAAAACCATAGTGGCCAGGACAGAGTCATATATTAATTTTTTGAAAATAAATAAGCGCTGGACATGGACGGAGATAAGATGTATCTCAGGCCCGGATTACCCATAAGACCACCCTAGGCCATGGCCTAGGGGCGCAAGCCAAGGGGGGGCGCAATTCACACGGACACCAAAAAAAACCCTCAAATCCGCAACGCAACTCTCTCTCTCGGGGGAGGGTGGGGGGAGAGCGCTGTAAGGCGGCGGGGGAGGAGGGAATGGTGCCGCCCCCTCACTATCGCCCGGCCCCCATGTCAAGGAAGGGGGGGCCGAGAGGCGCGCCGTGAAGAGGAGGAGGCAGAGGGAAGCCCTGCCCCCAGGGCTGATGCCCTTCCTTCCTCCTTCCTTGACTCAAGGAATGAGGGTGCATGGCACCGCGAGGAGGAGAAGATGGTGGTGGTGGTGGAGGGGTGCGGTAGAGGTTGGCTTGGGGGCGTAATTCCAAAGTGTGGCCTAGGGCGCCAAAAGGGGTTAATCCGGGCCTGATGTATCTAGCAGAAGGGTTTTTGAGTAATGTGGGGAGATCAACCCAACAGGTAGTTAAAGTGCATCTGAGGACATTTGCAGGGAATTGGTCAAAGCAGGACATTGTTCCCTTTATTCAGGGAAGGCACATTGGAATAGCCACGTTTTCAGGTCCCTCCTAAAAACTGCCAATGAGGGGGCTTGCCTAATATTCTTAGGAAGCGGGTTCCAGAGTCAGGGGGCCGCCACAGAGAAGGCCCTCTCTCTCATCCCCACCAGTCGCACCTACAAAAAGGGTGGGAGCGAGAGCAGGGCCTCTCCAGATGATCGGAGAGATCGTGTAGGTTTGTAGACGCAAATGCGGTCACGTAGGTAGCCGGGTCCCAAACCGTTCAGGGCTTTGTAGGTAAGAACCTGCACCTTGAATTGGGACCGGAAGATGAAAGGCAGCCAATGGAGCCCCCTAAACAGGAGTGTTGACCACTCCCTGTAGGACGCTCCAGTTAGTAATCTGACTGTCTCCCGTTGCACCAATTGAAACTTCAGACCATCTTCAAGGGCAGCCCCACGTAGAGTGCATTACAGTAGTCCAACCTGGAGGTGACTAAGGTGTGGACCACCATGGCCAGATCCAACTTCACGAGGTACGGCTGCAGCTGGCGCATGAGTTTTAATTGTGCGAAGGCCCTCCCAGCTACCGCCAACGCCTGGGTTTCAAACGTTAGCGATGAATCTAGTAGGACACCCAAGCTGTGGCTAAGGGCTTTCATCGCTAAGTGTGGGTTTGGGGTCTGTCCTCCAGAACTGGAATTAAACATTCAAACTACTGCACCAAGCTGGCTCTTCTTGGGCCATTCAATAACATCAACCAATGTAACATTGGGTTGTTGTGTGTTTTCCGGGCTGTATGGCCATGTTCCGGAAGCATTTTCTCCTGACGTTTTGCCTGCATCTATGGCAGGCATCCTTAGAGGTTGTGAGGTCTGTTGGGAACCATTTCCGAGGATGCCTGCCATAAATGCAGGCCAAACATCAGGAGATAATGCTTCTGGAACATGGCCATGCAGCCATAGCAAGTAACGTGCATCACAAGCACCACAATTGGGCAATATCACTATCATGTGGGTGTCATTGCAAAATACATCCCTTAGCATCTAGATATCCAGAGTTGAACATCTCAAGAAGATCGTCTTGGTCTACAAAGAATCAAGAGGAAGAGCAAGATGTGTGCGAATAAGCCGCTGGGGGAGGTCATCCGGAGTTTCGGAGTGCGGTGTCATCTGTACGCAGATGATGTCCAACTCTGTCATTCCTTCCCACCTGCTACTAAGAACAGTAGCGGCGCGCCAATAATCAAACAGGCACATGCTATGGAAGACTAACACCCTGATTAAATGCATTTTAATCCACTCTGTGCCAAGTTATACCATATATGCTAGATGAGTGGGAATACAGTGCAGTTTGAGCTATGAAAGTTAATGGGATTCTTAATGTGAATGGAAAACACCAGTGCGCATGGCAAAAGTCCTACCTTCTCTGCTGGCAGGAAGCCCGGAACTAATGTTGCAAGTTAAAAGAACAGAGAGGCCCAACATGGATAGCTTGCACTGTGAGAAAAGAATTACCTTATAGATGGCTATTGTTCTCAGATTTAGGGATGACAGAGAAATGATGTAAATGATTTGAGTAATGTTTATTGGATTAATGAAATGTCATGTAACAACAGTAATCACCAGCCAATTATGATTGTTTTTACCATGAAGAAGGGGTGGGTTTAACTGGATGGACTCCATTGAGGTATAAATATCTTTGTATGAAATGTATCGGGGTCCTTTGCCCCTACCTGCAGCTGTGTTCTGCTGGCGAAATACCCACCAGCTGGTGAAAGAAAATAAACCTTTTTGTTTTCATCCTACTTCACAGTTGTCACGCGTTCTCCCTCATCCTTGTATCCGCACGTTCGGGCAGCGTTGGTAAGATTAACTTGGTACTTGGGGTTCTAGAACTCCCGGTTCTGCTTCATTTGGTGACCCCGACGTGATGGTAAAAGGTATCTAGACGGGTCTGTGTTGAGGGAAAACGAACGTGATCTCCGTTGATGACAGCGCTTGCTCCCCGGCTAGTAAGGTGAGGCCATTCAGGAGGGCTGAGGAGGGGCGCCCCGCCTGTTTTTGACCGATTTTTGCACTGAGCCGGCCGCCTGAATCGCCCCAAACGAACGCCGGGGACCCGAGAGACTGCAACTAACGTTGAGGGTGAAAGCAAAGCCTGAAGGGAGAGGCTGGCTGAGAAGCGGCCTCTGGAGAGCCGGCTAGAGTAAGTCCAGGGACACCTTAAGACGGTGCCCGGCCACAGAGGGCTAGCAAACTGGCATAAGCGCGCAGAGGAGTCGGAGGCGACGTCAGGTCCGATCGCCAGAGAGCCGACGCAACTCGATTGGTGACGTGGGAAGGCGAGACGCGAGTCCCAGGGTCTGCAGGACATCGGCAAGTATAGTTTATTTCGTGCACTTTAACACTGAGGGAACACACATTGGGGAGGGGGAAAGCACTGAAGTGGGGTTTGATCTCAGGCAGGAGAGATGGGGAGTGCAGGCTCAAAGCAGAAGAAAGAGACCCCTTTGCAGTGTGTGCTAGATAATTGGGACAGGTTTTGTTTGCTAGCAGTTGAGGGAAACACCCAGGAGATGAAATCTTTTGAACTTAGTAATCTGTGCACAGAAGTTTGGCCATCTGTCCGAGAGATCGGATGGCCAAGCGAGGGAACCTGGGATTGGGATAAGTGTCAGCGCCTTGAAGATTATTGCTACGCAATACATCCACATGATCAATGGATATATTCCGCAGCATGGGTGCGAATGGTTGCAGAGGGGGTGTGGTGGGCTGGCCCAAAGTGTCGTGAGAAGAAGATTTGCTTTGCAAACAGAAAAGCAGAGAAAAGTCCTCCGGTGCTCCCAGCGGAGCCAGAAGAACTCCTCCCGCTAAGGAGGAGAGAGAGAGAGAGGTTTATTGCCCCAACCGGAGCCTGGGGAGCAGCCCCAGCGTCCCCGCTCCGCGCCAGCCCCAGAGCCCCCGTCCAAGCTCCAGCCATGTTCCCCACCCTTGGGACAGGCTCGGCCGTCCAGATGACGTCAACGGCCGTGACGCATTCTGAGGCGGTCCCCGCTGTTCCTACCGCACCAATCCAGATCGTCCCCGCCCTGCCATTCCCGGCAAGCCCAAGACTCCTTCCTCCTCCTGCTGCGCCAATCCAGTTTGTCCCCGCCCTGTCGCTCCCAGCAAGCCCAGAGCTTTTTCCTGTTCCCGGCGCGCCAGTTTCAACTACAGTAAATTTACCACAGACTTTGCAATTCGAATTAGAGCAACTAGCAGATGCGGGTTCAAGCGGGACAGTTCCGTCTGCCAAAGCAGCGTCCCAGCCTGCGCTAGCTCCTCCGTTCCACTTCCCAACAATAGTGGCATGCCCGGTTTCCCCCCCAGGAAGGGACCTGCCCTTTGAAGAGCCGCCTGCTTACCAAGGCCCTCTTTCCATGAAGATTAATTACCCCCTTGAAGATGCCAGAGAGATAGAGAGAGAGGCGAGACGTCCACCCCCTCCTTCTGGCCGGACGATAGCGCGTCCCCAAGGCAGGGAGAGAGAGTATGAAAGCCCCGAAGCTTCAGGGAGGCAGATGACGCCACCCCTGCAGAAGCGAAGGAGCAGTTCCGTTGACACCGCAGGAACCACAGGGCGCTCTCCAGACCCACCTAGACGAAGGCATAGTGTGGGAAGAGCTGCTTCTCCAATGAGAACCAGAAGCCAAACCAGGGGGCAGGAAGCAAGGGAGGAAGAAAAGGTGGAAAGAGAGGCACTACAGTGTCCTATACGGCAGGTCCCGCTACTGGACGCCCATAACCGGGTCCAACAAGCTTTTCAAATAGTTCCGTTTTCAAGTTCGGACATTTTTAATTGGAAACATAACACCCCCCCATATTCTGAACAGCCTCGGGCGATGGGGGATCTTTTGGAAGGAGTTATGGCTACTCATGACCCTACGTGGTGGGATTGCAAGCAACTTTTAAATGCCCTGTTTACGGCGGCAGAGAGAAGGTGCATCATCAACCAAGCCAGGTTGATAGCACAAGAGGGACATGGGCAAATAGAAGCTGTGGCATATGGGAATATTAGGTTCCCGGTGGAACAAGATCCGGGGTGGAATCCAAATATCCCAGAGCAAAGAAACAGAATTAGAGACTTTCAGCAAATCCTATTGCAAGCCATTAGGGAAGGCCCTCCCCGGCCTTCCAGTATCCAAAAGATACAAGGAGTCCAGCAGGACAAAGTTGAGACCCCTGCTGCTTTTCTTGAGCGTTTGGAGGAAGCTTATAGAAAATATAGTCCCTACAACCTAGAGCAGAATGATGGGAGAGTCGCTCTCACGCACTCCTTCATCTCACAGTCATCCTCAGACATCAGAAAGAAAATACAAAAACAACCAGGATTTTTGGGCAAAAATCTAACTGAACTGTTGGCCATTGCTGACCAAGTGTTTATGGCTAGGGAGCAGGTAGAGGAGGAGAAGAAGGAGAGGAAGAAGAGAGAAGGATATAGAGTCTTGGTGAGCATGTTTGAAGAAAGGTCAGGAAGAGGAAGAGGAAGAGGAAGTAGTAGAGGAAGGGGGTCAGGAAGAGGAAGCAGTGGAGGACAATATACGTTGGGTCGCAACCAGTGTGCTCGCTGTAAAAAAGAAGGCCACTGGAAAAGGGATTGTGTAGAAGAAATGTCAGAGGAAAGTGATGCAGGTGTGAAGAAAGTGACAAGTACAGCCAGAGGCTCAGGGAAGCCAAGGGGAAGAGGCAAAGGAAGTTATAAACCATATCAGAAGGCTGTTGTGGCTGCTGCCATGCAAGAGGAAGAAGAGGAAGACTCAGAATGGGAAGATGAATGTTGAAGGATAGGCAAGGCTTTTCTGCTTCTTGACCCAGAGGAGCCATTGATTGCCATAGATGTACAAGGTCAGCGTATAAAGTTCCTAATAGACACAGGTGCGGATAAATCAGTAGTGAACAAGAAAATAGCGCCCCCTAGTGGTCAGCACATCAAAATTGTTGGAGTGTCAGGAAGGCCACAAAAATGCCCTTTGTTACAACAAAGAAAGTGCAACATTGCTGGCAGAGAGGTGATGCATAAGTTACTGTATGTCCCAGATTGTCCCATCCCTCTTCTTGGGAGAGACATCTTGGCGAAGATAAGGGCAAGGTTGGAATTTTTGGAGACAGGCCAGTTGGAACTTACAGTCCCACAGCAAGAAGAGTACAGATTGTTTAGATTGCAACAAGTTACCAAGAAAGATACAGTTTGGTGTTGGCAAGAAACTCCCAGGGTTTGGGCTGAAGATAATGAGCCAGGAATGGCGATAAATGTTGCGCCTGTTGTAGTTGAGATAAGGACTGGTCAGCTTCCCGTGAGAAAGGCCCAATACCCGATAAGCAGAGATGCTGTGGAAGGAATCCAAGGAGAGTTGCAAAGATTGTTGCGTCATGGGATTATTGTTCATTGTGAGTCAGCTTGGAATTCGGCCCTTCTTCCTGTTCGCAAATCAGATGGAAAGTATCGCATTGTGCAAGACCTTAGAGCTGTCAATCAAGCTACAGTGACTTTAACCCCTGTGGTCCAAAATCCATATGTGATGATGAGTCTAATACCAAGCGCCGCTGCCTGGTTCTCTGTATTGGACTTACGTGATGCATTTTTCTGCATTAGGCTAGCTCCTATCTCACAACCCATCTTTGCCTTCCAATGGGAGACCCCAAAGGGAGGACAAAGACGTCAAGCTACATGGTGTAGACTTCCGCAAGGTTTTAAAAATTCTCCTAGCATTTTTGGGCAGGCCTTAGCTCAGGACTTGTCAGAATTTGAAATTCCAGAGGCTGAAGGTTTTTGGCTTCAGTATGTTGATGACCTGTTGGTCGGGACTAAAACTAGAGAAGGATGTGAGCACTACACTCTAGAACTGTTGAAAGTGCTAGAAGAGAAAGGATATAAAGTGTCCAAGAAGAAAGCACAGTTGTGTCAGAAGAAAGTTAAATATTTAGGCTTTGGCCTGACCCAGGGGAGTAAAGTGTTGGAAGTTGAAAGAAAGGAAGTTATTTGTGCCATTCCAACCCCCAAAGACAGAAGACAGACAAGAGAGTTTCTAGGAACCACTTCTTATGTAAGACATTGGATTCCTAATTATGCTGTCATTGCAAAGCCATTGTATCAAGCTACCAGAGGGGGTAACAAGGACCCCTTTGAGTGGACTGAGAGTTGTGACCAGGCTTTCCAGATGCTGAAAGAAGCTGTAATCTCACCACCTGCGCTAGGCCTGCCAGATTTGGAGAAGCCGTTCTATCTCTTTGCTGCAGAAAGAGATGGGACTGCTATAGGGGTTTTGACACAGTTTTTAGGTACATGGCAACGCCCTGTAGCTTATCTGTCCAAGCAGTTAGACACAGTAGCCAGGGGGCTTCCCCCCTGTTTGAGGGCTGTTGCAGCTGCGGTGGATTTAATCAGAGAAGCCACCAAGCTTACACTTGGGAAAGCACTCACAGTGAGGGTCCCCCATCATGTGAAAGCACTTCTAGATTCCAAGGGTCCCCGCTGGCTAACAAATGAGCGACTGACTAAGTATGAGGGTGTCTTGTGCAACAACCCCCTCGTTACCCTAGAGATGTGTCCAATGTTAAATCCGGCAACTCTTTTGCCTAGCCCTTCAAATCTCTCAGAACATGACTGCATTGAGACAATGGATTTAGTCTATTCCAGTAGGCCAGACTTGCGTGATTTCCCTTGGGAACAGGTAGAATTAACCCTATACACGGATGGATCCAGTTTTATAAGAGAGGGAGTGCGTTATGCCGGCTATGCTGTTGTCTCCTGGGAGGATGGGGTGCTCAAAGCGGAGCCCCTACCTCCTGGAACTTCGGCCCAACTGGCTGAGCTGATTGCATTGACTCATGCTTTAAAACTGGCCGAAGGGCAAAGGGTTAATATCTATACAGATTCCCGTTTTGCGTTTTTAACGCTTCATTGTCACGGGGCATTGTGGAGGGAAAGAGGCTTCTTGACCTCTGCTGGAAAGGCTGTCAAATATGCAGATGCTATGTTAGATTTGTTGGATGCTGTTTGGCTCCCTAGTAAAGTGGCTTTGATGCACTGTAAAGCACATCAAAAGGGCAATGATCCGGTGGTTCAGGGAAACAGGCTAGCGGATCTGACTGCCAAAGAGGTAGCTACTCAGAAGTACACACCTGTAATGTTAAATCTCACTGACTCAGAGCCCAAAGTGGAGAAATGCAATTACACTAGAGAGGAAGAGGAATGGGCTTTGAGTGAGGGTGGAGATTGGGAAGATAGTTTCATAAAGATGCCAGACAACCGCGTGTTTGTTCCTAAGACAAAAGCGTGGCACATAGTACAGTTCTACCATGAGAACACACACTTAGGGAAAAGCGCCCTGGCAGCGCTCCTAGAAAGACAGATGTACATCAATGGATTGCACAGCCTGACGTCCTTGGCTGCAAGAAGGTGCTGGACATGTGCAAAGAATAACCCAAGAGAGGGGCCTTTGAAAGCGCCTGGGATACAGTATCAAGGGAATTGGCCCTTTGAAGTGTTAGTTACAGACTTTACAGAAATGCCAATGAGCGGAGGCTTCCGTTATTTGCTGCTTTTTGTAGATTCATACACAGGTTGGATTGAAGCTTTTCCTACACGCACAGAGCGATCAGCTGAGGTAGTAAAAGGCCTCATGAAAGACATTATTCCTAGATTCGGCATGCCTTTGCAGATAGGCTCAGATAACGGGCCTTCATATGTGCACCACGTGGTCCAGGGACTGTGTAAGCTGCTGGGGATCACGTGGCGTCTTCATTGTGCGTATCACCCGCAATCTTCTGCCAGGGCAGAAAGAGCAAATAGAACTTTAAAGAACTGTTTAGCAAAGATTTGCCAAGAGACTAAATTGAACTGGAGAATGGCGTTACCCCTGGCTCTCCTAAGAGTCAGGTGTACACCGCATAAGAAGACAGGCTTGTCACCATTTGAAAGACTGTATGGCAGGCCTCCTTTGAACTTAAAACCAATGTGTGGACAGACTTCTGACAGCCATGTGTTAGGACATCAACAGACTTTGCAAGATGTTCAGATGTTAGGGAAACAGCTAGAGAAACTTAGTCAATACACTGCAGATTTGCGACCTCCTCTCCCGTCTACTTGTCTTCACTCTTTTTCAGTTGGCGAATCGGTCCTTGTCAAGGACTGGAACCTGCGTCCGCTGCAACCGAGATGGAGAGGGCCGTATACCGTGCTTCTGAGCACACCAACAGCCGTCAAAGTGCAAGGTCTTCGCCCTTGGATTCATTATTCGAGGGTGAAGAGGTCGCCGGTTGCTTTGGAGTCATCTGTGGATCCAGACAATCCCCTTCGCCTCAGGATTACAAAAACTTTGCAACGCCCTATTTAAGGGGCACACAGACGGCCACAGAAGAGTCGTCTGATACCATCGCTCCCAATCCGGGAAATGGTGGTCCAACGCAAGAAAGATGGACAGAGCCAAAGGCCCTTTCATTGCGGTGGTGGCTATGCATCCTAATGGGACAGAGTTACAGGTGTAAGCGCTCCGCAAGGGTCAGGACAGTGTTTGGATTCGTGGCTCTGATACTGACATTGTATGTTACTGGGATACATGGCGGGTGGGAGGAAAATATGTTTCACAAACTTGTAACTAATATGTCACATGAGTTAAGTTTAAATTCGTGCTGGATTTGCAGCCAGGGGCCTTCAAGCCATAGGTCCGGTTGGCCGATAGTTCCATCTGGGGTGTTGACATTGGCAGGGTGGAATAGCACGAAAGGGAAGCAGGAGCACGGGTCAGGGACAGCGAAAAGGGCTTGGTTCATGGTCACACATCGGGCCCCAGTGTTAAGAGCTGCCCTGTGCTTCAAATGGGAAAGGGAGGCACATCCCTATTATGCAGGAAGTCAGAGAGATGGCATGTATGAGTTGTTTAGGCAGATTGAGCTAGGTTCCTATCCTGCTTGTGATCACATGATCACCGTGCAAAGCAGGTACAGAGGCCGTTGTGGTCTGAGAACAACAGGAGTGTGGACTTGGAGCTGGGAGAGCTCAAATTGCACCCAAATCCTGTTTAGGAATCATCATGAAGATGCTATAGTGAACCTGGTTCAGAATTTACCTGCTAGACGTTTGGGTTACCGTGCCACGGGACTTCCAGAGGGAATAGTTTGGATCTGTGGGAAAGTGGCATTGCCTGTGCTTCCTGTAGTTTGGTCTGGAGTTTGTACCTTAGGTACCCTGCAACCAGGGGGCTTGAGGGTGCTTCCCAAAGAGACACATGTGACAAATCTATACCTACATGTCCAGAAACGCTCTTTTGCTGATGTGCAGCGTTATGGCTATGATTCTGACAGAACTTATTTAACTGAAGGCCAGAAGATTGTAGCAATTGCAGGCCCTTGGATAGGGGTGGCTTGGAACATAAAACAGTTGCGTGTGTTATCACATGATTTGGAAGCTTTGGCTAATGACACCCATGAGGGCTTGTTAATTTTGCAGGAAGAAGTGAATTCTCTGGCAAAAATGGAAATGCAGCAAAAGCTGGCGTTAGACTATTTGCTTTCAAAGGAAGGTGGCCTCTGTGTGTGGCTAAACCAAACGTGCTGTCATTTTATAAATAAGACTGGAGAGATAGAGCTGGATTTGAATAGAATTCAGGGTGCTGCTAAAGAAATACAGAAGACTTATTCAGATCCAAGTGATTTTTGGAATACAATGTTGGGCTGGCTGCCGAACTTACATTGGTTACGTTCTCTTGTGATGATAATCATTGTGGTGATCTGTTCAGTGTTGATCATAATGTGCTGTCTGCCTATTATGCTCAGATGTTGTGCTAAGGCAGTACAGAGTTCCTTGGAGACAGTAAAAGGTGTGCATACTGTCGTAACTGAAAAACCCGGGGTCTTACGAGACTGGCGGGTTGATTGGTCTAAATAGGTGTTCCAGATGTTGGTGTAGGAAACCCCTTGCGATGGGTTTCCCACAAAAGAGAAATCCTGGAATGAAGCAGGTTTGGTACTTTTCCGAGCATAAAAAGTACAGTCAGAAAGTGATGCTACTTGCGCGTCAACTCTGAAAAAGAGGGTTTTGGTGCCAATAATCAAACAGGCACATGCTATGGAAGACTAACACCCTGATTAAATGCATTTTAATCCACTCTGTGCCAAGTTATACCATATATGCTAGATGAGTGGGAATACAGTGCAGTTTGAGCTATGAAAGTTAATGGGATTCTTAATGTGAATGGAAAACACCAGTGCGCATGGCAAAAGTCCTACCTTCTCTGCTGGCAGGAAGCCCGGAACTAATGTTGCAAGTTAAAAGAACAGAGAGGCCCAACATTGATAGCTTGCACTGTGAGAAAAGAATTACCTTATAGATGGCTATTGTTCTCAGATTTAGGGATGACAGAGAAATGATGTAAATGATTTGAGTGATGTTTATTGGATTAATGAAATGTCATGTAACAACAGTAATCACCAGCCAATTATGATTGTTTTAACCATGAAGAAGGGGTGGGTTTAACTGGATGGACTCCATTGAGGTATAAATATCCTTGTATGAAATGTATCGGGGTCCTTTGCCCCTACCTGCAGCTGTGTTCTGCTGGCGAAATACCCACCAGCTGGTGAAAGAAAATAAACCTTTTTGTTTTCATCCTACTTCACAGTTGTCACGCGTTCTCCCTCATCCTTGTATCCGCACGTTCGGGCAGCGTTGGTAAGATTAACTTGGTACTTGGAGTTCTAGAACTCCCGGTTCTGCTTCA
>JARBWK010000016.1:38812876-39151066 GCA_030556195.1 Anolis apletophallus
TAGAGTGGGTCATGAGGGCTCTGTGTGCCAGATTTGGTGTTGATCAGTCATTGGATTAGGTTTGTAGCAGGATTGGGAAGTGAAGGAAGGTACTGCAAGTCCCATCATCCATGTTCTGTCCCCCTCCAAACTTCAGTAGGATGTAGAGTGGGTCACTGGGGCTCTGTGTGCCAAGTGTGGACTTTCTCGGTGTTTGTTGGGGGCCACAGTGGTCTGTGGGAACAGAGGGTGTAAAAGTACTACAAATCCCATCATCCATTGTCAGTCCTCCCCCAAACCTCACCAGGACGTGAAGGCAGTCATGGGGGTTATGTGTGCCAAGTTTGGTCTCGATCAGTGATTGGATGAGGGTTGCAGCGGACTTGGGAAGTGAGTAGAGGCACTTCAAGTCCCATCATCCATAGTCCACCCTCCTCCGAACTGCACCAGGACGTAGAGTGGGTCATGGGGCTGTGTGTGCTGAGTGTGGTCTGTATTGGTCCTTTTTGGTGGCCTCAGTGGTCTGTAGGGGAACCAAAGTGTTGGAAAGTACTACAAATCCCATAATCCATGGGACATGTCCCGACCCACGCCAGGACGTAAAGGGGTATGGGGGTTATGTGTACCAAGTTTGGTGCAGGTCCATCACCCGCGCTGGTCGCTGTGGCCTGTGAAAGTGGTTGCCACATATCCGCCCTGGCCTGTGAAAGTGGCTGCCACATATCCGCCCTGGCCTGTGAAAGTATACCGGTGTAAAACAGAAAAGAGTAAAAAAAAAAAAAAAAAGGCCTGCATGGAATTAGCAGTAAGGTCAATGAGGCTGGGTGAGGCGGCTATGGGCCAGAATTATTTATATAAGCATGAAAAGGCATTAGAGAAAGGTAATTATTGTTTTCTCTTGTGACTTTTGAGTGAAGTAGGGCCTTACCTTGTAGAGTGACAGTGCCTGTTCTAAAGATCCTGTCAGAAGCTGCCTTTCTCTGACACTGTGTTGAAGAGGGAAGATGGATGCCTCTTTTGGGCCTATCTGGAGAGAAGGGATTTGTAGGGGCTACAATGTTTTCTGGGAAGTGAATTGGGATGCAAATCCCATCATTAAATCGGCCATCCTGCCCTAAACTCTATTTTGGGGCCTGTAATGTTATGGCCTGCTATTGGTAACTTTAAAGGGTGCATGGCAGGCAGCCGTTTTCTAAAAGCTGAGGGGAGGAGAATACAGGAATCCATTTTGTTTTCACAGAGCCAAGTGGGGAGGAATGTTGATGGTGCATTTTTCCCCTCAGTGGGAAGAAATCCTGTTGTTTGAATGTAGAGGCCTGGTTTCTGGGATGCTGGCTTTTCCCCTCAGTGGGAAGAAATCCTGTTGTTTGCATGTAGAGGCCGGGTGTCTGGGATGGTGGCTCTCTTCCCCCTCAGTGGGAAGACATCCTGTTGTTTGAATGTAGAGGCCTGGTTTCTGGGATGCTGGCTTTTTTCCCCTCAGTGGGAAGAAATCCTGTTGTTTGAATGTAGAGGCCTGGTTTCTGGGATGCTGGCTTTTCCCCCCTCAGTGGGAAGAAATCCTGTTGTTTGAATGTAGAGGCCTGGTTTCTAGGATGCTGACTTTTTCCCCTCAGTGGGAAGAAATCCTGTTGTTTGAATGTAGAGGCCTGGTTTCTGGGATGCTGGCTTTTTCCCCCTCAGTGGGAGGACATCCTGTTGTTTGAATGTAGAGGCCTGGTTTCTGGGATGCTGGCTTTTTTCTCCTCAGTGGGAAGAAATCCTGTTGTTTGAATGTAGAGGCCTGGTTTCTGGGATGCTGGCTTTTTCCCCCTCAGTGGGAAGAAATCCTGTTGTTTGAATGTAGAGGCCTGGTTTCTGGGATGCTGGCTTTTTTTCCCCTCAGTGGGAAGAAATCCTGTTGTTTGAATGTAGAGGCCTGGTTTCTGGGATGCTGGCTTTTTTCCCCTCAGTGGGAAGAAATCCTGTTGTTTGAATGTAGAGGCCTGGATTCTGGGTTGCTGGCTAATCAGTGGCTATCAATGTCCTCTGTCTGGTGCCTTAGAATTTTGGAGTGGCGAGGCTGTCCAATCAAAGGACTTTATGCAAATAGCTGCCACATATCCGCCCTTCCGCCCTCCGCATACACACATACACACATACACACTAGGCATGATAACAAATCGAAAAATGGCGATTCTAAAATCAAATGGGGATTTTTTTTTTTTTTGATTAGTATATCAAAGACTTACAAAAAAATTCCCAAAAATTTCGGAAATGTAACTTAAGTACTAACGAAATTCGTTAGAAATTCGTATGCCAGAGCATGCGCTTTCCAGATGGTTTTGGCCTACAACTCCCAGAAATCCTAACAGCTGGTAAATTGGCTGGGATTTCTGGGAGTTGTAGGCCAAAACTTGAATAAACCACACTGAATTCTAGATGGGACTCTCCAAATAGGAAGGAGGGAGGGAAGGAGGAAGGGAGGGAGGGAGGGGGTTTTCTATTCTTGGAAGCAGCAAAAGAAAAGGAGGAGGAGCCCCCTCGCTCCTTGCTGCCTCTCTCTCACACCCCGATCCTGAGGGAGCGAGGGCCCAAGTTTGCCCAGGCTGAGAGGAAAAGCAGAGAGGAGGAGAAGCGCGCGCGCGTGTGTGTGTGTGTGAAGCAGGCCCCTGCAATGGGGCATGCATGGCAGCAGAGCAACGGGGAAGAGGAGGGGGGGGGGGAAGCCTGGAGGACTACACTTTCCAGAATGCATTGCCTCTACCTAGCAGCAGCGTCACTTCCAGTTCCCCATAGAAATGCGGGAAAAGAAGAAGCTGAATGAAGGCGGGAAGGAAATGAGGGGAGAAGACAGGGAGAAGTGAGTAGTACAATAATTAATTAATTAATACTTAAGAATTTCTAACGATCCTAACGCAAATTGTTGGCCTCACGGACCGTAAAAGGAAGTCTACTTCCTGGTTCGGGGCAGCGATACGTAAAACCTCAAAAGTCCCATTACATACGAATCTCTTACGAATCCTTTTAATTTCCATTTCATTTTTCTCATGCCTAATACACACATACACACAAACATTCCGTTTTATAAAGGTATACAGATGTGCTTTCTCCCCTGTGTGCGTCCTTTGATGTATATGCAGACTCTCACTCTGACTGAATCTCTTTCCACATTCCGTGCATGTATGTGACTCCTCCCTGTTACTGTTTTGCATAACAAAGGTACTATTCTGAGGGCAGGGAGGAGTCACACACACCTGGTAATGCAGCCAGGCAGGCTATGAAAACAGTAGAAACACACTGAGGAAAAAGTCACTCTGAATAACCAGAAACTACTCACAAGGGTAGCAAAATATCAATAAACTGTAATATGTAGCAAAAAGTAAAAGGAAGGACATCCCAATACAAAGCATGGGACAATATATCTAACATCAGTAGTAATACATATCATAAGGAATAACAATCTACATGTATACAGTCATAGGTCAGATGTAATGCCTTCCAGGTGGGAGGTAACAGTACAAAATAGATGATCACAAATGGCTATTACATATCAGTCATATAGCAAAACACATGGCAATCATATATCAATCACATATCAGATATAATAACAGGCATATGAAAACACACAACAGTAATAAACACACTTCTGAGATTTGGGTAAATAGAAATTATTGTGAGGGGAAAACAAACAATACAAACAGGGATTATCTCGTATTCTTTTACTATTAAACACAAGATAAGATTTTCTTTAAGGAAATGAACCACAGCATTTAACTGAAAAAGAAAAAAAAGAAAACCTAGAAATGTTTTTGCATTTTCATAGCAGAGTAATGCTGGGATGGTTTCACATTGTTTTGCAGAATCCATTGCCTGAGGCGTCTTTGTTTTTGTCTGATTGTATTGCTTTAAAAGTATCCCAGGCAGATTTCATACTCATAAAATGATTTTAAAGTGGTGTTTTTAAAAAAAATAAAAATAGCATTGCAGCAGAAATTCAAAGCTGCAAAATGGGGGTGCAATTCTTCACTAATTTTGTTCTCAAAGGAAACCTTGTGTTATTTTATCCTGCTACAAAAAAAGTCTTCAAAATCCACAGTTTTCAAAACCTATTTCCAATTAGAGACTCAACTAGAGCACATTTGCCATTTTTAACAGATTTACTACAATACAGTGCAATTAAATAAAAGTCCCACCCAACCCTGCGTGCGTAGCATTTGTAGTCCCGCACTGTGGACGCCTCGAGTAACTCACTGTGATGTAGTTGTTCCATTTACCTCAAATGGGGAGGTTGATGGTAATGTAATCTATCTATCTATCTATCTATCTATGTATATAATAAAAGTCAGTGTTTGCGGGCAGTTGGTGGGCCAAGCGACGGGAGGAATATGTGCCAGCGTTTCGATTGGCTGCCACTGTGGGATTATTTGCATAAATGGCTCTGACTGGCCAGCCTCAAAACTCCAACCCTCTAAGGCAGCAGACAGAGGAGATTGGTGCCACTGAGGGAAAATTTGCATAACGGACTCTGCATGGCCAACATTCCAACATCCAAAATCTCAAAGGTGCCAAAGAGTGCACTTTAAAAAAAGGCTTCCTTCAGCTGATTTAACAAACTAGGCCTCAGCCTGATTTGGCAGTAAGGCTTCCTTTACTTGATTGTCCAGACTAGGCCTCAGCCTGATTTGACAGTAAGGCTTCCTCTACTTAATTTCCCAGACTAGGCCACAACCAGATTTGCCAGTAAGGCTTACTCTACTTAATTTCCCAGACTAGGCCACAACTGGATTTGACAGTAAGGCTTCCTCAACTTCATTTTCCTGACTAGGTCCACAACAATGACAGAACAAGACCAAACTTGGCCCACAGACCTCCCAAGATGCACTCTAAATCTTGGTTCAGTTTAAGGTAGGATGCACCATGGATGACGGAAATTGCAGTACTTTAACTCACTTGCTTAGAGCACAGTGGCCCACAACAATGACGGATCAGGACCACACTTGCCACACAGGGGCCTAATGCAATACCAAGCTTGACACACAGTGCCCCTATGACCCACACTACATTCTACTGCCGTATGGAGAAGAGTGGGACTTGAGGTACCTCCATGGATTATGGGATTTGTAGTACTTTCAAAGCCTTCATTTCCCACAGACCACTGCAGCCCTGAACAAAGACCTAAAAAGACTACACTTGGCACCCTGTGCCCCCATGACCCAGTCTCCATCCTTCTACAGTTTACAGGAGGGTGGACCATGAATGATAGGACTTGAAATACCAAAGACCAACCTTGGCACACAATGCCTTTCTCAAATAACCCGGGCACTGCCGGGTCCCCAAGCTAGTAATATTTATAGTCCAAGGGCAATTCCAAATGTTCATACACTATATAGCCCCCTCAATGTGATAAATCAATCAGTCAGTAACCAAGCCAAACGCAGTGCTAGAAAGTAAATGTATTTTCTTATTTAATTCGGGTTATATCCACCAAATGTAGAAAATGTTCACATAAACACATAGTCCGGGTTGGAAATGTTCAAAATATATCCGATAATCACAGCAGTGGTAATCCACATGTAGTTCCAATTCTTAGAACATGTATATAATTATTTGTTTGAAGCAGACGTCATATGGTCTTCCCTCTTTTGAATCACCATACAGCCAATGGCTCAGTAGAATATCAAAAGCAAATCTTTTCCGTTTCATCTCGTGAGGGGACTTTCTCAAGGCTGGTAATTATGGAGGGTTCTCCAATCTTGACCAACATCATTAATAGTCATATTAAACCTTCAAATATAAAGTACAGTAATCAATTACATGTACAAGTGGGTTAAATCAACCTTGCTCACAGCACTTAAATCAACTTCATCCTATATGTAGCAATTAGATTTATATAAGCACAATACTATTAGAGTCAAACCAAAAAGTTATAATTATTCTTCTAAACAGGGTTATTTAAAGCATATAGCAGTCAGAGCAGTTTATAGTACAGAATGGTATTCTCACCATAATTACGCCAGTGCGTCTATACATGTCTTCTGGCCGAAGCGAGTAACATAGTTTAACTGAAGTCTTTTAAAGGGGCACACATTCAAATTCAGCCACTTGTTGTTATCTCAATGATGTTGAGATGCTTAGGGACTCATTTAACCCGAATGAAAACTCAGTACGAAACTTGATTATCCAATCTGTTTCGACCCTGATTAAGGCATGCTGAATGTCCTCATGAGTTTTTACTTTAACCCTTTTTATCCCAAAGAAGCGTAAGGAGTCCTTTGTGTGTTTTTCCTCTTTAAAGTGGAGATACAAAGGTGGTTCTGTGGCAAGATTTTTAATGCGCGATTTATGTTCGGACATCTTTACTTTCAGCGCTCTTTTTGATTGGCCAATATAAATCGGACCACACCCAAAACTAATCCCATAGACGCATCCTTCGGTTGCACAAGTAAAAAAAATCTTTGATCTTATAACAATGGCTGGAATCCGAAGCAGAGATGGTGCGTAGTGTTAACACGTTATCACGTTGCACGCAATGGCCACATTTGTTTCTGCCCGGAGTAAGGGCGCTGGGTGATCCTTTTAAACTATGATCGGTGTGTATCAAATAATTCCGTACATTGGTAGTGCGCTTATGTGCTATTATAGGCGGTCTCTCCAAGCCTGGGACATTTTTAACAGAAACAGAGCATCTTGTAGAAAATAATATCTGAATCAAACATTACTTTCTGCACAGAAAGTGCCGTTTTGTATGCAAAAAATCAAATGAGAAATTTTTACTTTGATCTCTAGGTGTAACATTTTCTGCACAGAATGCGACATAATCTGTACAGAAAGTATTTCAAATATTTTTCTGTAGATCGTGTCTTATATTGCAAATATTTTTTTCCATTCATTATTCTTGTCAGGGCTTTTTGAAAGTAAAAAACAACAACACATTTTGACCTTTCTGTCATTGCTTTCAAATATTATTTCCAGTCTTTTTTGCAAACTTAAGAAAACTTCAAGTGACTAATAATAATAAATAATATACTTTATTTATATTCCGCTCTATCGCCCCAAGGGGACTCAGAGCGGATTATAGCGCATATGGCAAGCATTCAATGTCGTTATACAATTAACAAAGACAGACTATACATAGACAGAGGCATGGCTTCCCTCTTTTTCATTTCTGGCATCAGGAAGCTGTGCTCAACCCGGTCATGGGGAGGTGCTGTTGTTCCATTTTTCCACACCAAAGAGCCTGTTGTCCATGAACACCTTCCTGATCGAATTGCCTGCATTTCTTCAGGGGCATCTTTTACCTCCCCACCAAAAAGGTACCTATTCATCTACTCACATTACTGTTTTCGAACTGCTAGGTAAGCAGAAGCTAGGGCTAATGGCAGGCGGTCACCCTGACCCACGGCTTGAACTGATTACCTTTTCTGTAACCCGCTGTGCTAATTTTCATAAGATTTATCAAGCACTTTATTTATGTTTTGAATTCTAAGTATTTTTAAATTGACAGAACATAGAGCATGTAATTGATATCTTTATTTATTTATTTCTCATTTCAACTTGTATACCGCCACTCCCCGAAGGCTCGGAGCGGTTTACAAATATTCAAAGAACAAAATACATAAAATACAATTATACAAATTAAAACACAAAAACCTAATTAGCACGATCCGAATGCTTGCTGAAAAAGAAATGTTTTGCACGCCCTCCGGAAAGAAGGTAAGCTTCGGATGGCTCGTGTTTCTATCGGCAAAGCATTCCACAGATATGGAGCCACGATTGTGAAGGCTCTGTGCCTAGTGCTCGATAAATGAAAGGTCCGAATATTAGGGACTTTGAGCAAATTTTGGTCCTCAGACCGAAGTGATCTCTGGGGTTGGTAGGGGGTAAGGCGGGCCCTCAGGTATGCCAGCCCTAGCCCATATAAGGCCTTAAAGGTGAGAACCAGCACTTTGAAGGTAATCCGGTGCTCAATTGGTAGCCAGTGCAATTGCTGCAGGATTGGAGTACAGTGACATCTCACCGATTCCCCAGCAAGAAGTCGGGCAGCAGCATTTTGCACTAGCTTAAGCTTCCGGGTCACCGACAAGGGAAGGCCAATGTAAAGGGCGTTACAGTAGTCCAGCCTTGAGATGACCGCCGCAGGGATCACCGTAGCTAGTTCTCTCCTAGATAGGTAGGGAGCCAGTCATCTAACCTGCCGCAGATGGAAAAATGTGGATCTGCTTACTGCGGAGACCTGGGTCTCCATTGTCAACAGAGGGTTTAACAGGACCACTGGGCTCTTTACCAAAGATGATGGGCGTAATGCCTCACCATCCAGAGTAGACAACTGGATCTCACCTCCATCTGGACGACCTAGTCATAGGATCTCCATTTTCGCTGGATTCACCCTCAACCTGCTGGCACGCAACCAGCTAGTAATGGCCTCAAGGCACTGATGGAAATTATCGGACACGGAGTCAGGCCGGCCCTCCATCCTCAGAATGAGCTGAGTGTCATTAGTGTACTGAGGGCACTCAAGCCCGAAGCTTCGCACGAGTTGGGCAAGTGGTCACATATAGATGTTAAATAACAATATAATATAAATATAAGAATTTAGTTAACATCTGGGAGTAGTTTCCTGTTATATTGCATTTAGAAAGAAATATAATTTAAAATCTATTTCAGTTCTTCTTTCTTTTGGTGCGTCTTGGAATCCAGATACCACTGGATTCTAGGATTTGTAGTTTGGTGAAAATGCCATGAACCATAGCGTTCCACCATAGAAGTTTAAGTATTGTCAAGTTGCATCAGTCCTATAATGTACTGTAAATGCATCCATTGAGATGTCTTGGCTTTGCTTCGCAAACAAAGATTCAGAAAGGACTCATCCCATGCTTTCCACAAGCGCGTAGATGATTTAGAGGTTGGATGTGTCTTTCGAGCCTGTGCAATGGATTTTTCTGGTGGAGCGCAGCGTGCACAGAACTGGCCTCACCCTTTAAACCAAAGGTTCGTCTGCCGGGGCCTAGCAAGCTTAGGACAGTGGCAGCGAGGTCCTCAGGTCATAGATTTGGTTAGAGCAGCATTTCTCAACCTGGGGGTCGGGACCCCTAGAGGGGTCGCGAAGGGGGTGTCAGAGGGGTCACCAAAGACCATCAGAAAAACATTGTTTTCTATTGGTAATAGGGTTCTTTGTGGGAAGTTTGGCCCAATTCTATCATTGGTGTGGTTCAAGATGCTCTTTGTTTGTAGGCGAACTATAAAACCCAGCAACTACAACTCCCAAATATCAAGGTCTATTTTCCCCAAACCGCACCGGTGTTCACATTTGGGCATATTGAGTATTCATGACAAGTTTGGTCCAGATCCATCCAGTGCTCTCTGGATGTAGGTGAACTACAACTCCCAAACTCAATGTCAATGCCCACCAAACCCTTTCAGTATTTTCTGTTGGTCATGGGAGTTTTGTGTGCCAAGTTTGGTTCAATTCCATCATTGGTGGAGTTCAGAATGCTCTTTGATTGTAGGTTAACTATATAATATTACTAAATTATCATAATAATATAATAATATATTATATTATTATATTATTAACTATAAATGCCAGCTACTACAACTCCCAAATGGCAAGGTCTATTTTGCCCCTAATTCCACCAATGTTCACATTTGGGTGTATTGGGTATTTGTGCCAAATTTGGTCCAGTGAATGAAAATACATCCTGCATATCAGATATTTACATGAGATTCATCACAGTAGCAAAATTACAGTTGTGAAGTAGCAACCAAAATAATGTTATGGTTGGGGGTCACCACAACATGAGGAACTGTATTTTTTTTAAAAGATATTTTTTATTGAAAGTTTCCATTTTATCAAACATACATAAACACAATAGGAAAAAGGGAGGGGGAAAAGGGGTAACAGGAATGTTGACTTCCATTCTAGTTCCACACTATTACATATATTTCTTCATTTTTTTCTTTATACATGAGATTCCTCTATGCTCTTACTCTAAAATTAAATATATGACAGTAGTACTCAACTCATTCTTATAGCTTATTTCATATTCTTGATAATCTTCATTAATCAAAGTACAATCTGTCATTTATAATACCTTTACCCATAGTCTATCATAATTAATCTAATAATTTATTGGTCTTTTCCTCTTGCCTTTATTCTGTATTAAAGGGTCATGGCATTGGGAAGGTTGAGAACCACTGGGTTAGAGTTACCTACTCTTACCGTGTTTCCCCGAAAGTAAGACAGCGTCTTACTTTCTTTTCCCCCCCAAAAGTCCCCCTACGTCTTACTTTCGGGGTACGTCTTATATAACCCAAGACGTACCCCGTCGCCACGCCCACGCCGCCGCCGCCGCCGCCGCCGCCACGCCGCCGCAACCGGAGGTGTGCCGTGGCACACCTGCGGCACACCTCTGCGGCACACCTTTTCGCCAGGGCTCCAGGCAAGGGAGGAGGAAGAGAGCCAGAGGCGGGGAGAAGGGACGACGCGTCACAGTGACGCTGCGATCCTCACACGCCCCTGGCTCCTTTTCCTCCCTTTCCTCAAGCAAGGGAGAGGAAAGGAGCCAGGGGCGTGGTGAGGATCGCGCGTCACAGTGACGCGTCGTCCCTTCTCCCGCCCTTGGCTCTCTTCTCCCACCCTTGGAAGGGGGAGGAGGAAGACAGCCAGGGGCGGGAGAAGGACGACGCGTCACTGTGACGCTGCGATCCTCACCACGCCCCTGGCTCCTTTTTCCTCCCTTTCCTCAAGCAAGGGAGAGGAAAAGGAGCCAGGGGCGTGGTGAGGATCGCAGCCACAGTGACGCGTCGTCCCTTCTCCGCCCCTGGCTCTTCCTCCTCCCTTGCCTGGAGCCCTGGCGAAGAGGTGTGCCACAGAGGTGTGCCGCAGGTGTGCCGTGGCACACCCGGTTTGCGCGGCGGCGCGGACGAGGTACGTCTTATACACGGGTATGGCTTATATAAGCCGACCCCCAGACACCCCGATACGTCTTACAATCGGGGTGTCTTACTTTCGGGAAACACGTTAGACGGGTTAGACGAGGACCATCTGCCCAGGTTTGAAATCAGAGTTTTCTTCTCCTAGGATCAGGCATGTAGCCAGGGGGGGCTAAGGGGGCTTCAGCCCCCCCCCCCCGAAATTCTCAGGGTGATCCGCGAGAAGGCCTTACTGGTACATTATTTAAACTGTTATGTGCACTTATATCATGATCTGATCACCATGCTCATTATATCCCACATTAATGGGGTTATTGGGATAACAATACAAAAGGTTTGCTAGGGTAGACCCTCTTCCACCCAGTCTCAGCCCCCCGAACCAAACTCAGCCCCGAATCAAAATCCTGGCTACGGCCCTGCCTAGGATGGTTGCAAAAGGCTAGAGAACCCATCCTGTCCATTGACGCTCTTTGTCAGACCCTTTGGTTGTGACCTGTCTGGCATGGGAGGCCCTACCGGTGGCTATTATGCCACCACAAGCATAGCTCACAATTTCATTAGGTTATGCAAGCCTCTCCCCCACTGCAAGGGGCGCCAACGGAGAGGGATGTAACAAATCAACAAAGCAAAAATGAGGTATAACCTTTTTGTCACCAAATCAATTAATCAAGTAGTTGCTTAACTCAGACAGATAGGGTTCTATTGATAGATGTCATTCCTTTTGTATTTACTAGGCATGAGAAAAAAGTTATGAAAATGAAATGATTCGTAAGAAATTCGTAAGAAATGCTACTTTTGAGTATTTCCGCATCTGGAACGCCAACCAGGAAGTGGACTTTCTTTATAGAACTTCAGGGGCCAGGATTTTCTTAAGTGTCGTTATTAGGTCATAAGGGGGGGGGCACCCTTCTTCTCTCTCACCACCCTCCCGCCTCCCTTGCCAATAAGTATTATGGCAAGGCAAGCCCTAAACTTCGCTCCTTCTTTTTCGGCTGGAAGCCTGGAAAAATGTAAACAGAGAGGATTACTCAGAGTAAATCTGCAAAGGAGGGCACTTTGGATGAAGTGCCCTCCTTGTGGATTTACTTCTGAGTAAAACCTCTCTGTTTACATTTTTCCAGGCTTCCTGCCTCTCCTGCCTGCCAGGATCTAAAGCATCAAAGAGTATTGGGGTGAGAAACCAACCTAATGTATAATAGAATGAATGCTACTGTAAGTGCCTAATATTATAAGTAATCCAATTGGTCATAAACCTACATTCCATGCACATGCAATAATACAGCAGTAATAACAATAACAAGAGGTAAAATTCAAACCGAAGTTTTCTGACTGGTCCCTCCTCATGCGGTGCAAACGGGCTCTTCTCTGTGAGCCCGGAAAAGCCAGCGTTTTCTGCTTGGCTGCACACATACATATTCTTGGGGGATTTGCTGCAGAATCCCGGGCTCATAGAGAAGATTCTGCAGCAAATCCCCCAAAGAATATATGTATGTGTGTGCACTAAGCAGAAAATGCTGGCTTTCCCGGGCTCACAGAGAAGAGCCCGTTTGCACCGCATGAGGAGGGACCAGTCAGAATACTCGGTTTGAATTTTACCTCTTCTTATACCCATTGTTATTACTGCTGTATTATTGCATGTGCATGGAATGTAGGTATATGACCAGCCTGGGCAAACTTGGGCCCTCGCTCCTCGGGATCGGGGTGAGAGAGAGGCAGCGAGGGGGCTCCTCCTCCTTTTTTTGCTGCTTCCAAGAATAGAATACCCCCCCCCTCCTCCCTCCTTCCCTCCCTCCTTCCTATTTGGAGAGTCCCATCTAGAATTCAGTGTGATTTATTCAAGTTTTGGCCTACAACTCCCAGAAATCCCAGCCAATTTACCAGCTGTTAGGAGTTGTAGGCCAAAACCATCTGAATGCGCATGCGCTGGCATACGAACTACTAACGAATTTCGTTAGTAATTGTTACATTTTAGAAAATTTTGGAAAATTTTTTGTATGTCTTTCTTTTACTAATCAAACCCCCCATTTGATTTTAGAATCGCCATTTTTGGGTTCGAAACCATGCCTAGTATTTACTTTTTTGCTTTTAATAAATGCAATACTAAATTCATTTCATAGCTTCTGTACAAGCTATAGAACTGAATGCAAGGCCTTATCATTACATTTGTGTACAAACCTCCAGTATTAGATATTTCTAGCCAGCAAGTGGCAATCCACCAGTCATCATTTGGCTTAACTGGAACCCTCAAAGCATGCAAAACAAGAGCAACCAGGTTTTAATGTTCTAAAACCTCCAAAGTGAGTCGTAATATAAAATGGATTGCTCATCAGCTGGCATCGGAGGGTACATGTGCCATATGCTTTCACTTACATTGGTTGTGTTTCTTTTTAATACAAACATCAAAGGCATTATACGTCCCATAACCCTACCACGCCAGTCTAAAAAAAGAAGGTAAAGGGGATTCAGGAAAATGAGGGAACATTGGTTTGGGGAGCCACAAGCCAAATAGGGAAACCAAGGGCAGCTGAGGACTGTGGCGCTTGCAAATTGCAATTTTTCATGCATGGATAAAAAAGATTTGCTCAGCATGTAATTCACAGATCCTTGTATGCACAGGCTTTTACAGCATCAACCAAAAATAGAGGCTCCATCGAAAAGAAATGTGAAAGTTGATGCATGCTTTTCAACTGGTTTTAGTACTAATATTAATGTTGAGATACTGTACATTCAGGTCATAACGGGATTTCTTGGCCAAGATCAAATTTGTGCACATGTGGAGATAAGTTTTGACTGGGCTGAATGGTTATTGCTTTTTCATTCTTTTCACTGGTATATGCTCCATCTATTATACAACAAGAAGATTTATTTCAAACTAGCTGTACCCGGCACACGTTGCTGTGCCCTATTTAGGAGATGCGAGAAAGTCTGAGCATGTAAGGGTTGGAATTGTTGTTAGTTATGGTGTTGTTGGGGCCATGGCTGTGTCCTTGTGGGTTGTTCTGGTGGGTGGGATGTTGAAGTCCTGGGGAGTTGTTGTTGTGTGGTGTTGCTGGCGTTCTGCATAGCTTGTGGATATACAATGTTTTTTGTCTTTCCGTCTGCTGTGTTGATGTAGAGGTTGATGCTTGTGTGGGTGGGGTACTTTGGAAGTGAGTGGAGGTACTTGAAATCCCATTATCCATGGTGTGTCCTCCTCTGAACTGCAGTCGGATGGAGTGTGGGTCATGGGGGGCATTGTGTGCCAAGTTTGGTCTTTATCGGTCTTGGTTCTTGAACACAGTGGTCTGTGGGGAATGATGGGTTTTGAAGTACTACAAATCCCATTATCCATGAAGGTACTTCAAGTCCCATAATCCATGGTCCACCCTCCTCCAAACTGCAGTAGAATGTAGCGTGGGTCATAGGGGCTCTGTGTGCCAAGGTTGGTTACTGTAAATTCAGGCCATACACAATGTCCCATGAGCTGAGGCCTAGTCAGGAACAGCAAGTTAATGAAGCCTTACTGTCAATTCAGGCCATACACAATGTCCAATGAGCTGAGGCGTAGTCGGGAGAATCAAGTTAATGAAGCCTTACTGTCAATTCAGAGCGTAAACAGCATTCCATTAAGTGAGGCCTAGTCAGGGAAATTAAGTTAATGAAGACTTACTGTCAATTTTGGGCGTGGTCTGTGATTTGTAGGGGTGTTAATTTTCTGTGGGAAGTGAATTGGGTGTTTGTGTTTGTGCCTCAGCCCTTTGCCTTATCCTCCTCTGACAGTTTATTATGGGTCAGAATGTTCATGTTGGCTGGCCAGTACAGGAGTTATGCAAATCCGCCCTTATTGGCAGCCAATCATGTTGTCAGAATGTAGAGGCTGGGATAGTCGTTAGCAGCCCCGGAGGATGCTGGGAAATGTCATTTTTTAAACTCGTTTTGGGGGCCTTCTAGGTTTTGGGGGGGAAAGTTTCATTACTACAAACCTACCTTGCTTGAGGCCTATTTCTGTTGGCAAGTTTGATGTTTCTGCGTTGTAAGGTTTCTCTGTTTGGGATAGTCGTTCCATGACGGGAACCCCTTTATATAATAGACTAGCTGTACCCGGCACGCGTTGCTGTGCCCTATTTTGGAGATGCGAGGAAGTCTGAGTATGTAAGGGTTGGAGTTGTTGTTAGTTATGGTGTTGTTGAGGCCATGGCTGTGTCGTTGTGGGTTGTTCTGGTGGGTGGCATGTTGAAGTCCTGGGGAGTTGTTGTTGTGTGGTGTTGCTGGCGTTCTGCATAGCTTGTGGATATACAATGTTTTTTGTCTTTCCGTCTGCTGTGTTGATGTAGAGGTTGATGCTTGTGTGGGTGGGGTACTTTGGAAGTGAGTGGAGGTACTTGAAATCCCATTATCCATGGTGTGTCCTCTAATCTGCAGTCGGATGGAGTGTGGGTCATGGGGTGCATTGTTTTCCACGTTTGGTCTTTATCGGTCTTGGTTCTTGGACACAGTGGTCTGTGGGGAATGATGGGTTTTGAAGTACTACAAATCCCATTATCCATGGAGGTACTTCAAGTCCCATAATCCATGGTCCACCCTCCTCCAAACTGCAGTAGAATGTAGCGTGGGTCATAGGGGCTCTGTGTGCCAAGGTTGGTTACTGTAAATTCAGGCCATACACAATGTCCCATGAGCTGAGGCCTAGTCAGGAACAGCAAGTTAATGAAGCCTTACTGTCAATTCAGGCCATACACAATGTCCAATGAGCTGAGGGCTAGTCGGGAGAATCAAGTTAATGTTTCTGTTTCTGTTGGCAAGTTTGGGGTTTCTGCGTTGTAAGGTTTCTCTGTTTGGGACGGTCGTTCCATGACGGGAACCCGTTTATATAATAGATATATCTTTTATTGAAAAAAGAATGGTTAGTAACTACCGTCCAGTTTCGAACTTATCGTTTCTGGGCAAAGTGATTGAGAGGGCGGCAATGGAGCAGTTGCAGACTTTCCTAAATGACACAGCCGGACTAGACCCCTTCCAGTCCGGCTTCTGTATGGGGCACGGGACGGAGACGGTCTTGGTTTCCATCAAAGACCAGCTACGCTGCCAGCTTGACCAGGGCGGATCGGCACTGCTTGTGTTATTGGACCTCACAGCAGCGTTTGATACAGTCGATTACGATCTTTTGACGCACCGCCTGGCCGTGGCTGGAGTGAGGGGTAGAGCCTTGAACTGGCTGTCCTCATTCCTCCACAATGGGAAACAGCGAGCGCAAAGGGGGGAGTTGACCTCTGGGGGATTTCTCCTACCTTGTGGGGTCCCTCAGGGAGCCATTCTCTCCCCTCTGTTATTTAACATCTATATGCGACCACTTGCTCAGCTGGTACATACCTTTGGGCTTGAGTGCCACCAGTATGCTGATGACACTCAGCTCATTCTGACGATAGAGGGCCGGCCTGACTCCGTACCCAATAATTTCCATCTGTGCCTTGAAGCCGTTACTGGATGGCTATGAGCTAGCAAGCTGAAGGCGAATCAAGTGAAGATGGAAATCCTGTGGCTGGGCCGTCCGGGCAATAGGGATATCCAACTGCCGACCCTGGATGGTGAGGCACTATGCCCGTCGACATTAGTAAAAAGCCTGGGTGTCCTCTAGGACCCTCTGCAGTCAATGGAGGCTCAAATCTCCACTGTCAGCAGAACTGCCTTCTTCCACCTGCAACAGGCTAGGCGTCTGGCCCCCTATCCATCCCGAAACAACCTAGCCACGGTGATCCAGGCCACGGTCATCTCAAGACTTGACTACTGTAACACTCTTTACATTGGCCTACCCTTGACAGTGATCTGGAAACTTAAACAAGTGCAGAATGCTGCGGCCCGACTGCTTGCAGGGGAACCTGCGATTTGTCGTATTACACCAGTTCTCCAGGGTCTGCCCTGGTTACCTATTGAACACCGGATCACTTTCAAGGTATTAGTCTTGACTTTTAAGGCCTTGTATGGTCTGGGGCCAGTGTACTTAAGGGATCGTCTGTTCCCATATAATCCCCGAGATCCCTACGGTCAGAGGATCAGAACCTCTTAGATATCCTCAATGTAAAATCCTTCCGCCTGACAACAACTCGCTGAAGGGCTTTCTCCATCATTGCCCCAGTATTATGGAACGCTTTGCCGCCTGAGACTCGGGCCTTGCGAAGTTTGAGCACCTTCCGCAAAGCATGTAAAACCTCCCTATTCAGCTGAAGGCTTCCTTCAGCTGATTTAACAAACTAGGCCTCCGCCTGATTTAGCAGTAAGGCTTCCTCTCCTTGATTTTCCAGACTAGGCCACAAACTGATTTGACAGTAAGACTTTCTCTACTTAATTTCCCAGACTAGGCCTCAGCCTGATTTGGCAGTAAGGCTTCCTCTACTTGATTTTCCAGACTAGGCCACAACCTGATTTGGCAGTAAGGCTTCCTCTACTTGATTTTCCAGACT
The DNA here is from genome assembly GCA_030556195.1 of Anolis apletophallus. Classification (NCBI taxonomy): domain Eukaryota; kingdom Metazoa; phylum Chordata; class Lepidosauria; order Squamata; family Anolidae; genus Anolis; species Anolis apletophallus. Next base: position 38,830,207 of record JARBWK010000016.1, read on the forward strand.
AGGCCTCAGCCTGATTTGGCAGTAAGGCTTCCTCTACTTGATTTTCCAGACTAGGCCACAACCTGATTTGGCAGTAAGGCTTCCTCTACTTAATTTCCCAGACTAGGCCACAACCTGATTTGGCAGTAAGGCTTCCTCTACTTGATTTCCCAGACTAGGCCTCAGCCTGATTTGGCAGTAAGGCTTCCTCTACTTGATTTTCCAGACTAGGCTTCAGCCTGATTTGGCAGTAAGGCTTCCTCTACTTAATTTCCCAGACTAGGCCACAACCTGATTTGGCAGTAAGCCTTCCTCTACTTAATTTCCCAGACTAGGCCTCAGCCTGATTTGGCAGTAAGGCTTCCTCTACTTGATTTTCCAGACTAGGCCACAACCTGATTTGGCAGTAAGGCGTCCTCTACTTAATTTCCCAAACTAGGCCACAACCTGATTTGGCAGTAAGGCTTCCTCTACTTGATTTTCCAGACTAGGCCTCAGCCTGATTTGGCAGTAAGGCTTTCTCTACTTAATTTTCCTGATTAGGTCCACAACAATGACAGAACAAGACCAAACTTGGCCCACAGACCCCCCAGATGCACTCTAAATCTTGGTGCAGTTTGAGGTAGGATGCACCATGGATGACGGAAATTACAGTACTTTAACTCACTTGCTTAGAGCACAGCGGCCCACACCAATGACGGATCAAGACCACACTTGCCACACAGAGGCCCAATGCAATACCAAGCTTGACACACAGTGCCCCTATGACCCACGCTACATTCTACTGCCGTATGGAGAAGAGTGGGACTTGAGGTACCTCCATGGATTATGGGATTTGTAGTACTTTCAAAGCCTTCGTTTCCCACAGACCACTGCAGCCCTGAACAAAGACCTAAAAAGACTACACTTGGCACCCTGTGGCCCCGTGACCCAGTCTCCACCCTTCTACAGTTTACAGGAAGGTGGACCATGGATGATGGGACTTGAAGTACCAAAGACCAACCTTGGCACATAATGCCTTTCTCAAATAACCCGGGCACCGCCGGGACCCCAAGCTAGTAGATTAATATTTTTTAGCTGAGTCCACACATTCCAAATTCGTGGAGGAAGTTGAACGTCTCAGTTGAATGTTAAGGCATTTCGTAGATACTGTGTTACTGCTTTGCCTCATATTGGAGGAAAAGAACTAATCGCCCATAGTTTAAATGGCTCGGTAACCCAGTTGATAGAAACGAGCATCATTATATCCATTAAGAAAGCTCTCTCCATCAGTTTTACTTCTCTTGAAATGTGTAGCGGGTGGAGAAAACTCAATCATTTGCTAAATATAGTCGTAGCAGCCTACGAATACAGATGCTGTTCCAGGTGGCCGCAATCAGCCCCATCTGCCTTCACACAGTTTGAAACTGCAGGTAAGATAAGCTTCTTTCCCCCCCAGCAATATACACAATGGCTGCAAACTTGCACTGAGTCAGACATACGGACGCTTCTGCCCAAAATGTGGAATGAACAAGCATTACAAATGCCACTTAATGCCACATTTTTGTCCAGGCACGAGCACAAAGCCCTGGGTCATTGGTGAGGGACTGGCCATACAGTTCAGCTGTACCAATACCAGATTGGCATGGCTGGGCATAGCTCCTGTTTCGCTCCCCAAAATGAAGCAAAAGCCTCCTTGAGTGGGCAAGGGTGAAACTTCTCGTGCCATAAACCAGGGCTGTCCAACTTCTACCGGCCCAGGCACCTGAATTCCGGTCACTGATGACCTGGGGGGCCCTAGGGTCTGCCCCCAGCTCTGCCCCCAGCTCTGCCCCCAGCTCCGCCCCCTCCCCGCCCCCTCCCCACCCTCTCCCCGGCGCCCTCTCCCCTTATTTTTATTTAATATTAAATATATTTAATTCCATCCTCCCCCCTCCCCTTATTTTTATTTTTATTTAATATTAATCCCATCCTCCCTCTCCCCTTATTTTTATATTTATATTTAATTCCATCCTCCCCCTTATTTTAATCCCCTAAATATATTTCTCCATCCTCCCCTTATTTTAATTTAATATTAAATATATTTAATTTTTATTTTTAATTTAATTAAATATATTTATTAAATATTCCTCCCTTATTTTTATTTAATATTAAATATATTTAATTCCCTCCCCCTCCTCCCCCTTATTTTTATTTAATATTAAATATATTTAATTCCATCCTCCCTTATTTTTATTTTATTAAATATATTTAATCCCCATCTCCCCTTATTTCATCTTTAAATATATTTAATTTTATATTTAATACATGAGGGGAGATGGGGGGAGGGAATGAGGAGCCCCCTGCTTCGGCCTACCTTTTCCAAATGCGCAGGATCCAGGAGTACCCGGACGACGAGAGAGGCGACGCCGACTGAGTCGAAGAAGGTCCTAATCGCGTCTGTGGGCCTCAGCGATCCAGTAGTAGAGTAGCCGAAGAGTATCGTGAGAATACGCAATCCACACGGGATTTCGCTGTCAACGCCGGCGTGATCTCGCGTTGACAGCAAAATCCCGTGTGCATTGCGTATTCTCGCGATACTTGCTCCGAACCTGGAACTAGGTTTTCTTTTAAAAAATTATTATTTATTTTATTTTTCAATTTTTATTTTTTATTAAAAAGCTTAGGGGGCCATAGGAAAGGGGCTGGGGGGCTGTATACGGCCTGCGGGCCGCCAGTTGGACAACCCTGCCATAAACCAATAATACAAACACAAGTGGTTGGATGAAAAATGGCCACAACTCATTTATTGAAAACAGGAACAAGGATTGGCAGCCATGCATGAGTCCTGGATCAGGGGTCGGACAGCCCACAATTGTCCGCAGGTGCTTTCAAGCCTGGGTGCCACCGGCCCAATACCTGTGCATGGAAACCCGGCACCCCAGGGGGCCAGGGCATTATCCCCCCTTACAACCAAGGGGCGATAAGCCAGCCCGATCCAGGGCCTATGCCACACGCCAAACACGGAGACGCAACAGAGAACATCTCTCTCTCCCTCTCTCGGCATTACTTCGTGAATGAAGATTCAGGAAGGACTCATTCCACGCTTTTTATAAGCGCGTTGATGACAAAAAAGGCCAATCTGAGATAGGCAAGTTCGGTTGCAGAAAGCCCCTCAGGTAAACTCAGGAAAAGGGAGGAGTTAAGGGCGAGACACCAGGTTTGGAGCCAGGATGCAGCTGAGTGACCGCATGGCCGCAACAATGGAACCATAGAACAAAGACTCATGCAGGTGAAATACAAATACAGATATAAACAGCCCCTGCACTAGCTTAAGTTTCCAGATCATGGTCAAGGGAAGGCCAATGTAAAGAGCGTTACCTTGAAAGTAATCCGGTGCTCAATAGGTAACCACTGCAGACCCTGGAGAACCGGTATAATACAACATCTCGCAGGTTCCCCTGCCAGGAGTCGGGCCACAGTGTTCTGCACTAGTTTAAGTTTCCGGATCACTGTCAAGGGTAGGCCAATGTAAAGAGCCTTACAGTAGTCAAGTCTTGAGATGACCGTGGCCTGGATTATCGTGGCTAGGTCATTCCGGGACAGATAGTGAGCCAGACGCCTCACCTGTAACAGGTGGAAAAACACAGTTCTGCTGAGGATGGAGATTTGAGTCTCCATTGACAGCAGAGGGTCCAAATGGACACCCAGGCTTTTTACGGATGATGACGGTCGTAATAACTCGCCATCCAGGGTCGGTAGTTGGATTTCCCTATCGTCCGGGCAGCCCAGCCGGAGGATCTCAGTCTTCGCAGGATTAACCTTCAACCTGCTGTCTCGCAGCCATCCAGTAACGGCCTCAAGGCACAGATGGAATTTATTGGGTATGGAGTCTGGCCGGCCCTCCATCCTCAGAATGAGCTGGGTGTCATCAGCGTACTGGTGACATTCCAGCCCAAAGCTATGTACCAGTTGAGCGAGTGGTTGCATATAGATGTTAAATAAGAAGGATGAGAGGATGGCTCCCTGAGGGACCCCACAAGGTAAGGGGGATCCCCCAGAAGTCAACCCTCCCCTTTGCACTCGCTGCTTCGGGTTGTGGAGGAAAGAGGACAGCCAGTTCAAAGCTGTCCCCCTCACTCCAGCCACAGCAAGGCGGTGTGTCAAAAGATCGTAATCGACTGTATCAAACGCTGCTGTGAGGTCCAGTAACACAAGCAGTGCCAATCCGCCTTGATCAAGCTGGCAAAGTAGCTGGTCTGTGATGGAAACCTACACGGAAGCCGGACTGGAAGGGGTCTAGACCGGCTGTGTCATTTAGGAAAGTCTGCAACTGCTCCACTGACTGAGACTTTTTCTATACAAAATTTTCAGATGGCATCTTTGCATGGAAACATTTTTATGTAGCAAGCAGTATCTATATATATAAAGGAAGAGCCGTCATGTGAAGACTACCTCAAACAGAGAAACCTTACAACGCAGAAACACAAAACTTGCCAACAGAAATAGGCCTCAAGCAAGGTACGTTTGTAGCAAAGAAACTTCCCCCCCAACCTAAAAGGCCCCCAAAACAACGAGTAAAAATAAAACTACATTTCCCAGCATCCTCCGGGGCTGCCAAAGACTCTCCCAGCCTCTACATTCTGACAACATGATAGGCTGCCAATAAGGGCGGATTTGCATAACTGCTGTACTGGCCAGCCAACATGAACATTCCGACCCATAAAAAACTGTCAGAGGAGTGCCAGAGCCTCCTCCAACACGGGGAGCTCTTCTTCCTTTCCCAAAAGATCTCCAGTGGCTTGGAATTCCACATTAATAAGAGGACCATCCAGCAACAATGGGGTTTGCCAAGGAGGGTGCTCCAGCCCCTCTATATGCTGTCTCCAAGGGATGGAGGTCATCAACAAGTACCTTCAGATGCCCAGCGCTGGAAGAGCTCCCTCAGATGGCCTGTCGATGAGGAAAGCCTCATCGGACATCGACCAATGGGTGCAAAAGACACAGAGCAGGACATCTTGAAAAAGAGAGGAGCAGAAAGTAAGCTAGACATGAAGATCTTGAGAAAGGTGGCTAAAAAGGAGACGGAAAGGATTTTTAACAGTCCCCAACAGACACTGGACGCACCTGTGAAGACAGAGATCCCCTGACAGGACAAGCCCTCCCCAAGCTGATCCGTCCTGGCCATGGTACAAGTCAAACCCAAAGGACTGCAGGCAAAGAGCTGAGGCACAAACATAAAACACCCAATTCACTTCAACACCATAACTAACAACAATTCCAACCCTTACATACTCAGACTTTCTCGCATCTCCTAAATAGGGCACAGCAACGCGTGCTGGGTACAGCTAGTTATATTATAAGATGGTAACTAACTACAGTTGAAGCCCAAACAGATTCATTTAAATGATTGTTCTTATAAAAATACAAATAAACCTTGGTAACATTTACTATCCAATGACAAATACATCTCTGCAATTTAACATTTTTAGATTTTCCTAAAACGTTCTTTGAGATTGTTTTATGCCTTTTCTCATTCAAACTTCATTCCAGAAGGTTTCGGTTGTATATTTTATGCCTGCCCTCTGAATATGTTCTATCATTGGATCCTCGCCATAGTATTTAACAGCTTCTGGGAAAAGGATCTGCAAGTTGACAGATGTTTTGACCTTCAAGCTACCAGTATTGGTTAGGGGGAAAATGTTTGGATTCTAAGGATGCAGCTTGCTATGAAGAACACAATGGTGCAATCACGAAAAGAGTGTTGCCCTGGCAAGAATCACCTTTTCTCTTTGCAAACATTTCTTCATTTCATTAATTTCCATTAGTATATTTTGTGTGTTTTGAATCCGAATGATTTTATTCATTTTTTCAACCTTGTAACTGTCTAAAAGATGGCATCTTTTGCATTGATTTGAATATTTATTTATGTATTTTATTTATTTGTTTATTCGATTTGTACACCGCCACTCCCAGAGGCTCGGGGCGGTTTACAGAATTTCAGCGCAACAATAAAACAATCAAAATATCATTAAAATATCATTAAGACTCGAGAGAGGCCTAAGAGATTCTGGTCTTCTGATCGCAGTGATCTCAAGGGACTATTTGGGGACAGGCGATCCCACAAGTACACTGGCCCTAGACCAAAAAGGCCTTAAAAGTTAAGACTAATACTTTGAAAGTGATCCGGTACTCAATTGGTAGCTAGTGCAGACCCTGCAGGACCGGGGTGATACGACAACTCACAGGCTGTTTGAATTGGGTTATATGACAGTGTGGACTCAGATAACGCAGTACAGAGTAGATATTTCAGATTATCTGCCTTGATATTCTGGTTTATATGGCTGTGTGGAAGGGCCCTTAGAATATCAAGGTAGATTATCTGAAATATCTACTCTGTACTGCGTTATCTGAGTCCACACTGTCATATAACCAAATTCAAACAGCCCGTGAGTTGTCGTATCACCCCGGTCCTACAGGGTCTGCACTGGCTACCAATTGAGTACCGGATCACTTTCAAAGTATTAGTCTTAACTTTTAAGGCCTTATATGGTCTAGGGTCAGTGTACTTGTGGGATCGCCTGTCCCCAAATAGTCCACACTGAGTCCACACTGTCATATAATCCAGTTTGATGTGGATTTTATACAGCTGTGTGGAAGGGGCCTCCCACTCGCAGTCTTAGAAGCACCGGGAATGTGGCGCAGCTGGCTGGGTGTCAGCTGCATAAGATCTCTACTGACCAGAAGGTCATGAGTTTGAGGCCTGCCCGGGTCGAGGTGAGCTCTTGACCTATTGTGTAGCCTGTTGTCAACCTTTGCAACCCGAAAGACAGTTGCATCTGTCAAGTAGGAAATTAAGGTACCACTTAGTGGGGAGGCTAAATTTAACTGATTTACGAGACCATAAAGAAAGATCTCCAGGAAGCATGCTGAGGAATGAAGGAGTGCGACAGCTCCCCCTGGTGGCCAGATGTTAAATTGCCTCTGTCTGTCTTGTGTGTTTGTGTGTCTAAATGTAATGTGTACATTGTAATCTGTCCTGAGTCCCCTGCGGGGTGAGGAGGGCGGAATATAAATGAAGTAAATAAATAAATAAATAAATTAGAAGAGGGCAATGTCACACCTCCTCCAAAGATGTCTTGCCAAGAAAACCCTCAAATAAGTAATTATAAGTCAGAGTCAATTGAAGGCACTCAACAACAAAACAATTTGTTTTATAACCTGCCTTTCTGCCAAAAAACCACTTAAAGGCTATCAATACCAAATGCTTTCTGATTAAAGCTTTTACATGAAATATAGTATTTTAAAGCTTGAACTATTGAGGATGATTCAATACATTTGTTTGCTTTTCTTTGATTTACCACTCTCTCACATGTTGAGTAGAGACATTCAAATGTGGGGAAATGCAACAAAACCCAAAATTTACAAAACAGCAACACTTTTATTGGGACAACTAAGGTTTCAGTTCAGTTTCTCACTTGTTAATCGCCCTCCATTAAAATACTCCAGGCGATTTACATAAAGCATTTGCATAAAAACATTACAACAAATACTGTATAGGCTGCATTACACATTAAAAGCTCTGCTAAAAAGCCAGGTCTTGAATGCCTGAGCAAAAGGTTGCAAGTCACGTGTGGCCCTCAAGTGGGGAGGCAAGGAGTTCCACAAGACAGGGGCAGAGATGGAGAAGGCCCTAAAGCTCCCTGGGGCTTGGAACATACAGTAAGTTTAGTTGGAGGAGTCATGGCGACCACTGGCGGCAAAGAGGGGAGAGGCGGTCTCTGAGATAGGCTGGCCCCTGACCATAAAGCGCCTTAAAGGTCAGAACCGACAACTTAAACAGGGCCAGGAATTCCCTTGGAAGCCAGTGCAAATGTAACAGAGCTGGAGTTATGTGGCATCTCAAAGGTGTTTTTGCAAAAAGCCTGGCAGCCACATTCTGAATAATGCGGATCCTCTGAGTAGTCGACAGGGGAAGGCCAACATACAAGGCATTACAATAATCCAGTCTAGATGTGACCGTCACATGGATGATTGTAGCCAAGGCTTCCTCTGAGAGGTAAGGTGCCAGCTGTCTCGCCTGCCGGAGATGGAAAAAGGCCTGCTTACTAACATGAGCGATCTGGGCCTCCATCGTCAACTGTGAATCCAGGACGACACCCAAGCTCTTGACAGTAGAAGATGGATGAAGGGGAGCACCATCAAAGTTGGGCAGGGAGGGCGCCACTCCAAGCGAAATCTCAGTCTTAGTAGGATTCACCTTCAACCTACTGGCACGCAGCCATCTCGATACAGCCTCAAGACATAAGGTGAAATTGTCAGGTATTGAGGAGACTCCAGGCTCCAGCCGTAAAAGCAGCTGGGTGTCATCTGCGTATTGGTGGCACTCCAGACCAAAGCTCCGCACGAGGCTGGCAAGAGGTCTCACGTAGACGTTGAAGAAGAGGGGAGAGAGAATTGTTCCCTGAGGCACCCCACATGAGAGGGCAGATCTGTCAGAGGTTCGAGCTAGGTACTCGACACGTTGAGACTGGCCTCGGAGAAATGTGTCAAACCAACTGAGGCCCGACCATGAACTCCCGCCATGGTGAGTCGATGGATCAGCAGGTCATGGTCGACAGTGTCGAATGCAGCCATAAGATCTAGGAGTATCAGGAGCGCCGACCCCCCTCTATCAAGCCGACAACGAAGTGCCACCAGGTGCACAAAATAAACCAGGCAAGCCTTCAAAACTTATTCTTTCAAAAAAATATCTCCCATCCACTGACACTTCTGACAAATGACATTGATATCCTGAAGATTTCTTGAAAAAATGAGAAAAAAATTGAAAATTGTCGAGACCAGGGCTGGCCTGGAAGTCGATCGCGATCAACTGGTCAATCCCGGGACCGAAAGAGGTCGATCCCAGCTGGACGGGGCACTTCTAGAGGGGACGGAGCCATGCCGCACCAAGCCCCCCCCCCCGGGCTTCAGCACTACTACAGCTTCTCAGGCTTGAGGAGGGTAGTGCCAAGCCAGTAGTGGCTAGTTATGCCACCACTGGCTTGGCACTGCCAGCCTGGAGAAGCTGGCTAAAGCCAGAGGGGAGGGGCAGAGCCAAGCCGCGCCAAGCCCCGCTCCCTCCCCTGGGTTCAGCGCTACCACAGCTTCTTCAGCCTTGAGGAGGGTAGTGCCAAGCCAGTAGTGGCTAGCTATGCCACCACTGGCTTGGCAACCCTCCTAAAGCCTGGAGAAGCTGTGGTAGAGGCCAGAGGGGGCGGAGCCAGGCTGCACCAAGCCCCGCCCCCTGCCCCGCCCTGCTTCTCTCTCGGTAGATCTTTCTGACTTGGTTTTATTATAAGTAGCTTGCATGCTGAAAAAGTGTGGGCACCCCTGGTCTAGACTATATGTATATTACTGGCTGATTGCTTCCCCACTTAATAACTCTTGGGAAAGAAAGTCCATTTTGTTCTGTTTTGTTTATCTTTCTGCTATTTATGGCGGCGGCATTAAAAGCTCTTTGAAGGAAACCTCTGAACCTTTCATTGTAGTTCTTAGAGTGACGTTACTGTTGACATTTATATAAAAGTGGGTTCGGTGTTTTGCTGCCTTGATTATATGAGGAAAATTTTCATCATCTATTTTCATCTGTGACCCTCAGTTGTGGAGCCTGGCAATATCTGTGAGATATAGCTTTAATTTCATGCAGGAAAGTAAATGTTTGTAAGCTCTAGTATGTTATTGGACATCTGAGCCTTCCCATAAAGTCAAAAACATTCTCAGTCTGATATCTAACACATGGCTTGCCAGTCGATATGTGAGACTGGTCTAGAAGTTCTTAGTTCAGAAGCTGGAGCTTGAAAATTGCACAATTGGTTAGCCCTCAACCTGAGAGAAGAGCGATAAGGAGGTTTTCCTTTTGAAGGGAAGAATAGCAACTTAGGTATTGGAAATGTTTATTTGTATTGAAAGATGTGGAGGAAAGCAAAATTGTAAAAAATATATATAGAAGTCACCATAACTCAACCAGGAATCTGAAGAAACATATGTGGAGACCACCACAACTCAACCAAGGATTTGAATGAACATATATGGAGGTCACTATAAATAACTCTACCTGGGATTTGAAGAAACAGATATGGAGGTCACCATAACTCTTTGCCCTGTGGGTGGAGTTGAGGAGAGGAAGGGGGCACGCGCTGTGGTTTCCAGGCAGTGCCTGCACGGGGTTTCCAACTGGCAGGCGCACACTTGCGCGCATGCCCAGAAGCTCCTGTGCGCAGGCGCAGAAGCCTGTAAACACAGCACTCCCTATTCGGCATGCGCCCCCCTCCTTGCATGCCCAGAAGCTCCTGCGTGCAGGTGCAGAAGCCTGTATACACAGGCCCTAGGGGCTTGCGCCCCCCCTTGCAAATGCCCAGGCTCCCTGGTGCAGGTGCAGAAGCCTGTATAAAGGCCTTGCCCCCTGGCATACAGCTCCTGTGTGCATTTAAACTGTTAACACAGCATTCATATTCGGCATGCGATCACCTTGCATGCCCAGAAGCTCCCACATTAAGGTGCAGAAGCCTGGGATAACAATACAAAAGGTTCGGCATGTGCCCCCTCTTCCATGCCCAGTCTCCTGTGTGCAGGCGCAGAAGCCAAGCACAGCACTCCCCCGGAATCGCCCCCTCCTTGCTCCCAGATGGCAGGTGCAGAAGCCTGTATACACAGCACTCCCTATTCGGCATGTGCCCCCCCTCCGCGCATGCCCAGAAGCTCCTGTGTGCAGGCGCAGAAGCCTGTAAACACACCACTCCCCCTTCTTGCATGCCCAGGGAGGTTTGCAGGGCAGGCGCCGGAGCGCACAAGGCCTATTCGGCATGTGAACATTGGCCAGACGCTATCTGGCAGGCGGGGGAATGCGCCCTTTACCCCGATGGCGCCCCGTGCAGCGGCGTCTTTTGCCTACCGGTAGGACCGCCCCTGCTCACCGCCCACTAGGGGGTGGTACCGCCCACTTTGGGAACCACGGGTGTAGATGAACCCTTAGTCTCTCAAAGGTTATCTTCAGAGGGGCATTATAAGTCAAAGTTGACTTGAGGGCAAATAACAATAACAGAAAGAGCAACAGCATTTTAAAACACCGAGGTGTCTGTACTGAGAAGTAAATGATCGTAGTTTTATTATAAGCATCACCAAAGCATTAAGCATTTCCGCAACAAATTGGTAGTTAAATAACAGCTCACGCATTTCACTTATTGGCATCCATAGCAAGTGAAACTGTCAAGCTATCTTCCATATCATTAGACTGTCCACACTTCAACGCTTATTAGTAATAGCTACTAATTTATTTATAAAGAATATGCACCTGGATGGAATTCATTTCTAACTCCGCTCGACTGCTCCTCATTTATTATGAATGATGGTGTGAATATTGAAAGTTTGACATTTATTATGAATGATGGTGTGAATATTGAAAGTTTGACAACAAGCTTTCTTATTTTATGTTCTTATTTAAAAAAAAATCTTGAGTAGGCTTACATTTATCGAGTTTTTAGATTGTAATATAACATTTCAATATGTATGATCAAAGGCTCATGAAGTAAGTAGGAAGGTATGAATCCGCTCCATTGCACGGTGGTACAGGCCACAAACCTATACATATTTCTCTGGAATTAAGCTCCATTTAACTCGGGTAGAATGACTTCCATATTGATATACATAGAATTGTACTCTTAATGCACTAGTTGAGTTGTTGTGGGTTATATATTGGGGAGAGGTCACCCCAAGCATCAAATGGTCAGTGTAGACCAGTGGTTCTCAACCTGTGGCCTGTGGACCACCAGTGGTCTGCAAGAACTAAAATATGGTATCTATTGCCCCCTCGGGCCCTTGGAACCTGACCTCCCTGGATAAACCACACAGCAGCTGAGGTACAGCGGGTTTTATTTAGAATAGGTAGGTATAGGAAAGAGCCTGGAAGCAATACAAGGCTTCCAGGTAGCAGCAATCAGCAGGTATTTGCGATGAGCATATAATCCGCATCAACGGGAATCCAAGCGGAGGGAATTCAGGGAACAAGCCGGATGTGAAGAAAGTCTCTTAAAGGACCCCAACGGGGTTGAAATAACAAGGAAGGTCTTCTTAGGAGTAAATAGAGTTCGGTAGCAATAAGGTCTTTGCAGGAACAGCACAGAACCGACACAGGAATGTGGCAATAAGCAGGAACAAGGCAGCTGGTGTTGACTGGCTGGCGCGGCTTCAGGAAGGCCCGATGTGGTCTTCCTCACAGGAACATCCTCCCAAAGCGATGTTGGTACGAGATACCCCCACCGGGCATCTCTGGGCAGATATAGGGTTTGCTGGCTTTGATGTGAATACGTCGAGTGTCAAAGTGCCATGATTGATGGTTGTCTATATGTTTTGCTACCTCAGTCTCTCTGGAATGCATTGCTCGTTAGCAGCTCGCAGCTGGCAAAAGGGAGTCAAACTTGTGGCATCTTCGAGGCGCTCCATTATCAGGGAGGCTCAGGAGAGCAACCTTGGCCTCTTCATGATATGCATTTAGTACTGGTTTCTCACGGGAACGGCCGGGAGGCCCAGGGAAGGCTTTTGGAGTAAAGCAAGCTGGCTTGGAAAATGCCTGGCCGTTGACCTGGCTGAAGTCTCGCTCAAGCAAAACTGATGCCTGAAGCCTTTGGGGTGTGACAGTATTGTGGCCTCACTGTTACTACTAGGTGTGGATATCTCCAGTCGTAATACTTTGATTTCCGTTAATTTTTTGTACTTGAAATTATTTTGACCCTATATTGACCCTCGGCGTCCAACGTTTCAAAACCGAAGCCGGGATCGCCATTTCCGTAAAGAGCGCGTTATTAGGTCTGTTTTCATTCCCGCCCTCTCTTTCTTTCCTCCTGTTCCCCAGGCTCTTTGAAAGCAGCCCGCGGCCGAGATTCATTCCTCCTGTTCGCCAGGCTTTTCCTCCACTTGTGATGGAAAGCCTGGAGAACTGGGGGAAATCTCAGTTATCTGGGGGCTCTTCCACACAGCCCTATATCCCAGAATACCCAAGGCAGAAAATCCAACAAGATCTGCTTTGAACTGGGTTAACTGAGTCCACACTGCCCTATAACCCAGTTCAAAGCAGATAACGAGCATTGAAGAATCCAATGGGATTAAGATAAAGTGGATGTTTCCTCGTGAGTCAGCGGGAACTGGAGGGAGAAGCCAGGCGAGGTGCGATGGTCAAACCTCAATGCGAATGGAGAGCAGTGCATTTGTTTATAGATTCTTGTGTATATTATTTAAATTAATGAACTGCTTTGGAACTATTGCTTGAGACTGCATTGTTTGGACTACCACGCCAAGCACATCTATCTATCTATTACATATAATAAAAGTCAGTGTTTGCAGGCAGTGGGCGGGTGGGCCAAGCGACGTGAGGAATATGTGCCAGCGTTTCGATTGGCGACCACTCCGGGATTATTTGCATAAATGGCTCTGACTGGCCAGCCTCAGAACTCCAACCCTCTAAGGCACCAGACAGAGGAGATTGGCTGCCACTGAGGGAAAATTTGCATAACGGACTCTGCATGGCCAACATTCCAACATCCAAAATCTCAAAGGTGCCAGAGAGTGCACTTTAAAAAAAGGCTTCCTTCAGCTGATTTAATAAACTAGGCCTCAGCCTGACTTGGCAGTAAGACTTCCTCTACTTGATTTTGCAGACTAGGCCACAACCTGATTTGACAGTAAGGCTTCCTCAACTTGATTTTTCTGACTAGGTCCACAACAATGACAGAACAAGACCAAACTTGGCCCACAGACCCCCCAAGATGCACTCTAAATCTTGGTGCAGATTGAGGTAGGATGCACCATGGATGACGGAAATTGCAGTATTTTAACTCCCTTGCTTAGAGCACAGTGGCCCAAACCAATGACGGATCAGGACCACACTTGCCACACAGAGGTCCAATGCAATACCAAGCTTGACACACTACTGCCGTATGGGGAAGAGTGGGATTGAGGTACCTCCATGGATAATGGGATTTGTAGTACTTTCAAAGCCTTCATTTCCCACAGACCACTGCAGCCCTGAACAAAGACCTAAAAAGACTACACTTGGCACCCTGCGCCCCCGTGACCCAGTCTCCATCCTTCTACAGTTTACAGGAGGGTGGACCATGGATGATGGGACTTGAAGTACTAAAGACCAACCTTGGCACACAATGCCTTTCTCAAATAACCCGCACACCGCCGGGTCCCCAAGTTAGTTTTATATAAGACAGAACTCCTCTGGTAATGTACTGTAACTCCAGAGCATATTTGACTCATTGCATTCTACAATGTGTTGTTCCATGATTATTGTGTAATATCTTTATCATTGCATTGAATACCACACGCTTTGAGTATCGGAACATTGGATATATACATTTCTCTTAGATACTGATATGTTCTTGCCATGATTACATCGTTGGATTGATTTCCCTGTGCTTTTAACAGTGTCAGTCCTGATTGTCTGCTTTGCGCATGCGCTGAAGCAGTAATGACCTAATAACATTTCAATTAAGTTTCAATAATGAAATTTATTTAAAAATTTTCGGAACACTTTCTATAACAACCCACCAACGGAAATTCCCCCCCCCCCCCAAATTTCAAAATAGAAGATATACAGACATTAGGCATGGTTTAGAACCCAAAAATAGCAAATCGTAAATCTAATGGGGGATTTTTTTATTAGTAATAGGAAGACTTACAAAAAATTTCCAAAAAGTTCTAAAATGTAACTTAATTACTAACGAAATTCGTTAGTAGTTCGTATGCCAGAGCATGCGCATTCCAGATGGTTTTGGCCTACAACTCCCAGAAATCCTAACAGCTGGTAAATTGGCTGGGATTTCTGGGAGTTGTAGGCCAAAACTTGAATAAATCACACTGAATTCTAGATGGGACTCTCCAAATAGGAAGGAGGGAAGGAGGGGGTATTCTGTGCGTGGACGCAGCAAAAGAAATGGAGGAGGGGCCGGCCCTCGCTCCTCGGGGCCTCTCTCTCACCCGATCCCGAGGGAGCGAGGGCCCAAGTTTGCCCAGGCTGGTCATATACCTACATTCCATGCACATGCAATAATACAGCAGTAATAACAATGGGTATAAGAAGAGGTAAAATTCAAACCGAAGTATTCTGACTGTTCCCTGCCCCATGCGGTGCAAACGGGCTCTTCTCTGTGAGCCCGGGAAATTAGCCCGGGACAAAACAGCATTGTCTGCTTGGGTGCACACACATACATATTCTTTGGGGGTTGCTGCAGAATCTTCTCTATGAGGCCGGGATTCTGCAACAAATCCCCTCCCAAGAATATGTATGTGTGTGCTCCCAGCGACAACGCTGGCTTTCCCCCGGGCTAATTTCACCGCATGAGGAGAGACCAGTCAGAATACTTCGGTTTGAATTTCACCTCTTCTTATACCCATTGTTATTACTGCTGTATTATTGCATCTGCATGGAATTAGGTATGACCAGTTGGATTACTTATAATATTAGGCACTTACAGTAGCATTCATTCTATTATACATTAGGTTGGTTTCTCACCCCAATACTCTTTGATGCTTTAGATCCTGGCAGGCAGGAGGCAGGGAAGCCTGGAAAAATGTAAACAGAGAGGTTTACTCAAGTAAATCCACAAAGGAGGGCCCTTCATCCAAAGTGCCCTCCTTTGCAGATTTACTTCTGAGTAATCCTCTCTGTTTACATTTTTTCCAGGCTTCCTTCCAGCCGAAAGAAGGAGCGAGTTTAGGGCTTGCCTTGCCATAATATTGGCAAGGGAGGTGGGAGGGTGGTGAGAGAGAAGGAGGGTGCCCCCCCTTATGCCCCCCTTACGACCTAATAATGACACTTAAGAAAATCCTGGCCCCCCAAGTTCGAAAAAGAAAGTCCACTTCCTGGTTGGCGTTCCAGGTGCGGAAACGCTCGAAAGTAGCATTTCTTACGAATTTCTTACGAAACGAATCATTTTCATAACTTTTTTCTCATGCCTAACAGACATCTCTCATAACCATGAAAACCACCAATGTTTCAGTGCAGAATAACATTTAGAAGAGAAAGGGGGCATTCAATAACAATAGTTAAAGGGGAAGAGCAAAATAAGCATCATTGTGCGATAAAATATAGATGACTAGAATTCCCTTTGGTTGCATTGGCTAATATTAAGCCTTGCATTTCTTTGTCTGCACCTAAAGGCCTACAATCAGAGAACATCCTTTTGCTTTTGAAAATGGAACAAGATGAACACTTCAGAATACTCTATTGTTTCCAAGATATGAATTAATGATAAGGGATATATTATTGACTATGGGTTTTTCTCCTTGTCTTGATCCGGTGTAAGCATGACAAACAATTGACCGTAAGTCATCAATGTTCTCCACGTCCAATATAAATAATATACTTTTACACAATGGAGTTTTATAAGACAAAAGGCTTTTGAACTCGTATCTGCTTTGTTATGTTTGGCTTTTGCAGATATGAAATGGGGATAAAAAGAAGAGTTTCCCCTTTAAAAGCCAGATAATGCTACTTTTATATCAGCAATGAGGGAAAAACCCCAACTTCCAAACAATGATAAATTTCATCTGAAACCGATGGAAAAATGATCCGCGGAACATGGAAACTCTCCAGAGAGAATGTTTTATTCTGAAATATTGCCATTCACCACCGTAATCATAGATGTAAGTCTGACTTGGCCACTGTAGCCCATGCTCTGGTTACATCCCGTATAGATTACTGCCATGCTCTCTACGTGGGGCTGCCTTTGAAGACTGCAGCCAGGTTGATAACAGGAGCGGCACTCAGGGAGCGTACAACTCCCCTGTTGTGCCAGCTCCACTGGCTACCAGTTTGCTACCGGGCACAATTCAAAGTGCTGGTTTTGGCCTTTAAAGCTCTAAGTGGTTCTGGTCCAACTTACTTGTCCGAACGCATCTCTCCCTATGAACCATCAAGATGCTTAAGATATCTGGAGAGGCCCTGCTCTCGGTCCCGCCTGCTTTGCAGGCGCGCCTGGCGGGGACAAGAGACAGGGCCTTCTCAGTGGCGGCTCTTCGGCTTTGGAACTCCCTCCCTAGTGACATCAGATTGGCCCCCTCCCTCCTGACATTTCGTAAGAAAGTCAAGACTTGGCTTTTCGAGCAAGCATTCGCAGACGAACTTTAATTAATCAAGATCAAAGGATTAATATGACGACGAAACGGAAACCGATTTTAAGATTGTGGATCTGAGATTTGTATTTTGTAGTTTTAACTGTTAATTTATATGGTTTTATATGATTGTTTTATCTTATTATGATGTGTTGTATGTGGGCACTTGTTGCTGTCACGATGCAAGACCTTGGCCGGCCCCTTAATCACACACACAGAGACGGTAATCAGCTAACTACTTTATTGAAGAATAAGAAACAGTTGAAAAGGTAATTGTCCATAAAAAGATCAAAACAAATCCAATAAGTAAAAAGTAATGTCCAAAAGCAATCTTGGCAGGGAAGTTTCCAAGGACTTGGCAAAGCTCCGCTCAACTCAAGCGGATTCAGGAACAAGGCAAAGATACAAGATCCAAGGCACTCCTTGGCAGGCCACTAGCCCAAAACTTAGCTACGTGGTCTTGGCTCGCTACACGTCTGCATAGGATAGACGTGGCCGAGGTACTGAGGATCCGTTCCCACGGATCCTATACTTAATCCCCTTGGCGAGGCCCCCGACGCTCTAAGAACATAAGAACATAAGAACATAAGAAGAGCCATGCTGAATCGGACCTCAGCCCATCTAGTCCAGCATTCTGTATCACACAGTGGCCCACCAGTTGTACACGGGGATCTCGAGCAGAAGGGAGGGCAAAACCTGACCTGCTCCCGACCCCCACAACCAGTACCAGGGAAATCCTGCCTACCTCAACCAACTCCGAGGTGGCACTTGAATGTCCTGTTCAGTAACTACCGATACACTTGGTATCCATGAATCTGTCTAATCCTGCCTTGAAGTTGTCCAGGCTGACAGCTGTCACAACCTCTTCTGGAAGTGAGTTCCATAACCCAATGACCCTCTGGGTGAAGAAATATTTCCCTTTATTAGTCCTAATTTTCCTACCTTGGAGCTTCAGGAGTGCCCCTAGTCCTAGTGTTTTGTGACAAAGAAAACAGTTTTTCTTTATTCACCTTTTCTATCCCATGCATGATTTTATACACTTCGATCAAGTCACCTCTTAAACGCCGTCTTTCAAGGCTGAAAAGACCAAGGTGTTGCAACCTGGTTTCATAAGGGAGCCGCTCCATCCCTTGGCTTCTCCTCCCCCAAGCTCTAGGCTTCTCCTCCTCCAATCTGTGCTGCGGGACCTCGGCCGATCTAGGCTGTGGAACCAGCCCCTCCTGCTAGCCTCAATGCTCCGTCTCCTATCAAAGGTTCGACCTTGCCTCCCAGCACCTGGTTCCCTATCTTCGTGAGAGTCGAACTCCCATCTGCGTCCCGGGCCTCTCCCTCGGTTGTTTCCCACATTCGTTCTTGCGAGCCTCCCCCCCCCCCCCGGCCGTTCATAATCACTATCACTACTTTCGAATTCCGTCTGGCCTTCCTGCATCTCGTAAGGATCAGGCCAGCCGTCATCCCAGGCCAGGCTTTCTGTGGGGAAAGAAGGCCCAGCTACCTCAAAATCCCCTTCTTCCAGCCCCTCCAAATCCTCCTCAGAATCAGCTGGCTCCAATGCCAGTGGGACCCCCGGTGCTGCCCCCAGCCCTCCAGGCACGAAAGAGAACTGGGTTGCTACAGTTGCTGCTTGTTCACCGCCTCGAGTCGCCTTCGGGCTGAGAGAGGCGGTATAGAAGCATAGCAAATAAAATAAATAAATAAATAAATAAGTCTTCGTAAATTTTGTTTTTGCAGGGAAAAATGGTTTTACTCGTTATTTCTTTGCTGGGAGAAAGTAAGTGAAAACTGCATCTTTTTAAAAGGGTATTATTCACAGTATGCAATTTATTCATTTTTAATTTTAAAAAATACACTGTACTTTTTATGCATAAAGCAGATTTTTTGTCTGCAGAAAACAGATTTTCAATATTTTTTAATTTAATTTATTTGCTGTATTTATATCCCGCTGTGAGGACGCAGCTTACAGCGTGCGTCAACTTGTGAGGATCTTTTTCTTCAATCTAACTGTGGAGAGCTGTGGCAGGGCAGGCTATCCCACTGCTGCCACCACTTTGTGAGGATTTGAACTCAAAACTGTGACATATGTGAAGCCTCCTTACTTTATAACTTTTGCCACCAGTGTGTAATTCTTGACCACCCGATGTTTCTAAAGCTTGCACTAAAAGAATTCACAGAGAGAGATTTATGAATAAAGAACTTCAACTGTTTATTTGTTAACAAGGTTTAAAGCATGGAGGTTTTAAGGTACACACAGCTTAGGTGGTTACAGTATCTTCTTAGAGGCACAGATCTTAAGGTTACTAAGTTTCTAAATACAATGTTTGACTGTATTTCTTCAAACACAGACCCAAGAATATTATAGATACTTTGCCCACTTATAGGCCTTTTATCTATCTTCTAGGTTAGCTTTCCAGCCTAACCTACAAACAGCGGTCTTTAAAGGCTTTCTAAACCCTAACTGCCTTTTGCAGTATCAAAACACAGCCTTTATTCTGTTCTCCTCCGAACAGATAACAGCAGCCTCTCAAAACTGCCACCAGCCGGTCTAACCGCTACTAACTAACTGATGAATTTCAAATCTGGAAATTCTAAGGCTAGTTGTAGGCTCTGCCTCCTGTTTCTATGGCATCAGGTTGCAACGCCTTGGTCTTTTCAGCCTTGAAAGACGGTGTTTAAGAGGTAACTTGATCGAAGTGTATACAATCATGCATGGGATAGAAAAGGTGAATAAAGAAAAAATATTTTCTCTGTCACACAACACTAGGACTAGGGGGCACTCCCTAAAGCTCCAAGGTAGGAAAGTTAGGACTAATAAAGGGAAATATTTCTTCACCCAGAGGGTCATTGGGTTATGGAACTCACTTCCAGAGGAGGTTGTGACAGCTGTCAGCCTGGACAGCTTCAAGGCAGGATTAGACAGATTCATGGATACCAAGGGAATCAGTAGCTACTGAAATGGACATCCAAGTGCCACCTCTGTGTTGATGGAGGCAGGCAGGATTTTCCCCGGGTACTGGTTGTGGGGGGTCGGGAGCAGGTGAAGGTTCTGCCCTCCTTTCTGCTAGAGATCCCTGTGTACAACTAGTGGGCCACTGTGTGACACAGAATGCTGGACTAGATGGGCTGAGGCCAGATTCAGCATGGCTCTTCTTATGTTCTTATGTTCTTATGTTCTTAACGAACCTTCTCAGAGGCCAGGCACTCTAATATCCTCCGTTAACCCTTTGTGGCCTGTCTAACATTTAATCATCTAACACAATACAAATGTAATAATACAAACCACACATTTAACAATAAAATAAAGATAAAACCCTCAATACACACAGCAACTTCACTACACCTGCCCTCTCATCCCGAAGGGTACTCAGAGTAGCTAACAAAAAGGCACAATAGCATATTATTCATTCATTTATTTGAAACATTTATATCCTGGCCTTCTTACCCAGGGAGGTGTGGGGGACTCAGGGCGGCTCACAACCGGCAACTACACAACAATTATAATAACAATTACAATTAAAACAATTAGTTAAAACATTAATTTTAAATTATACAAATCCAAAGTCACAATCCGAGGTCTGTCCATTAGGGCTGGTTGATCAGGAGGAAAAATGGTTCAAAACTCGCTTCAGAAGTAGGGGGCGCTGGCGCTTTGTATTTGATAGACTTCCGAAGTTTTCAGCATTTATTTTGAAATTCATTCAGATGTACTTCTGAACTTCGTAATGGCTTCATTAATGGCTGACACACATTTAACCCACTTTGGAGCGGATTGGTTTTCCTCAGCGTTGGACCTAACGCAGGAGAAGCCAATCCGCTCCAAAGTGGATCAAAACACCCACTTTGGAGTGGATTGGCTTCCCTCCACTAGACCTAACTCAGAGGGAAGCCAATCAGCTCCAAAGTGGGCGTTTTGACCCATTTTGGAGCAGATTGGCTTCCCTCCGTGTTGGACCTAAGGTGCCCTTCAGATCCGTGTGGGAAGGCATAGGCTTGAGAATGGGGAAGCTGAGACTTCTCTGTGTCCGGTTGCTTCATTGTGTTCATAGAGCAGGCGTGGGCAGACTACAGGCTTCCAGGTGTTTTGGACTTCAACTCCCACAATTCCTAACAGTCAATAGGCACGAAGTTTGCCCATGCCTGTCATAGAGTCTGAAGAACCATTACAATGTATTGTCGAAAGCTTTCATGGTTGGAATCACTGGGTTATTGTAGGTTTTTCAGACCGTATGGCCATGTTCTAGAAGCATTCTGACATTTCGCCTGCATCTATAGCAGGTATCCTCAGAGGTTGTGAGGATGCCTGCCATAGATGCAGGCGAAACGTCAAGAGAGAATTCTTCTAGAACATGGCCATACAGTCCTAAAAACCTATAACAACCCAGGACTATTTATTTATTTATTTACTGTACTTTTATACCGCCCCTCTCAGCCCGAAGGTGACTTGAGGCAGTTTACATAAGGCAATTGCTGCCTCCAGATAAAACACAATTAAAAACAATAAAATAATAATCATATAAACAATTAGTAATTAGCATTAAAACATAAAAACATATGATTGCAATTCTCAGTGTCATGTTAAAATTGCTTTCTGTCACATCATCAATCATTCCATGGATATAATGATACAGTTATATTTTGTTTGCAAATGCCTGTTCGAATAGCCAGGTCTTAACCTTCTTTTGAAATGTTAGGAGGGAGAGGGCCGATCTAATGTCCCTAGGTAGTAGGGTTGGTTGATCCAAGAAAAAAAGTTTCGAAACTCATTTCGGATCTAATTGTAGCTGTCGTTTCGGATTATATGGACTTCCGAAAAATTTCTGATAAATTTCGAAATTGATTCGGAAGTATTTCCGAAATTCGGAATTCTTCAGAAATGGCGTCCGCTTTCAAAAATGGGCAAAAAAAATCAGCAGAAGGGAGAGTCAGCTGTTAGCCATCAGCCAATGAGCAATCAGCAAGCAAATTCGGAAATGACATCCGAAATTCGGAATTCCGAAATTCGGAATATCAAATTTCGGAATTCCTGTTGGGAGGGTTTCTCTCGAAATTGCTAAAAAGTCGGAAGTATCTGAAAAACTTCTGAAATTCGGGCATATCCGAAATTGTAGAACAGCCCTACTAGATAGGGTGTTCCAAAGCCGAGGGGCTACCACTGAAAAGGTCCTGTCTCTCGTCCCCGCCAGTCGGGTCTGTGACGAGGGCGGGACCGAGAGCGATCTTAAACATCTCGATGGTTCATAGGGAGAGATGCGTTTGAGGAGAGACTATAAGAACATAAGAAGAGCCATGCTGAATCGGACCTCAGCCCATCTAGTCCAGCATTCTGTATCACACAGTGGCCCACCAGTTGTACGCGGGGATCTCGAGCAGAAGGGAGGCAAAACCCTAACCTGCTCCTGACCCCCACAACCAGTACCCAGGGAAATCCTGCCTAACTCAACCCGAGGTGGCGAGGAAATGTCCTTTTCAGTAACTACCGATGCACTTGGTATCCATGAATCTGTCTAATCCTGCCTTGAAGTTGTTCAGGCTGACAGCTGTCACAACCTCCTCTGGAAGTGAGTTCCATAACCCAATGACCCTCTGGGTGAAGAAATATTTCCCTTTATTAGTCCTAATTTTCCTACCTTGGAGCTTCAGGGAGTGCCCTCTAGTCCTAGTGTTCTGTGACAAAAAAATTTTTTTTTCTTTATTCACCTTTTCTATCCCATGCATGATTTTATACACTTCGATCAAGTCACCTCTTAAACGCCGTCTTTCAAGGCTGAAAAGACCAAGGCGTTGCAACCTGATTTCATAAGGGAGCCGCTCCATCCCTTGGATCATTCTTGTTGCCCTTTTCGGTACCTTTTCCAGTTCCGTTATATCCTTCTTAAGGTGCGGAGACCAGAATTGTACACAGTACACCAAATGTGGCCTTACCATAGATTTGTAGAGAGGCAATACAACATTTGCTGACCTATTTTTGAGTCCCTTTCTGATCATGCCTAGCATAGAATTTGCTTTTTTCACTGCTGCTGCGCACTGGGTTGACATCTTCATTGAGCTGTCCACTAGGCATGGTTTCGAACCCAAAAATCGTGATTCTAAAATCAAATGGGGGGGGGGGGTTGATTAGTAAAAGAAAGACTTACAAAAAAATTTCCAAAAATTTCTAAAATGTAACGTAATAACTAACGAAATTCATTAGTAGTTTGTATGCCAGCATGCGCATTCAGATGGTTTTGGCTACAAACCCCAGAAATCCTAACAGCTGGTAAATTGGCTGGGATTTCTGGGAGTTGTAGGCCAAAACTTGAATAAATCACACTGAATTCTCGATGGGACTCTCCAAATAGGAAGGAGGGAGGGAAGGAGGGAGGGAGGGGGGTATTCTATTCTTGGAAGCAGCAAAAAAAGGAGGAGGAGGCCCCCCCTCGCTCCTTGCTGCCTCTCTCTCACCCCGATCCTGAGGGAGCGAGGGCCCAAGTTTGCCCAGGCTGGTCATATACCTACATTCCATGCACATGCAATAATACAGCAGTAATAACAATGGGTATAAGAAGAGATAAAATTCAAACCGAAGTATTCTGACTGTGGTCCCTCCTCAAGCGGTGCAAACTGCAAAAGGCTCTTCTCTATGAGCCCGGGAAAAGCCAAAAGCCCGGGCATTTGCTGCCTGGGTGCATACACATACATATTCTGTCATATAGATCTCTCGAAGATGGCGGCGTCGAGCAGGCGCGAGAACGCCGAGCTCCGCCAAGCCTCTAGCAACTTTTCCTACACGGCACCCCCACTGCTGAGGAGGAGTGCCCCACACGGGAGGAATGACTGCCTAGGCATTCGGGACTTAAGGGGGGACCTTCAGCCCCTGCTGGAGGCCCCGAAGTGCTCCCTCCCCCTCCTCGAAGCCTTGCAAGCCGACGCCGAACTTGCTCTAGGGGCTGCCCGGGCGCCGGCCTCGGTTCTGAGGGCCCTTGCAAGCCTGAAGGTCACGACGACCCCTGGGGTGTTCCCCGACCCAGCGGGGTCGGCAGCGGCCACGGCGACACCCCTGAAGTGTCTGACCTGGTCCCCTGTTCCCTGGCCGGGCCTGGAAGAGGCCGGATCCTCCACCCCCCCCCCAATGCCAGCCAAGGGGACGCCGGTGGACAAACCGTGACCAACCGGGCTGCGCCGCCAGACCTCACCGGCCTTCTCTTACATCTTGGTCAGCTGGCTGAGTGGCTGACCTCTTGCCTCGGGGAGCTCGACAGTCTCGTGCCGGCGCTGGCGTCGCTGTGCTCTTCCGGAGGCCACGAGCCTGCGGTGAGTGGAGCAGCGACCGAGGACCGCCGAGGAGAGGACGAACGAAGGAGGGTGAGTGGGGCGCCCGCAGCTGCCCTCTCAGGCGAGCGGCCCTCAGGCGCGCCAAGCCCTCTGGACTCCGGGGCCCGGGCGGCGGCTACCTGGGCCTCACCCTCCTTGAATCCAACCACCTGGACCGCCGAGAGAGGCCCCCCTCTCGAAGAGAGCACCTTGGCTGGAGCTGCGGCCGCGGCGGAACCCACGCAGATCCCATGGTGGAGCCCATGGAGGGCGCTGGGGCGCGAGGGCCCCCCTGGCCGGGAGGAGGGGGCATTAGCCGAGTTCTCCAAGATGGCGCCTGGCTCGATCCGCTCGGCGTCCCCCACCCTGCCCCCCCCGCCCTCGCCGGGTGCTTCGACCCCGCCCCTCCGGCCCCCTGTCCCGTCACCGGCTGGTGACCTGGGTAAGTTCGGTGGCCCAGCTCTTAGGGAAACAACAACGCTGAGGGCAGCCAATCTAGGGGACGGTGCTTTGGGCTGGCGCCCCGGGCGGGAGCTGCGTCGCCGCCGGAGGAGACGCCGCCGTGGGTTGAGGAGCACCGGCCTCCTTCCCCCTGACCCCTCCAGAGACTCTCAGCGCCGGGGTTGCCAACCCTTGGACTTCTCACCCGTCCCTCCAGCCTCCAGGAGGGAGGATGCCCTCTGCCCCTGACCCCAGGCCTGGCGCCCTTTTCGCCCTCGAACCTTCTGGGGCTCGGGCTGAGCGCAGCCACCGGACACACCTGAGGCTGATGAACAACGCCTCTCCACCATGCCCGGTGCCCCTTGCCGAGCTGCGGGATGTAGAAAGCCGGCCCACACTTGGTTGTGGTGGCCAGCGATGGGGATTCCCTTCGAGACCCCCAGCCTCCCATCTTTTTGATGGTCTAGCGGGTCTAACCTAGGCCCTGGACCATTACTGCTACCCCCTGTTCTGACTCCTGTTCCCTCCCCCTACCCCTGGTTGTTTGTTTGTCTTGTTTGTTATTTACCGCCTCCCCTTATTTGCTGTTGGTCACCCTGTAATGTCTCATCCCGTATGCTGTATGTCTACTATGTATTCCTGGTGTATTGTCTTGTCCGTCTTTTTATTTTGTATTGTTATTTCTCGACTCTGTAAGCCGCTGCGAGCCGTATGGAGTTAGCGGCATATAAGTCTAAATAAATAAATAAATAAATAAAATATTATTGGGGATTTGCTGCAGAATCTTCTCTATGAGCCCAGGATTCTGCAGCAAATCCCCCCCAAAGAACATGTATTTGTGTGCACCCAGGCAGCAAACGCTGTGCCCGCTTTTCCGGGCTCATAGAGAAGAGCCCATTTGCACCGCTTGAGGAGGGACCAGTCAGAATACTCGGTTTGAATTTTACCTCTTCTTATACCCATTGTTATTACTGCTGTATCTTTGCATGTGCATGGAATGTAGGTATATGACCAGTTGGATTACTTATAATATTAGGCACTTACAGTAGCATTCATTCTATTATTATACATTAGGTTGGTTTCTCACCCCAATACTCTTTGATGCTTTAGATCCTGGCAGGCAGGAGAGGCAGGGAAGCCTGGAAAAATGTAAACAGAGAGGTTTACTCAGAAGTAAATCCACAAAGGAGGGCCCTTCATCCAAAGTGCCCTCCTTTGCAGATTTACTTCTGAGTAAACCTCTCTGTTTACATTTTTCCAGGCTTCCAGCCGAAAGAAGGAGCGAGTTTAGGGCTTGCCTTGCCATAATACTTATTGGCAAGGGAGGCGGGGGTGGTGGTGAGAGAGAAGGAGGGTGCCCCCCCCCTTACGACCTAATAACGACACTTAAGAAAATCCTGGCCCCAAAGTTCTATAAAGAAAGTCCACTTCCTGGTTGGCGTTCCAGGTGCGGAAATACTCAAAAGTAGCATTTCTTACGAATTTCTTCCGAATCATTTCATTTTCATAACTTTTTTCTCATGCCTACTGTCCACCAAGACCCCAAGATCCCTTTCCTGGTTTGTCTCAGAAAGCTTTGACCCCATCAATTGGTAGGTGTAGTTGGGGTTCTTTGCCCCGATGTGCATGACTTTACACTTGTTTAGGTTAAAATGCATTTGCCACTTTGTTGCCCATTCACTCAATTTCGAGAGATCTTTCTGGAGCTCTTTACAATCAGTTTCATTTTTAACTACCCTGCACAATTTAGTGTCATCTGCAAACTTTGCTACCTCAGAATTCACTCCTACATCCAGATCATTAATGAATAAATTAAAAAATAACAGACCCAAAACTGAACCTTGGGGTATGCCACTTCTCACCTCTTTCCACCCATTACAGTTTGACATCAAAATATCAATACATCAAGGTGGGGGAGATGAAGCACACAGTGCATTCTTGTTAAAACTAGTATTCCAACTTAAATTCTTACTGGTGATGGCTGGGGGTTGTGTGTTGTGTGTACACATATATAGGGTTTTTTATTGCAGTAATATCCTGAACTATTATAGCGCAAATGTGGCAATGTATAATATTCTTTCAATGGATAATTATTCTTGCTGTTTTTTGCTATTCACACTGGTCTCGTATGACCACTCAGTTTTAAAGTGCCGCTGTGTAATATAGCATCTGAAGAAAAGCTTCGCTTGATCTGGGCTTACAGCTTTTATTCAACACCCAGAACAATCTATGCTGATTCCCCTAAGCTGCTTTGGATGTGGATGGGAAAGGAAAATATGGTTGCATAAATCTTTATAATCTTGAGGGAAGGATAGCATATAAAGAGTTTACCGGCACGGGGATTAAGTGTAGTGCATTACAGAGCAGGCTTTAATCTGTCGAAATCTACCTCGCTGTTCCAAGCTGTTTTATACAGTCGGAACTAGCTTTGTAATAAGGGCACAGCTGGTAGCCGCGATAGAGGAAAAAAACGGGTGGAAGAAAACCCAGAAGTAATCAGAGAAACTGCTAGAACAGATTTGATGCGGCATCTCATATTCTGGATTGTGTTTTCAGTGGCATATAGTGAGAGTCCAACATTGAGGAGGAGAACTTGGCCATGGAATGAAATGGGAAACAAAAGGCATGTTCTGTTATGAAACTGGGAAAATTAATGAATGCAATTTTCATTATTTATTTATTTATTGGTTCGACTTAATATACCGCTCTCTCTGGAGCCCAGAGTGGTTTACAGAGTTAAAATAGCTAGTAAAACACATAAGACAAAATAAAACCAATTTAAAACCAATTAAAACCCTATTCCTGGCAAAACTGCAATAAGACAGCAGAAGTGCAATGGCAGCGGCACAACAGAGTGCTGATGAAAACGGTCACTAGTTATGGGCCAAATGCCTGTCTAAATAGCCAGGTCTTAACGGCTTTGCGGAACGGCATCAGGTCCCGGGTGGCTCGAATTTCCTCAGGGAGGGTATTCCACAAGGTTGGCGCGGCCACGGCGATTGCCCTCTGCCGCGTACTGGCGAGCCTGTAATCCTTAATGCCGGGCACCTCCAATAAGTTGAGCCCCTCTGAACGCAGCGATCTCCTGGGCACGTATGGGGTAAGCCGCTCCCTCAGGTACACTGGCCCCAAACCATATAAGGCCTTGAAAGTTAGAAGGTGACCCGGAATTCAATTGGGAGCCAGTGCAGCTCGCACAAGAGTGGAGTCACGTGAGCAGATCTTGAGGCTCCTGAGAGCAGGCGTGCTGCTGCGTTCTGCACCAGCTTGAGTTTCCGGATTGCCGACAAGGGTAGGCCAATGTACAGCGCATTACAGTAGTCGAGCCTCGAGATGACCGTGGCTTGGATCACCGTGGCCAGGTCGCAGCGGGAGAGGTAAGGAGCCAGGCGTTTTGCCTGTCGCAGGTGGTAAAACGCTATCTTGCAGGCGCAGGCAATCTGCGCCTCCATAGACAGCTGGGAGTCCAGCCGGACCCCTAGGGTCTTTACTGACGGTTGCGGGCGGAGTGCAAGGAGTTTTCCAAACTATCAGTATATGTGGTGACATTGTTTCTAAAACTGTAAACAAGGGATGGAGACAATGGGGATTGTCCTTTATTAGTCCACACAAGACAAGCAAACTAACGTTACAGTTGGATTGTAGCTGGCCCCGCCTCCACTTCCTTCTGCTTTCCTAATGGAGGGCTTCCTTGCGCCGGCGACGCGCACACCCTCCAGCCAAGGCAGCTCCTGCTTCGAGGCGGAGTCGTATTAAACGGAGAGTGTATCCCTAACTCTGTATTTTGTGATGATAAGTCGGGGGTCGTCTTATAGCCCCAGTCGCCTAGTACCCCGAAATATATGGTAAGTTTAACCCTGCTGTCCTGAGTCATAGTCAAACTACTAGACCATATTCTCTCTCTCTCTCTCTCTTTGTAGTTAGACAAAACATTAAAGAAGTCGCCTAGGTTCAGCACTTTGGATAGTTCCTTTAAAATTCTGGCTAAAACCCAGACTGGATTCACATTCTACAGAACTGAGTTGTTACCACTCCTGTAACAATTAAATTTGCACATCAAATTTTAATCTTTCACTAGATGCATTAAATCTCCAGTGTTAGCAGAATCGCATTCTTCCACCTGTGACAGGCGAAGCGTCTGGCTCCCTATCTGTCACGGAACGACCTAGCCATGGTAATCCAAGCCACGGTCATCTCAAGACTTGACTACTGTAATGCTCTTTACATTGACCTACCCTTGTCCGTGATCTGGAAATTGAAGCTAGTGCAGAATGCTGCAGCCCGGCTGCTCGCGGGGAAACCTACGAGTTGCCACATAACATTGTACTGCAGAACCTTCATTGGCTACTGATTGAACGCCGGATCACTTTCAAGGTGTTAGTTCTTACTTTCAAGGCCTTACATGGTCTGGGGCCAGTGTACCAGAGGGCCGGAGAGATAGCACAGCGGTAGAACAGCTGTGCTGGCAATCTGAAGGTTGCTAGTTCGATTCCCGAGCTTCCCGAGCTGGCTTGGACACCCAGCTATGAGCCCTGTCCAGCAGTTCGAAAACAGCCCAGCTGTGAATAGATGAACTGGGAACTGCCTAAAGTGGGGGAGGATTCTTTTCAGTAAAAAGACTTTACAACGTCTGAATAAATAAAGATCGGCTGTGGTAAGGTGGAATGCGGAACAGAGGCCCTCCGTCATGAGGATGAAGCAACAGCCCCCCCTTGTGACGTAATGATGGACCCTGTGACACAGCCAGAAGAAGAAAAAATCCTTCAAAAATGGTATGTGTTGTATTGTAACTGTACGTCTTCCGGCAGGGATTGTCTGCCGTATGTGTGATGTAATCCGCTCTGAGTCCCCTTTGGGGTGAGAAGAGCGGAATATAAATAAAGTGTATTATTAAGTGTATTGTTACCTTCGGGATCACCTGATTCCATATAACCCTCCGAGATCACTTCGTTCTGAGGATCAGAACCTTCTTGACGTCCCTAGCGTGAAGGCTTTCCACTTGACTTCAACAAGGCGCAGGGCTTTCTCAATCATTGCCCCTGTACTGTGGAATATGTTACCACCAGAAATGTGGGCTCTGCAAAACTTAGTTTCTTTCCGAAGAGCCTGCAAGATGCACTTGTTTAGACTGGCCTTTGAAAGCTCGTGATCCAATTGTGTTTTTTTTACTGTTCTATTGTTTTATATTTTTTACTGTATGTTTTACCTATTGTCTGCTCCCTTCGAGCCATGTTGTAAACTGTTCTGGCACAGCAGTGCCAACAGGACTCTGTTTTTCATTTGTTGCACTGCAAGTTTGCATGTATCTTGTAAGTGACTTTCTTAGTTTGCATTTACGGGCCCAGAGGGCTGCCAATCAATCTAAAGTAGCAGACCCGCCCCTATTCCTAGGATTTGGGAGGGAAAGAGGATTTTTTGCTCAGTCTTAACAGCTACTCTACAGGATAGGACATGATTTAAGGCTGCCTGTTCTTTCCAACTTGGAAAAGGCTTTAAATCTTACAGCTTTGCTGGGGTTACAGACCACCGCTTTGCTGGGGTAACAGATCCAGCTTTGCTGCTTTAACAGATCCCACTTTGCTGGGGTAAAGGAACAGCTTCACAATCCTTTGTGAAGGAGGGATCACCTGCAATCCCAACAACCTGGCTAATCGAAGGAAACCTTGCATGGTACGGGACATCTGGCTATCTATAACGCAGCTTGGAGTCGGAAGAAGGGTCCTCACGCCAGCAAGGTAAAGAAAGATTGCCCAAGGGGAGGGTCATAGGTTTTTCCCGATAGAGAAGACCAGCTTTGCCCAGTTGGCCGGCCCTGTTGCTGCAGACTGAGTCACCAGTTTGTTAAGTCAAGCCCAGTTTGTTAAGTTTGTTAAGAAGCAAGCCTTCCAGTTTGTTAAGCCCAAATAAAGAACTTTGCTAAACTTATTTTGAGCCTCAAAGGACCTTTATCATTGGGGGAAACTAAGGGGCCCTTCCAGCTGAGGCACCCCGGCGTCCCGTTGGGCATACAGCAGTCACGTCCAAGAAACAGCCATTCTACAGGCCCAGCGTGCGACAGCACACAAACCGTTCCGAGCCATTGGGCGTGGCGGTCTACAAATCCAAATAAATAAATAAATAAATAAATAAATAGTTTGCCTTGAAGAAACAACCCACAAGACAACATGAAACTTGGATCATGAAGACTGGAGGGAAAGACAGAAGAACGAAACTAACTAAGAAACATAGTTTAAATAGCAATGATTTATTATCCATGCACCTAAACCGTCTATGCATTGTCCAAGATGAAAGTTTGGAAGCCTGCTATATCTAACCAGCAGAAATTAAATGGCGAAATGCCATGCTGTTTGGGTGAAAAATGTCAGTTGCCAACAGGCGAAAGCTTCCGTTGAAATCTTTGGAGAAATCCAGGCATAGAATTCAAAGTGATGGGAAGCAAAGCAGGTGAAAATGAAAATGAATGAGAAAACGGACCGTGTTCCTTGCAGATCCCTGGGTTTTTACTCTAAATGAATGATGTGTCAAACTGAGAAGGTAGTATTATTGGGTGAAGACAAAACCACTATATTTCTTTCAAAAAAGTAAACAAAGGTCACCGTTCTGCTCTTACATTTAGTTATATAAAGTGTCCAGTCCCATGACCGAGTCATTATTTTTAGCACGGACAAAAGGATTTGGATAATCCCTTCAATACTTTCAAATAGCTTAAAGGATTTCTACCAATATTATCCCCTTTGTGTAAATATAGACCTGCATTGCATTTGAACTGTGGCGAATGTGAATGTCCAGGCATAAGAAGATATCTTGTGTCTGACATTACTAATTATGTCAAGTATCTCTTACAGCTTAGCGTAATAATTCGGTACTACTGCAGCTTTGTTTGGAAACATTATTATATCCCAAGTATTACATGCATAATATACTTTGATATTTAAAACTTAGCAAATATTTGCTGGAAATTGCACTGAAGCAAGGGTTTTATAACTCCGCAGGACTGGCCACGTTGTCCGAATACCCAATCACCAACTCCCAAAGCAGTTACCATACTCCCAACTCAAGAACGGGAAATGTAATGTTGGTGGACAGAAAAAGAGATTTAAATATGGGCTTAAAGCCAACCTTAAAAACTGTGGCATAGACACCAAGAAGTGGGAAGCCCTGGCTGGCCCTTGAGCACTCTAACTGGAGGTCAGCTGTGACCAGTAGTGCTACAGAATTTAAAGATGCACACATTGAAGGTGAAAGGGACCTATTGTGTAGTCTGTTGTCGACCTTTGCAACCTGAAAGACAGTTGCATCTGTCAGGTAGGAAATTTAAGGTACCACTTAGTGGGGAAGCTAAATTTAACTGATTTACGAGGCCATAAAGATCTCCAGGAAGCACGCTGAGGAATGAAGGAGTGCGACAGCTCCCCCTGGTGGCCAGATGTTAAATTGCAATACAACACAATTATGTATAGCTACTCCCCGCTGTGTAACTCAAGCACAAGAAACCAAGGGAGGTGACTTGGGAGAATACTTTCTCCACTAGAGAATATATTTCAAAATAAACAATAGATATAATATTTCTAATACAAAGTTAATCTGCACATATCAATATATAGATAACCAATAGGAGTGGGTTCTTCCAATAAATAATATAGTCATGGAGCCCAGTATTGCTTACTCACGCAACTCAAACCAAATGTCTGGAGTTCAATGCAACATATGCACTTAAAGGAAGGCAAGAATCAGTAGCTGTCTTGGAGTAAAGGAAATCAGCGTCCCAGGTAAGTATCAATTGAGGTGAAGATGCAACTCAAAGTATGTTTTATAATCCACAAGGAACCGATTTTCCAAAGATATGTTTTGTAATCCACAAGAGGCCGATGCCACCATAAATTAAAGCATAGCGTGGAGAGCAAATGGTCATCCCGCAGTATATCCAGCAAGGAAGAATCCACACTCCTTATAATCCGTGATAAGTAGTGTTCCGCCAACGGGAGAATATATGTGGATCCAGCCCGTTTCGATATCTTCCTCAGGGCAGTCACGCAACAATCAATTCCAATATAATCATTTCCTGAAATATAAGAGCAATAACATAATATCCCGCATACAAACAAACAGGGGGGGATAGCAGCGAGGGCAGGAACTGCGCAATCACTTACCCACTCGTAACGAGTCTCAACACCATAATGGTAATGACCGTAAGTATGGTAAAAAGTACCTTGAGGGAATGGTTTAAATAACGATGGTAATTAGGAGGGTGTAGCCTCAAAAAAGGGGAACACATCTGTGTTTTAATTACTAATGGATGACCCAACTAGCATAGTATACTTAAGGAGTCATTGAGCCCCAACGGTTGCTCACAGGAAAAACTGATTATCCATTTTAATTCAGCTTTTAGGAGTTGCATCTTCACCTCAACAGATACTTACCGGCCGAGCGGGTTGCGGGGCAGGGTTGCCCTCGCTGCCATTTTGCGAAGGTTTCTTGCCACCAAATGCTGGCCAGCCAATGACGTGGCGGGCCCCGCCCTGCTCCCTCTTTGCGCTGGCTGGCCTGCACTTCCGCCTAGGCAGCCTATTTAAGGCCACACAGGGCGGCCCAGGCTGCATGTGGGGGCCAGCTCTGATTTCCTCCCACCCTCCCTACTTATTGCATTGCTTGTTGGTGTCCATTTTGTTCATTCTTCATGTCATTGTTGACATGCGTTATTATGTTCTTTATCACAACTCCGTGTTTGGCGTGTGGTATGGACCCTGGATCAGGCTGGCTTATCGCCCCTTGGTTGCCCAGGCCCCCGGGGGTGCCGAGTTTCCATGGACAGGCATTGGGCCGCTCGCACCCCAGGCTTGCATACGCCTTTGGACATTCGTGGGGGCTGTTCGACCCTGATCCAGGACCCATGCGTGGCCGCCAACCCTTTGTTCCTGTTTTCAATAAATGAGTTGTGGCCATTTTCATCCAACCACTTGTGTCTGTGTTATTGTCCTTGGTGCGAGGTGTGTCACCCTTGCACACGCAAAAAGGATAAGACGGCTGTCCTTTGGAGACTCCCAAGTTCCAATCCCTCTATCATCAACCACCCTGCTTACGTCTTGAAAACTAACCAAGCCTTCCTTGACTGAGAATACAGCTATCTGAACCCACTTTAACTGCTACAACTGAATATCTGGGACGCTGTAGCTTTACAAGGTCTTTAGCCTTCTCTGCCAAAGAGAGTTGGTGCCTCACCAACCGAACACTCCCTGGATTCAAAACTATTGACAGTACAAGTTGCGTCAAACTGCATCAATTCTACAGTGTAGATGCACCCCTAGAGAGTTATGGATTACACTAACACACTTAATATAATCCCAAATCATTGTTTCTTTTAATTAACACATTTAATTAAATCCCCAAGCATTGTTGCTTCAAACAAATTCATGTCTTGCTCTCGTGACTCAAAGTCTTTGGCCTCAAGAAGCCAATTGCTATGGAATGGCATTACTTTAGAAGCAAGCCTGGGACAGGCAGCATGCATCATTCCTGGGATGACTGAACTAAAGCCAACACATGCTCTGCCTTTGTTTCCTCCTTTCCATGCAGAAGCCAAGGGACACAACAACCAGGTGTTGCAATAGTTGTATTCGTGTTTTCGCCCATCTGGCCTTCTTCCTACCAGCCATCCTTTGAGACAGCCTTAGCTGTCCTTGGTGCGGACTGTAGTCTGACAGTGACAAAAACCCAGCTGTTTAGAATATTTACCATTCAGGCAGGGTGCCAGGACTGCCTTGCAGAGAAGGAGGAGAGCAAAGGAAAGGGAAATGATGATTTGTAACAGTTCAGCTATTTCTCAGGGCTGAGTGTTTCCTCAAGGAACATGAAGCTTGGAGACATTGGTTCCTGCTGATTAGCAAAGGAGCACTGGGATCTGGAAACAGTGGGGTGTCTAGGTCTTGGGAAATCGTTTGCAGAGATGTTTTCTTTAACAAGGAGTAAGGAAAAAA
Organism: Anolis apletophallus; assembly: GCA_030556195.1. NCBI lineage: Eukaryota > Metazoa > Chordata > Lepidosauria > Squamata > Anolidae > Anolis > Anolis apletophallus. The sequence goes on from JARBWK010000016.1 coordinate 38,865,000, forward strand.
GGTAAGGACCTACACTGAAGATCCCAATTCTATTGGCCACAAAAGACTGAAGATCTAGAGCTTCTGTGGCAGCAAATTTCCAATCATCTGGGAGGTAGGCAAGACAATGATGTTTCATTGTCCATTCCTAGCAGCCTCAGGCCCCTTTCCTTTTCCCCCCTCAGCCACTTAAGCAGGAAAGGGTCTCAGGCTGTTAGGAATGGTGGGAGTTGGAGTCCAAAGCACCCAGAGGGCTGAAGTTTTCCCATGCCTGTTTTAGGGACCTTAAAGTGGCGAGCCTCCTCCCAACATTGTGGTTCTGGATAGAAAACAAACAACAACATAACATTGTTTGAGCCCACAGTGCTCTCTGGGTGTAGGTGAACTACAACTTCCAAACTCAAGGCCAATTCCCAAGCAAACCCTTTCAGTATTTTCTCTTGATAATGAGAGTTCAATATGCCAAGTTTGGTTCAATTCCATTGTTGCAAGAGTTCAGGATGCTCTTTGATTTTGTGTTAACTATAAAACCCAGAAACCGTAACTCCCAAATGTCAAGGTCTATTTCCCCCAAACTCCATCTGTGTTCACATTTGGGCATATTGAGTATTCATGCCAAGTTTGGTCCTGATGCAACATTGTTTCAGTCCACAGTGCTCTCTGGATGTCGGTGAACTACAACTCCAAAACCCAAGGTCAATGCCCACCAAACTCTTTTAGTATTTTCTCTTGGTTATGGGAATTCTGTGTGGGGAGTTTGTGTCTTTCTGCCATTCCTGCCAGGATATCTATGTTGTGTTCATTGAAACAGGTCCAGGTTTCACACGGAGTATATAAATACATTTAAAAACATATTAACTATATGTATTACTGTGATAGAGTGTCATTTTGTGTCATTTTGGTTGGTGGTGTGCCCCAGGAGTTTGTAGATGTAAAAAATGTGCCGCGGCTCAAAAAAGGTTGAAAAACACTGCCTTAGGTATTTACCTCATCATTGCTCCAAACAGCCGATATGTGTGACATGGTAGAGCTTTCCTCCCATTTGTCTTCACAATAATATTGGAAGACAGATTAGACTGAGAAACTGTAACTGCTCCAAGGTCACTCAGTAAGTTTTATGACTTAAATCCAGAACTTGGAGGCCTCCGCCTGAGAGCTGAAAGAGAACCAACGTGAGGGCTGCTTGAGGTCTTCCTCGTAGCACACCCCTCATCATAACAGTAGGACACGGTCATAATTAGCCTTGAGTCAAGTGTCAGGACTTGGGTCAGCAAGGACAGCTTTGTATCTCTCTGTCCTGTGCCAAACATGATTATTGATTCTTGTCGGCATTCTGTTAGTTCTTTTCCAAATTAGTTCTGTGGCGTGACCTTGAAAAGATCTTAATAGGATGTTTGCAGACTCATTCTAATTGCTGTTTTGTCTTATGGACTGGGCAGCACTCACCTGCCAGTCATCTACTTCAGGGCTGTCCAACTTCTACGGGCCCAAGGGCCGGAATTCCGGTCACTGATCCCCTGGGGGGCCAAAGGGTCTGCCTCCGCCCCTGGCTCCGCCCCCTCCCCCGGCTCTGCCCCCGCCCCTCCTCAGGCTCCCCCCTCCCTGGCTCCGCCCCCTCCCCGGCTCCAATTTACTTACAATTGACCTTGAGTTGTGAAGTTGTAGATCACTTCCATCCAGAGAGCACTGTGGACTCAAATAATGATGGATCTGGACCAAACTTGGCATGAATACTCAATATACCCAAATGGGAACACTGGTGGATCTGGGGGAATGTTTCCTAATACCTTTGAGTTATTTGAGTCCACACTCAAATTGGGACACACCAAAAAAACCCCAAACACCTCAATGCCGTCGCAGGGCTTGATGGGGCCTCCTTTCCCAGAGGCGGGTGGAGGAGGCCCAAAGAGCTCCCTCCCTCCCTGAAGGGAAAAGCAAGCCACGGGGGCAGGTGCAAAGGAAGCTACGTTGCGCCCTGCACACGGGGGAAGGCAGCACAACAAGGGGGAGGGGGCACGGAGGAGGGGAAGGAAGCGTCGCCAAGGAAACTGCCACTGAGGGACCCCTCCCCCCTCCCCCAACGTCCCACTGTTTTTAGATTGATTGATTTGAGCCAGGCCCTTCCTTACCCATACTGCGGGAGCCCCGCCACAGGGCCAAAGCGCCAACGCCGCCGCTGTCCCCGAAGAGCCCCGCTGGAGCCGAGGCCAAGCACAGGCCGGGCACGGCGGCTCTCCCATCCATGGGGTGGGAAGTGAGGGCCCTCCACAGGAAGAGGACGGAGCCAGGAGGGGCTTTCCCTGCCTCACTCCCCTCCTCCCTCTCTCTGAGGGAATGGGGGCTGGCCTGGAAGCAGCCGCGAGGGAGGAGGAGGTGCGCGCCCAGGCCGCCCACAAATCCCACGGGACTTGAGATTCCGGCAGTTATCGCGAGATTACGTAGCCAAAGACGGGATTTCGACCTCCCTCGAAATCCCATCTGTGGCTGGCGTAGTCTCGCGATGCTTGCCTAAACCCAAAAGTAGGTATTATTTTATTTTATTTTTTATTTTTTATTTGTATTTTATTAAAACAGGGGGCCGGAGGGAAGGGGCTCGGGGGCCGTGTACGGCCCCAGGGCCGCCTGTTGGACAGCCCTGATCTACTTCACTTGTCTGTGAACCAAAAATCTCAAATCCAATTTCACCCTGCTAAATACAGTATTTAAAAATTAAAGTTAGAACAACCAACAACAGTCCATCCGCCGCATGGAGTTGCCCAACAGAAAGCCTCTCAAGACAAAAGTTGGCATCATTGCCTTGACGTGCAAATAAATACGTTAAAATCCCAAATAACGTGGAGTTCTTCTGAAAACAGTGTAAACTCATATTCAAGCATTATTCCTGCTCCATATCTAGAAAATCTATGTGAGGAGAAACCCCAATATGCCATTGAGATTGGAGGTTTGTAAACGTGGTAGATGGTTTCATCAAGGCTTTCAAACCCAAAGGCCTTAGGCGGGGGATATTAAAGAAATCTATCATGGGGCAGTTTAGTACTTTTTAATAGTTCTCTCTCCAGAGAGAAATAATGTTTTTAATGTTTCAAGAGATTCCACATGACTTAAGCCAGTGTTTTTCAACCTTTCTTGAGCCGCAGCACATTTTTTACATTTACAAAATCCTGGGGCACACCACCAACCAAAATGGCACAAAGTGACACTCTAACACAGTAATACATAGAGTTAATATGTTTTTAAATGTATTTATACACTCACTGTGAAACCTGGGCCCATTTCGGTGAACACAACATAGATATTCTGGCAGGAAAGACACACACGAAGGTCTTGCTCAACAGCTGCCAGTCTCTCTCTGTGTTTAGTTTTTATTGCAGTCAAGCTAGAGAAGCTCATCTCACACAGATATGTGGTTGCAAATGGGAAATAGAAAACACTAGAAGGGTTTGGTTGGTATTGTTCAGGAGGGTAGGGGTAGGGAGGAAGATGTGGGGCGAGTCTGCGCAGTAGCGCCTGCATGGGTCACGTCTTCCTCCCTCCCCCCTCCCGAGTGGAGAAGAAAAAGCGTTCGGCAGGAGGGGGGAGAAAGGGTATTGGAGGTTCCAATTTCCCACGGCACACCTGATGATCGCTCACGGCACACACCGGTTGGGAAATACTGACTTAAGCAGATACTGGTACAATATTGTTTTGAAAATGTAGGATACTCAGACTTTTCTGTTTGAATGAATGCGTGTGCCACATCCCATATCCTTTCATTTGCCTTTGCACTTTCTGTGACTTTATTTTCAGTTGAAAAGGAAACAATGGAAATAATTCTTTTATTCATTGTAATTTGTAGCTCCAGAATTTTTCATCAAAATACCCACCAAGTTGTTTATTAGTTTTCAATAACAATCAGTAGGTGGTCCCCCTGAATTATATCTCCATGTTACCTTCCTAGCTGGCTTATCCAAGTACTTACTTACTTAGGTGATCCCTCTTTATTTATTTATTTATTTATTTGTTTGTTTGTTTGTTTGTTTGTTTGTCACATTTCTATACCGCCCCTCTCAGCCCGAAGGCGACTCGGGACGGTTTACACAGGCAGTCTCTGCCCTCAATACAACACAGCAACAAGTCAACCCCCCCCCCCAGAAAAAAACATATAATAACAATTAAAAACATACAATTGCAGCCTCAGCGTCATGTTGAAATCAGTTTCCATCACATCGTCATCATTCCTTAAATCCAATTAAGCCTTATATTTCATCAACAAATGCCTGCTCAAATAACCAGGTCTTGACTTTCTTGTGAAATGTTAGGAGGGAGGGGGCCGATCTGATGTCTTTAGGGAGGGCGTTCCAAAGCCGAGGAGCTTATATAAAACTCATAAAATAAAGGGATCACAAGAGGCTAGTTTTAGACTAAAAACAGGCTACAGCAATTGTATTGTAGCTTTCAACAATTCTTCCTCTGTGCATGAGTGTTCTGGCACAGTAGTGCCAATAGGGCTCTGTTTTCCCTTTGTTGCACTACAAGGTTGCACTTGTAAGGTTCCCTTGCATTTAATTTTGTAGGTGACTTTCTTGGTTTGCATTTACGGGCCCAGAGGGCTGCCAATCAATCAAAGGTTGCAGACCCGCCCCTATACCCAGGATTTGGGAGGGAAAGGGGATGTTCTTCCTTTCAGTCTTAACAGCTACTCTATTGGAGAGGACGTGATTTAAGATAGCCTATTCCTTCCTACTTGGAAAAAGGCATTAAATCTTACAGCTTTGCTGGGGTAACAGACCAGCTTTGATGGAGAATTACAGAACAGTTTCACAGTCTTTTGTGAAGGGATCATCTACAGTCCCAACAGCCTGGCAAATCGACAGGAACCTTGCCTGGTACAGGACATCTGGCTATCCATAACGCAGCTTAATACAACACAGCAACAAGTCAAACCCCCCCCCCAAAACCATATAATAACAAATTAACAATTAAAAACATCCAATTGCAGTCTCAGCGTCATGTTGAAATCAGTTTCCATAGCATCGTCGTCATTCCATATATCTAATGAAGCCTTATATTTCATCAGGAAATGCCTGCTCAAACAGCCAGGTCTTGACTTTCTTGCGAAATGTCAGTAGGGAGGGGGCCGATCTGATGTCTCTAGGGAGAGCATTCCAAAGCTGAGGAGCCACCACTGAAAAGGCCCTGTCTCTCATCCCCGCCAGTCGCGCCTGCGAAGAAGGCGGGACCGAGAGCAGGGCCTCTCCGGATGATCTTAAACATCTCGATGGTTCATAGGGAGAGATGCGTTCGGACAGGTAAGTGGGACCCGAACCGTTTAGGGCTTTAAAGGCTAAAGCCAGCACTTTGGATTGTGCCCGGTAGCAAACTGGCAGCCAGTGGAGCTGGCACAACAGAGGAGTTGTACGCCACTCCTGTTATCAACCTGGCTGCTGTCCGTTGGACTAGTTGCAGCTTCTGAACAGTTTTCAAAGGCAACCCCACGTAGAGAGCATTGCAGTAATCTATACGGGATGTAACCAGAGCGTGGACCATCGTGGCCAAGTCAGACTTCCCAAGGTACGGGCACAGCTGGCGCACAAGTTTTAACTGTGCAAATGCTCCGTGGTCACCGCCAAAACCTGGGGTTCCAGGCTCAGCTATGAGTCCAGGATCACACCCAAACTGCGAACCTGCGTCTTCAGGGAGAGTGTCACCCCGTCTAACACAGGCTGTAACCCTATGCCCTGTTCGGCCTTTCGACTGACCAGGAGTGCCTCTGTCTTGTCTGGATTCAATTTCAATTTGTTCGCCCTCATCCAGTCCGACACAGCGGCCAAGCACCGGTTCAGGACCTGAACAGCCTCCTTAGTAGCAGGTGGGAAGGAGTGACAGAGTTGGACATCATCTGCGTACAGATGACACCGCACTCCGAAACTCCGGGTGACCTCCCCCAGCGGCTTCATGTAGATGTTAAACAACATGGGAGATACTTAGTATTGAACCCTGAGGAACCCCACAAGACAATGGTTGTGGGGTAGAACAGGTGTCTCCCAATAACACCTTCTGAGATCGACCTTCCAGAAAGGACCGGAGCCACTGCAAGACAGTACCTCCAAGCCCCATCTCTGCAAGGCGTCCCAGAAGGATACCATGGTCAACGGTATCGAAGGCCGCTGAGAGGTCCAGCAGAACCAACAGGGACACACTCCCCCTGTCAAGCTCCCGGCGTAGATCATCCACTAAGGCGACCAAGGCGGTCTCGGTACCATGCCCCGGTCTAAAGCCAGACTGCGCCGGATCCAGATAATCAGTGTCTACCAAGAATTCCTGGAATTGTGAGGCCACCACACGTTCCAGGACTTTGCCCAAGAAGGGAAGATTGGAAACTGGCCGATAATTGATGAATTGAGTGGGGTCCAGTGATGGTTTCTTCAACAGCGGTTTTATAACAGCTTGTTTTAAGCTCGCTGGAATGTTGCCTTCCCGGAGGGAGGCATTGACCACCACCTTCACCCACTCGGCCAATCCCCCTCTGGCCTCCTTTAGAAGCCAGGATGGGCAGGGATCTTTGTCCGAGTAGGATGGCCTTCCAAGTGTAGTGTCTTAGCGGTGGATGGATACGTAGGTGACTGTGGAGCCCTATTATTTACCTGCATGCTCTTCCACAGTGCGGGTATTGGTTTCCAGGTGGAAAGTGGTCCCGACAAGGGTTGCCTTGACGTGCCTTCCTCTTGGCACGTTTCTCCCTTTTGCCCTCCATTCGTGCTTATCCAAGTGCTGTCCAACTCATACGATATTACAGTAAAGTTAAGGTTTCCCCTCATATTAAGTTTAGTCGTGTCCGACTCTGAGGGATGGTGCTCATCTTCATTTCTAAGCCAAAGAGATGGTGTTGTCTATAAACACCTCCAAGATCAGACCTGGGCATCTTACGGCCCACGGGCTGCATGTGGCCCGCCGGCTGATTCTGACCAGCCCACATAAGGGACCGGCAGGCAGGCAGGCAGGCAAGCAGAACGGCCAAGGGAGGGGGGAGAAGAGGAGGAGGCCAGGAGCAAGTGCCGCTCTCCTACCTTGCGCTCTTGCCCCACTCTCTTCTGCCTCACGCTCGTTCTCCTCTCCATCTTGCCTCGTGCTCGTTCCCTGCAGTGAGTTGCTGAGGGCGTGGTGGAGGCAGAGAGAGGGTGGAAGGGGAGGAGGGCGGAGGGGAGGAAGGAAGGAAGGAAGCTGCCAGGATGACCTGCCTCCCGCCCCAAGCGGGTCATGGAGGCCTCAGGCGATGAGGGCGGTGAAGCAGCTGAGCTCCCCAAGGGGCCACTGACCTCCATGCCCAAAGAGTCCCCGCCTTTCTCTGAGCTCTCTTTGGAGCCCCCCCCCCGGCAGGTGAGTGGCAGGCAGGCAGAGAGGGCGAGGAAAGAAGGCAGGTAGGCAGGTAGTCTCTCTGAGACAAGTCACACACACGCTGCAGGGTGATCCCAGCTTGGCCCCTCACACCCACCACCATAGAGAATCCTGGGCTTTGTGAGGTACATGCAGTCCCTGAGTTAAACACACCCCACTTACAAATGACTCACAGTTAAGAACAAGGGTGAGACAACTAGAAGTGAGAGAAATTACCCCTAGGAAGGGGAAATTCGCTTTTAAGAGAGTTATTATCAGGGGGAAAGGTGTCTCCACTGAAGCTTTTGTTAACATTTTGTTAACCATTGTTTTGTAAAATTTTAGTGAATAAATGTCATTTTTCCTATGACAACCTCTCTTTTTCATGGCTCATAACATATACTCTTATCAGTCTTATTAATATATCAAAAACACAATGTAGTTTTTATTATTATTATTATTTTAATATTATTAAAGAAATTCAATTGATATTATGTAGAATGTAGTTCAGCCTTTAGGTGTGGCCCTCCATCATATTTTTTTGGCCCCTTGGAAAAAATAATTGCCCACCCCCATCCTAGATCATGTGACCAGCATGACTGCATGGAGTGCCGTTACCTTCCTGCAGAAGTGGTACCTATGGATCTACTCCCATTTGCATGTTCTCGAACTGCTAGGTTGGCAGAAGCTGGGGCCTAACAGCAAGAACAAACTCCACTCCCTGGATCCAAACCGCCGACTTTTCAGTCAGCAAGTCCAGCAGCTCAGTGGTTTAAACTGCTGAGTCACAAGGGGGCCCATGACATTACAAAACCCCATCAATTCAGATTATGACCTTGAAGTTGCAGATTATGTCTTGTCAATTTAACCTTTCATAACTTAAAATTAACGAAAAACATTTGGTAATGTGACAAGCTAATGTTTCCCAGACATGAAAACAAATACTTATAATTGCATCTTTTTTTTCAGACAACTGCAGTCAGTAACATAAATTAATTACTTTGAAATTTTTCCAGTCTCTGTTGTTGTCTACTGCTTCAAAATTAAATAACTTTTATACAGTGTTATAATTAATTTGGGCCAGAATTTCACAAACAACCTCTGTTGTTGTCTACTGCTTCACAATTAAAGAGCTTTTGTACAGTGTTATAATTATTTTTGGCCAGAATTTCACAATCAACCTTGTTCTCTATTGACTTGGTAATGAAAGGTGTTCAGCATCTCAAGACAACAGAAGACAACTCAGTTTGATGCTCAACAGGACTGAAGCACAATGCCTTACTTAACATAGAAAGCTCAAGGCTACCACTTAAAAACATAATTCATGGGATAGTTGCATTCAAGGCTAGAACAGCTATTTGGCTTGAATGTATCCTACTGATGGTAGCTTGTTCAACTTAAGCCGTCTGAGGGCTCGCACTAAGACTCTAAACTATCTAGTCCGTGAGCTGCTTTTTGTGGACGATGCTGCCCTTGTCGCCCATTCAGAAGCAGCCCTGCAGCGCCTCACATCCTGCTTTGCAACAGCTGCAGAGCTGTTTGGGCTGGAAGTCAGCCTGAAGAAAACGGAAGTCCTCTACCAGCCCGCACCACAGGAAGAACACCATCATCCCCTCGTCAGCATAGGCACATCTGTGCTTAAGTCCGTTCAGCAGTTCACCTACCTGGGAAGCATCATCTCTTCAGATGCCAAGATTGATAAAGAGATAGATCACAGATTAGCAAAGGCATAGAGTGCATTCGGAAGGCTTCACAAAAGAGTCTAGTGTAATAAACACCTGAGACAAAGCACCAATATCAGTGTGTACAGAGCTATTGTCCTGTCTATTCTCCTCTATGGGTTTGAAACATGGGTCACCTATCGCCAACACCTACGACTCCTCGAACGCTTTCATCAGCGCTGTCTTCGCTCAATCCTAAATATACACTGAACTATGTGACGAATGTCGCTGTCCTTGAGCAAGCAGGGATCACCAGCATTGAGGCCACACTGTTGAGAACACAGTTGCGCTGGGCAGGGCATGTCTCTAGGATGGAGGACCACCGCCTCCCAAAGATACTACTCTATGGTGAACTCGCCACGGGTCAGCGCAAGAGAGGTGCCCCCAAAAAGAGATATAAGGACTCCCTGAAACAACATCTCAAACTCGACCTGATTGATCACCACTGGCTCCCAATTGAATTCCGGGTCACCTTCAAGGTGTTAGTTCTAACTTTTAAGGCCTTATATGGTTTGGGGCCAGTGTACCCCTTATGTGCCCAGGAGATCGCTGCGCTCAGAGGGGCTCAACTTACTGGAGGTGCCTGGCATTAAGGTCTACAGGCTCTCTAGTACGCGGCAGAGGGCATTCGCTGTGGCCACGCCAACCTTGTGGAACACCCTCCCTGAGGAGATACGAGTCATCTGCGACTTGCTGCCATTCCGCAGAGCCATCAAGACCTGGCTATTTAGACAGGCATTTGGCCCATAACCAGGGCCCATTACCACCAGCGCTCTGCTACGTCGCCGCCATCGCATTTCTGCTGCCTTATTGCAGTTTATTGTTGGAAATGGGATTTTAACTGGGGGTTTATATTGGTTTTACTGTGTTTTACCTGCTATTTTAATTCTGTAAACCGCTCTGGGCTCCAGAGAGAGTGGTATATTAAGTTGAACTAATAAATAAATAAACCCGCGTGTCAGATGGCGACAGGACGGTGGAGGGGGCAGCCTGGCACCCTCCTCTCGCCAGCCGAGACCCAAACGGGGGTTAACTTTAACTTGTGTATGTGTGACATCTGGCGAGAGGAGGTGCTGCCTTCCACTCCCCTCTCGCCAGCTGACAACCAAAGGCAGGTTAAACCTAAGAAAGGGCGGAAATGACCTAATAATGCGCCCTTTACATAAATGGCTGACCTGGTTTCGATTTAGAAAGGTTGGACGAGGAGGGTCGGTATAGGGTCAAAATAATTTCAAATACAAAAAATTAACGGAAATCAAAGTATTACGACCGGAGATATCCACCCCATCAACGCGCTTGTAAAAAGCGTGGGGTGAGTCCTTCATAAAGAATCTTCGTTCGCGAAGTAATGCCGAGAGAGAGAGATATTATTATCCTCTGTTCAGATATCAGCCAGCATGCCAACACCTTAAGAAATGGCTTTCTAAGATGGGGGCCAGGATTTTTCTTAAGTGTCGTTATTAGGTCGTACGGGGGGGGGGCACCCTCCTTCTCTCTCACCACCCTCCCGCCTCCCTTGCCAATAAGTATTATGGCAAGGCAAGCCCTAAACTCGCTCCTTCTTCGGCTGGAAGCCTGGAAAAAATGTAAACAGATAGGATTACTCAGAAGTAAATCTGCAAAGGAGGGCACTTTGGATGAAGGGCCTCCTTTGTGGATTTACTGAGTAAACCTCTCTGTTTACATTTTCCAGGCTTCCTGCCTCTCCTGCCCTGCCAGGATCTAAAGCATCAAAGAGTATTGGGGTGAGAAACCAACCTAATGTATAATAGAATGAATGCTACTGTAAGTGCCTAATATTATAAGTAATCCAACTGGTCATACCTACATTCCATGCACATGCAATAATACAGCAGTAATAACAATAACAAGAGGTAAAATTCAAACCGAAGTATTCTGACTGGTCTCTCCTCATGCGGTGCAAACGGGCTCTTCTCTTATTAGCCGGGAAATTAGCCAGCGTTTGCTGCTTGGGAGCACACACATACATATTCTTGGGGGGGGGGGATTTGCTGCCGAATCCGGGCTCATAGAGAAGATTCTGCAGCAAATCCCCCCAAAGAATATGTATGTGTGTGCACCCAAGCAGAAAACGCTGGCTTTTCCCGGCTCACAGAGAAGAGCCCGTTTGCACCGCATGAGGCAGGGACCAGTCAGAATACTTGGTTTGAATTTTACCTCTTCTTATACCCATTGTTATTACTGCTGTATTATTGCATGTGCATGGAATGTAGGTATATGACCAGCCTGGGCAAACTTGGCCCTCGCTCCTCGGGATCGGGGTGAGAGAGAGGCAGCGAGGAGCGAGGGGGGGGGCTCCTCCTCCTTTTTTTTGCTGCTTCCAAGAATAGAATACCCCCTCCCTCCCTCCTTCGCTCCCTCCTTCCTATTTGGAGAGTCCCATCTAGAATTCAATGTGATTTATTCAAGTTTTGGCCTACAACTCCCAGAAATCCCAGCCAATTTACCAGCTGTTAGGATTTCTGGGAGTTTTAGGCCAAACCCATCTGGAATGCGCATGCGCTGGCATACGAACTACTAACGAATTTCGTTAGTAATTAAGATACATTTTAGAAATTTTTGGAAATTTTTTTGTAAGTCTTCCTATTACTAATCAAAAAACCCCCCCCCCCCCCATTAGATTTTCGATTTCCTATTTTTGGGTTCTAAACCATGCCTAATAGATACACGCAGGAACACCTCAGCAAGCGAGAGTCCAAAAGTGGCAGGCACAAACCCGGAACCTCAAGCCATGGCTGATACCGAATGAGAGACTCCCTCTCATAGAAGACTGGGCAACTTAGAAGGCTCTGAACAGACTGCGCTCTGGCACCATGAGATGCAGAGCCAGCCTTAAGAAATGGGGCCACAAAGTGGAGTCCACGACCTTCAGGTGTAGGGATGAGCAAACCACTGACCACACATTGCAATGCAGACTGAGCCCTGAATCTTATCACCTAAGAATGTCATACACCATTGTAACTTATGAAAAGAATACTAGCCAATGTTGTATTTTAAAAATGTGTCATTTCTAACTAGTTGCTTCCAAACTCATGAATGCTGGCAATCACCTTCTCCACTAAAAATAATTAAGCATCTGCACTGGGAAAATTAAACAAGCTTATTACTACAATTTGCATTGGACACAGAGCCAAGACACAAATTGTGTGCATCACACTGGGCGGGGGGATTGCTGCAGAAAAGATAGACACCTCATTTTCTCACCCTTTGCAACTTTGCAAAATTCTATGGAATCACACGGTGTTGTCATTTTCAAGTGAATGTCTCAAATCAGCTTTCAATAATCCAATGATATTTAAGCAGTGGGATACTTTCCTTTTTCCTCTGGTGCCCAAGGACTTCCACAATGAAAAGTTAATTTCCCATTAATGAGATACAATGTTAATTTATCAAAGCAAAGCAAAAGTATCGCCAGGACATCCGAATTACTGCCAGCTGATTTCTCGAGACCCTCTGCCATCGGAGTTAGTATTGATGATAAATTATTCCTCCAACGGTATTAATCATACTCACTAGGAAATTAAAATGTCACAGTATGATGAAGTGTTAAAGAAACAGGATCTTTTATCTCTACCTGCATATGCAGCATTCAATCACAGAACCATGCTGTTTTAATTTCTGGCAGGAAGAAGAGAAAACAACGCTGATTGCTTTATGTAACTTGTATTGACCAATCCCAAAGGCTCCTCCTTTCTTGCCACTAGACTAAATATATGCATTATTGGAGCACCGTATTTATTTGTTTGTTTAGATATTTAGCTCATTTGCTTGATGCCCTTTTCCCCAGAGCCAGTCACTTTATGGATCTATGGTCACATTCCACAGGAATTATGCTGGAAGACCTACAGCAGTGGTTCCCAAAGTGGGCGGTACCGCCCCTTGGTGGGTTGTGGGGTGATCCAAGGGGGCGCTGGGAGGCCCAGGAGAATTTATTTATTTATTTATTTATTATTTTATTATTTTATTTATTTATTTTATTTATTTATTCGGTTTTATATTCCGCTCCTCCCAGCAGGCTCGGGGCGAATCACAAACATAGCAAGCAATAAAACATACAATAAAACATACAGTAAAAACAGTAAAACACAATGTATACCAAGATGTTACAAGGCTACGATTCCTTAACTCAGACGAGACGAACCGATTGAGTTTGGATTTACCCAAACGCTAGCCTGAAGAGGGCCGTCTTACATTCTCTTCGAAAAGGGAGGAGTTCAGAGACCATTCGAACATGGTTGGGGAGCGAATTCCAGAGTACTGGAGCCGCCGCAGAGAAAGCTTTCTGTCTTGTACTGGACAGATGGCAGGCGTGGGACGATGGTACCACCAATAAGTTTTGCTCTTCCGAGCGCAGTGATCTCGGGGAACATACGGGTAAGGCGGTCCCTCAGGTACACAGGCCAGACTGTGCAAGGCCTTGAAGGTTAAAACCAACACCTTGAAGGCAATCCGGTACTCAATGGGAAGCCAGTGCAGTTGCCGGAGGATGGGAGTGATATGCTCCCTTACTGGTGCTCCCACCAGCAAGCGAGCCGCGGCATTCTGCACCAGCTTGAGCTTCCGGACTGTCGCCAAGGGAAGGCCAACGTAGAGGGTGTTACAGTAGTCCAACCTTGAGATGACCGTCGCTTGGATCACCGTGACCAGATCGTCCCTGGACAGGTAGGGGGCCAGTCGCCTAGCCTGTCGTAGGTGGAAGAACGACGTCCTGCTGCATGCACTTTTGTTCCCTGCAGGTTCGGGGCGGTTTACATAAAACGACAGATTAAAATGCAGATAAAACACTTTGTTATATAAAACACAAGGACATGGTCAGAGTTGTCCCGGGGAAACTTAGATTGAAGGCCTGCTTTAAAAGGGTGGTCTTGCAGGCCCTCCGGAAGGGGGCTAATGTTGCACCTCGGACTCCGGCCCCCCCCCCCCCCCTAGATCACACACACCACGCAGATGCAATAAATGTAGTTTTATTTAGAATAAATAATAGTCTAAAATGGAAAGATGAAAAGATGATTCAATAGTCCCAAAAGTAAATCCAAAAAATAGTCCTTAGAGCTGGCAAGTCAAACCGACTTGCATCAAAACAAAACAAGAGTATGAAAGCAAGGCAAACCGCTCCTGTAGTCAACGGGAGCTTAGAGTCCTAAAGATAAGGCAAACCGCTCCTGCGGTCAACGGGAACTTAAGAGTCCTGGATCTTGAACCTTTCCAAGCTAAATGTAGCTTCAGGTCTGACTAGAATCCCCAGGGCACAATCTAATAAAGAGAATTACTTCCTATGCGACCAACGCACCCCCTTCCTCAAATTCCAATCTTTTCTGGAAGATAAGATGCTAGCTCTTCTGTCCAATTCCTCCTCATTAGTGGCCCCAGGTGCAAAGCTCTCATGCTGGGAAACTAGATCCTCCCTAACCTCGAAATCTTCGCCTGGCAAGGGAGTAGAGAAATTCTCATGGGAATCAAGGTTGCTAGGCCTCTCACTATCTAATTCAGAACTAAATTCCATGGAGTCATCATTATCCTCATCTGCAGTCACATATCCATGTAACCATCCATCATCCCAGGCTAAGTCTTCTTCTGCAGACCCATATCCATCAGGCCACCCATCATCCCCGATCGGGCCCTGATCAGCTGGGGCCCCCGGTGTCTGTCTGTGGCCACTAAGCTGGAACACCACAGCTAACTCCGTGATAGCCCGAACATCATCTGCTAACGCGTTCCATAGCGTCGGTGCCACCACGGAGAAGGCTCGTTGTCTTGTCGCTGAGAGGCAACAGGAACGAACTGATGGAATCATCAGAAGGTTTTGTTCTTCTGAATGCAGAGATCTCGGGGGAACGTATGGGATGAGGTGGTCCCTCAGGTACACTGACCCTAGACCATACAAGGCCTTAAAGGTCAAAACCTGCACCTTGAAAACAATCAGGTACTCTATTGGTAGCCAGTGCAATTGCTGTAGGATTAGTGTGATGTGCTCTCTCGCAGGTGCTCCCACCAGCAGCATTTTTCACCAGCTTGAGTTTCCGGGTTGTCGACAAGGGAAGGCTGATGTAGAGGGTGTTACAGTAGTCTAACCTCGAGATGACTGTCACCTGGATCACCATGGCTAGGTCATTCCCGGATAGGTAAGGAGCCAGTCGCCTAGCCTGCCGAAGATGGAAAAATGCTGTCCTGCTGACCGTGGAGATCTGAGTCTCCATCGATAGCAGTGGGTCTAATTGGACCCTCAGGCTTTTTACCAAAGACGACGGGCTTAACCGCTCGCCATCCAGGGTAGGCAACCAGCTCTCATCCATACCAGGACAACCCAGCCATAGGATCTCCGTCTTCGATGGATTCACCTTCAACCGGCTGGTGTGCAGCCATCGTCATGGCTTTGAGGTATTGATGGAAACAATCGGGTACGGTGTCCGGCCTGCCATCCATTCTAAGGACCAGCTGGGTGTCATTAGCGTACTGATGGCACTCCAGACCAAAGTCGCGAACCAGTCGGGCACGAACATGTAGATGTTAAACAGTAAAGGGGAAAGGATAGCTCCCTGGGGGACCCCACAATTTAATGGGAGTCTCCCAGAGGCCATCCCTCCCCTCTCCACCCATTGTCCCCGGTCTTGGAGAAAGGAGGCCACCCATTTAAGGGCAGTCCCCCTAACTCCCATCGTGGCTAAACGGTGGGTCAGTAAGGCGTGATCTACTGTGTCAAAGGCTGCCATGAGATCTAACAACACCAGCAGAGCTGACCCGCCATGGTCCAACTGGCAGCCAAGCTGGTCTGTAATGGAGACAGCACGGTCTCTGTCTCATGCCCAATACGGATGCCGTGCTGGAAGGGATCGACCCCAGCTGTGTCATTTATTTATTTATTTATTTATTTATTTATTTATTTATTTATTTATTGGTTCGACTTAATATACCGCTCTCTCTGGAGCCCAGAGCGGTTTACAGAGTTAATAGATAAAACACATAAAATGCAATAAAATACAATAAGACCAATTTAAAACCCCGTTAAAATCAATTCCAGCAAACTGCGATGGCAGTAGAAATACACTGGCAGGTACACAACAGGATGCTGATAATACTCATTAGTTATGGGACAAATGCCTGTCTAAATAGCCAGGTTTTTACGGCTCTGCGGAACGGCATTAATTCCCGGATGGCTCGTAACTGTTAAGAACTGTTGCAGCTGACCTATCACTGCCTTCTCAATCACCTTTCCCAGAAATGGCAGATTAGAAACTGGGCGGTAACTGCAGGGAACCGAAGGATCTAAATTGAGGGGCGCTGAACCCCTGTAAGGGGGCAGTAGCGTGAGCCAGGCTTGCTTGCCACTTGCAGGGTCGTGCTCTTGCAAGGAGGTCCCCGTTGGAAGGAGGCTCATGCTGCCGTTTCCATAGCAACGCCTGCCCGGGGATTCCAACTGGCAGGGACACAGTCGCAAGCGCGCAATCTATCTTCCTTCGCTCAGCCTTCCCTAAGGTCCAGCTCTCACATCCATAGGTGACTACAACCATACAACTATGCAAGGCAATTTGATATGCGCTCCGTCCATGAATTAGAAGAGGTAGATTGGAACCCCTGAAAACTCATGCTAAAATAAGTCGATGTTCAAGACGATTCCTGAATTCTTCCTCTACCTCTTCTTCTTTTTATGCCACAAGAAATGAATGGGACTCTGCCTTTGAAAACAATGAAGAAGTCATTATTCTGAAGGGCATCCAGCTCAATAAATCTTGATCTGCACACCTAGAAAACCTCACTCTTTTCCTCCTGCAGGCAGTGGGATGCCCTTCATCCACAACACTATGTCAAGATTGGCTAGCAAACTACTAATTTATTTCCTGTGTAGCAGGGCTGCCTTGGTAAGGTGAGGCCATTGCCTCGGGCAACCAGCTTAGAGTGACACAAAGAGTTATCCAATTGCGAGCTGCTTAATTTGTTATTAGTGTGGTCTTGCTTCCAAGAAGTGAGATTTTCCGCCTTAGGTGCTGAACTAACTGGGTCAGCCTTGAGCACTGGGTGGCTTGACTGAAGGGTCAAGTTGGAGATCTGATACGCTGCCTCTGGTAGCAAAAAGTTACGGGACAGCTCCACTTGCTACAATAAACCCGTGTAGGGTTTATTTACAAGGCTTCAATGAGCTCTTCTGAGGACTCTCCCTGCAGAAACATTTTAATTGAGGTGCAAAAGTGGAGAAAAAACTGGGAAATATCTATCTTAACATTTCACACTCAAAACGCCATTACCTAGAATTACCTCTCAACTTTTCAATCCCAATCTTTTCCAACTCTTCCCATTGTTTTTACAGGGGTTTCTTGGCAAGACGTATCCATAGGAGGTTGACCAGTGGCTTCCTCCAAGTTTGAGAGAGTGTGATTTGTTTATTTATTTATTTATTTATTTATTTATTTATTTATTTATTTATTTACTTTGCTTCTAGACCGCCTCTCTCAGCCCGAAGGCGACTCGAGGCGGTGTACAAATGGCAAGAACTGCCCAAGACAAACGTATGAACAATTATCAACACAATTCCATCATATACAAATTAGCACTTAACGTTAAAAACACAATATCAGTGTCTCATTATTAAATCGGTATCCAATTGCATCGTCGTCGTTCCGTAGGTCTCAATTTGGTAATCATACTACATCTGCAAATGCCCGGTCAAACAGCCAGGTCTTGACCTTCTTGCGAAGTGTCAAGAGGGAGGGGGCTGATCTGATGTCATAAGGAAGGTCGTTCCAAAGCCGAGGAGCCACCACTGAAAAGGCCCTGTCTCTCGTCCCCACCGATCGCGCCTAGGAAGCAGGCGGGACCGAGATGATCTTAAGCATCTTGAAGGTTCATAGGGGGAGATGCGTTCGGACATGTAAGTTGGACCAGAACCATTAAGGGTTTTAAAGGCTAAAGCCAGCACTTTGAATTGTGCCCGGTAGCAAACTGGCAGCCAGTGGAGCTGGCGCAACAGAGGTGTTGTGCGCTCCCTGAGTGCCACTCCTGTTATCAACCTGGCTGCTGTCCGTTGGACCAGTTGAAGCTTCCGAACAGTCTTCAAAGGCAGTCCCACGTAGAGGGTGTTGCAGTAATCTATACGGGATGTAACCAGAGCGTGGACCACCGTGGCCAAGTCAGACTTCCCAAGGTACGGGCGCAGTTGGTGCACAAGTTTTAACTGTGCGAATGCTCCCCTGGTCACCGCCGAAACCTGGGGTTCCAGGCTCAGCGATGAGTCCAGGATCACATCCAGACGGCGGACCTGCATCTTCAGGGGGAGTGTCACCCCGTCCAACACAGGCTGTAACCCTATGCCCTGTTCGGCCTTTCGACTGACCAGGAGTGCCTCTGTCTTGTCTGGATTCAGTTCCAATTTGTTCACCCTCATCCAGTCCGACACAGCAACCAAGCACTGGTTCAGGACCAAGACAGCCTCCTTAGTAGCAGGTGGGCTACTTCTTAACTGTCATTTTGCTATTGCTATGAATCATAATATAAATATCTGATATGCAGGAGTTGCAGTTACTTGGATTTATAGTTCACCTACAATCAAAGAGCATTCTGAACTCCACCAATGATGGAATTGAACCAATCTTGGCACACAGAACTCCCATGACCGACATAAAATGCTGGAAGTGTTTGGTGGGCGTTGACCTTGACTATTGGAGTTGTAGTTCACCTACATCCAGAAAGCACTGTGGACTCAAACAATGATGGATCTGGACCAAACTTGGCATGAATACTCAATATGCCCAAATGTCAACACTGGTGGAGTTTGGGCAAAATATACTTTGACATTTGTGGATTTATAGATCATCTACAATCAAAGAGCATTCTGAACCCCACTAATGATAGAATTGGGCGAAACTTCCCACACAGAACTTGCATGCTTTGAAGGGACTCACTGGTGCGAGCCTCCCTCCAGCCTCACACACTCTCCGTCACCCACGCATGAGCACCACACTGCCATGTGCCGAGCACGCCTGCTTTCCCCTCCCTGCTTGGTGTCTCAGAAACAGCCCTCCCTTGGCTGAGAGCAAAGGTGGCTCAACACCCTCGGTGGGGTAGGCAGCCACCGAGAGCGCATGCTCCGGAGGGGCACCCTGCCGCTGGCTGGAAACTCCGCCTCCGCGCCTGCACCTTTGGGCGTGTGGGAGCCCGAGGCACTGTAAACCATGAGACCGCTGAAAGTAGGCAGGCTGTAGTCGGGGAAAGGGGCTGGGGAGGCTGGAGATGCAGGGCAGGCAAGCGAAGCCCTTCATCGTCTTGGGATTGGCTGAGAGTGCAGAACACTCTGCACTCATTGGCTGGGCCCCCTCTCTCCCTTTCCCAGCAGTGGCGGGGTTTCCAACTTGGTCCTCCTTCTAGGCTCTGCCGCCTTGCTGGGAGTGTGCTGCTGCCGCTGCTGCCTGGAGTGGAAGTGAGGCATGATGGATCTGGGGCTCTTGCACATGTGGTGGGTGCTACTGTTGCTGCCCGGGGGCAGGGGGGGGCAGGTTCTTCCCCTTCGGCTTGGAGTGCAGCAACGCAGAGCTGGAGCCCGCGGACTATGAGGCCTCCTCGCACCTGGACCTCTGCGCCCCGCTCCGCTTCTACGGTTCCCACGTGGAGACCCTCTATGTAAGGAGGAAGGGAGAGAGGGAGGAAGGGAGGGAGGGAGGAGGCTGCTCTGGGGAGAGGAATTGTATTTATATTCACTAATTAAAGTTAATTTAAAGTTCTTGTTCTTATATTACGTTTTATTTGTTCTACTTCATATGTAAACCGCCACGAGCCCCCGGGAGTGGCGGTCAAAAATCAAAATAAATAATAATAAATAATAATAATTTATTTATTATTTATTTATTTTATTTATTCAATCTTATATTCCACTCCTCCCTGCAGGCTCGGGGCGGATCACAACATACAATAAAACATGCTGTATGTAACAAAACATACAGCCATACATTAAAAACATAAAAACATAAAGCAGTATAACAGTAGTAAAATTCAGGAGTTACAAATTCCTTAAAACTCAAGGCACAGGACACGCCAGGACAGACCAGTTTAATTAAAGACCAGCCTGAAGAGGGCTGTCTTGCAAGCCCTTCGAAAAGGGGCAAGCTCTGGGATCGCTCGGGTGTCGTCAGGAAGGGAGTTCCACAACACCGGTGCCACCACAGAGAAAGCTCTCTGCCTGGTTGTGGACAGATGGCAAGAGCTGATTGATGGGACAAGTAACAGATTCTGTTCTTCTGAGCGTGGTGATCTCGGGGGAACAAACAGGGCAAGGCGGTCCCTCAGGTACGCAGACCGTGTAAGGCCTTAAAGGTTAAAACCAACACCTTGAAGGCAATTCGGTACTCGATAGGAAGCCAGTGCAGTTGCCGGAGGATGGGAGTGATGTGCTCCCTCACTGGTGCCCCCACCAGCAAGCGAGCAGCGGCATTCTGCACCAGCTTGAGTTTCCGAATTGTCGACAACAGGAGGCCAACATAGAGGGCGTTACAGTAGTCCAGTCTCGAGATGACCATCGCTTGGATCACCGTGGCCAGGTCGTCCCTGGACAGGTAGGGTGCCAGTCGCCTAGCCTGTCATAGGTGGTAGAACGAGGCTTTGCTGACCATGGAGACCTGGGTCTCCATGGACAGCAAAGGGTCCAATTGGACACCCAGGCTCTTAACAAGGTATGACGGGCTAAGTTGCTCGCCATCCAGGGTAGGCAACCGGCACTCATCCAGCCCAGGGCGGCCAGGCCACAAGATCTCCGTCTTCGACGGGTTCCCCTTCAGCCAGCTGGCACGCAGCCAACCAGTCACGGCTTCGAGGCATAGATGGAAACAATCGGGTACGGTGTCCGGCCTGCCGTCCATTCTCAGCAGAAGCTGGGTGTCATCAGCGTACTGATAACACTCCAGACCAAAGTCGCGGGCCAGCTGGGCCAGGGGGCGCATGTAAATGTTGAATAATAAGGGGAAGAGGATGGCCCCCTGGGGGACCCCACAACTTAATGGGAGCCTCCTGGAGACCCCCTCACCCCCCTCCACACGTTGTCCCCGATCTTGGAGGAAGGAGGCCACCCCTAACCCCAGTCACGGCTAAACGGTGGGACAGCAAGGCATGATCTACTGTATCAAACGCTGCTGTTAGATCTACTGTTTGTTAGGTTATGCTTTTCATTATAAATTATTTATATTTATTAGGTTATTATCTATCATATTATACATTATTAGTAGTTTTATAGTTATTGGGGGTGGGGACCCATCACAGCAGAGGAAAGCTTTTGGATTATCTGTCTGTTTCCAAAAAAAGAATAGAAGAACAGGCAGAAAGATCTTCCGCCTTCCCTGTCCAAGGGTTCCCTAAGGGCATCAGAAATATATGTTTTCTGACTGTCTTTGGTGACCCCTCTGTAACCTTCTCGTGACCCCACCAAGGGTCCCAACCTCCAGGTTGAGAAATGCTGTCCTAATGTAACACTCAAACCACTATGCTACGCAGGGGCGGTCCGAGCTCTCCCGGGGGGGTAAGCGAACATTATTTTGGCGCCCCCCCCGGCGCTCCCAATGTGCGCTCCATTGTGAGGCGCCGCCGGCGCCGCCCGCCCTGCTGCTGTGCTGTGCTGCGCTCCCGGTTTGCACAAGATGCGCAGTGCCTACGGACCCTCTTCAGGTCCGTAGGCACTGCGCATGCACGCGAAACCATGAGCGCATGCGCAGTGCCTACGGACCTCAAGAGAGGTCCGTAGGCACTGCGCTGCGCTCAGCGGTTTCGCAAGACGGGCAGTGCCTACGCACCTCTTTTGAGGCCTGTAGGCACTGCGCGCTTGCGCTGCCTCCCTGAGCTTCCATGCTTGCAGTACCTACGGACCTCTCGTATGCTACGTTGACTCTTCCCATCTCTAAGTCTTTCTAACCTCATCCAGTTTAATGACCAGTTTCCTCCCTTGTATATGTGGGAGTATTTGCTTTTGAGGAGGATTTCCATAAATCTTAGATTAAAAGGGAAATGAATTTAATTGGCTCATCTTTGGAACTTTCATTCTGGGGAAACAGCATTTAGAAGCCAGGAGTACCTTCCAGCGTCTTGGCCGACGTAGGCAGCTCGCTTTGGAACTCTGTGATGATTAAAAAATACGTAAAAGTGGAAGGAGAGCTCCGATGGATAAGATAAATGGTCTTCTTCCACAGCCAAATTAAAAGCACACAAATATTACCCGGTGCAAGGAAATAATGACACTTTTGTGATAATTAATAAGGGTGGATATCTCCGGTCGTTATCCTTAGAAAACCGTTATTATTTCGTATTAAAATCAATGTATGATCTTTTGACGCACCGCTTTGTCGTGGTTGGAGTGAGGGGGACAGCTCTGGATTGGCTGTCCTCGTTTCTCCACAATCGGAAGCAGCGAGTGCAGAGGGGTGGACTGGTTTCCGGGGGATCCCCCTTGTCTTGTGGGGTCCCTCAGGGAGCCATCCTTTCCCCTTTCTTATTTAACATCTATATGCGACCGCTCGCTCAGCTGGTACGTGGCTTTGGGCTTGAGTGTCACCAGTACGCTGACGACACTCAGCTCATTCTGGAGGGCCGGCCGGCCGGAATCCGTACCCAATAATTTCCATCTATGTCTTGAAGCTGTTACTGGATGGCTGCGAGCCAGTAGGTTGAAGGTGAATTCGGCGAAGACGGAGATCCTTTGGCTGAGTCGTCCGGGCGATAGGGAAATCCAACTGCCGACCATGAATGGCAAGGCACTACGCCCGCCATCATCAGTAAAAAGCCTGGGTGTCCATTTGGATGCTCTGCTGTCAATGGAGACCCAAATCTCCAATGTCAGCAGAATCGCATTCTTCCATCTGCGACAGGCGAAGCGTCTGGCTCACTATCTCTCACGGAACGATCTGGCCACAGTAATCCAAGCCACGGTCATCTCAAGACTTGACTACTGTAATGCTCTTTACATTGGCCGGCCCTTGACCACGATCCGGAAACTCAAGCTAGTGCAGAATGCTGCAGCCCGGCTGCTCACGGGTGAACCCGCGAGCTTCCGTATAACACCTATACTGCAGCGCTGGCTGCCAATTGAATACCGGATCACTTTCAAGGTGTTAGTTCTTACTTTGAAGGCCTTGTATGGTCTCGCCTGATTCCATATAACCCTCCGAGATCGCTTCGTTCAGAAGACCAGAATCTTCTAGACATCCCTAGTGTGAAGTCTTTCCACCTGACTTCGACAAGGCGCAGGGCATTTTCAATCATTGCCCCGGTTCTTTGGAATACGTTGCCACTGGAAACGCGGGCTTTTGAAATTTGGTCACCTTCCGGAGGGCCTGCAAGACACACTTGTTCAGACAGGCCTTCGAAAGCTTGTAATTTTAGCTGCGTTTTTATTTGCTGTTTTACCTACTATTATATGTATGTTTTGCCCATTGTTTGCTTTATTGAATTATGTTGTAAACCGCCCCGAGCCACTGTGAGTGGCAGTATACAGGTCCAAATAAATGAATAAATAAATAAATAAATTTAAACCCTAATTCGACCCACGGCCAGTAATGTGGATGTGACGTTTCTAAATTGAAACCGGGTCCTGCCATTTCTGTAAAGGGCGCGTTATTATGTCGTTATAATTAACTCTAACCCATGTTGGTTTTCAGGTGGCGAGGGAGCATGGAGGCCCATGTTCCTTTTCA
Source organism: Anolis apletophallus (assembly GCA_030556195.1). NCBI lineage: Eukaryota > Metazoa > Chordata > Lepidosauria > Squamata > Anolidae > Anolis > Anolis apletophallus. Next base: position 38,888,731 of record JARBWK010000016.1, read on the forward strand.
GCTTGAGTGCTCATCTGTATGCAAGTGATTATTCTCTGCACATGAAATATCTGTATCAATTGATGTTGGCTATTTCCATTTCGGAGCCCTCAGTGGTGCAGTGGGTAAAACCACTGAGCTGCTGAACTTGTTGACCAAAAGGTCACAGGTTTGAATCCGGGGAGTGACGTGAGCTCTTGCTGTCAGCTTCTGCCAACCTATCAGTTCAAAAACATGCAAATGTGAGTCGATCACTACGTTCTGCTCCGGCGGGAAGGTAACGACACTCCATGCAGTCACGCTGGCTACATGACCTTGGAGGTGTCTACGGACAATGCCGGCTCTCTGGCTTAGAAATTGAGATGAGTCGCCGCCCTGAGTCGCCTTCGGGCTGATATGAACAGGATAGAAATAACGTAAGTAAATATTTATTTATTTATTTATTATTCGGGCTTCTATGCCGCCGACTCCCTGAGGCTCGCGGCGGCTTACAGGAGCCGAAGGGCACAGTAAAATACAGGCAATAAGCAGTTAAAAACAATTAAAAACAACAGCAGTACAGTAATTAATAACACAGTTAAAACAATGAACAGCACATCATCCTCAGAAGAACGAATAGATGGCGGGGCATGGGCAGGACTTACTCACCAAAGGCCTGCTTAAACAGGTATGTTTTACAGGCCCGTCTAAACGGGAGCAAGTCCTTCATAGCCCGAGTTCCGGCCGGGAGGGCGTTCCACAGCGTAGGTGCCATGACAGAGAACGCCCTCCGGCGGGTAGCAGTCAGCCTTGCGAGTTTAGCTGAAGGTATCTCCAGGAGATTGGAGTCCTCAGACCAAAGTGATCTCGGAGGGCAATATGGGGTGAGACGGTCCCTCAAATACCCTGGCCCCAGGCCGTGTAAGGCCTTAAAGGTGAGGACCAACACTTTGAAGGTGATCCGGTGCTCAATTGGCAGCCATTGCAGATCCTGCAAAACAGGTGTTATGTGGGCGCCAGCTGGCGTGCCAGACAGGAGCCGGGCGGCAGTGTTCTGCACTAGCCTGAGCTTCCGGGTCACCGACAGAGGAAGGCCAACGTAGAGCGCGTTGCAGTAATCCAGCCTTGAGATGACTGTGAATTGGACCCCCAGGCTCTTTTCAGAAGGCGATGGGCATTACACCGCACCGTCCAGGCTCGGAAGCTGGACATTAACATCACCCGAGCGACCCAGCCACAAGATCTCCGTCTTCGCCGGATTCACCCTCAACCTACTGGCTCGCAGCCATCCAGTAACGGCTTCGAGGCAGTGTTGGAAATTATCGGGGACAGAACCCGGCCTGCCCTCCATCCTCAGAATGAGCTGGGTGTCGTCAGCGTACTGGTGACACTCCAGCCCATAACTCCGCACCAGCTGTGCAAGCGGCTGCATGTAGATGTTAAATAACAGAGGGGAGAGAATGGCCCCCTGGGGGACCCCACAGAGTACTAAATAAATGAGTACTAAGAGTCAGACACAACTAGACTTAATATCAGGGGGAAAGCTTTACTTTTACCATTTCCATTTCATCCATTTCTTTCCTTTTTTCCTTTCTTGATTTTGTTTTTAGAAAAGCATTTATAAAATATCTTCACTTTTTCATATTTGGGGCCTAAAATACTTACTTGGAGCTTTAAACCCGACCTTCTGAGAAAGTGAATTGGAAAGGTGGCGAGGTGAGCAAAGGAACATTATGAGAGCAGCTATTCCAGAAAATACTCTTGCTAACCAGGCCGTTTCCTTCTAGTTTATTATCCTGTGTGACAGCTCATCCTTCTTCCTTGTACTGTGTTGTTCTCCCTGTTTGCTAACACATAACACATTCGCTGTCATCGAGAAAGAGATCAAATGCATTGACTGGCTCCTTTGCAGGAGGAGCAACCTTGGCAATGCAAGGAGAAGAACATTAGGCCTATATGTTGTTGTTGTTTTTTGGGAGGGGGGTGTCTATGTGTGTGAAAACTATATCATGCCTGGGCAATTGGGGTGGCTTACAGTGGCCGTTTATTGTATCCTGAGCTTATAAACTACACCTTTGTTGAAAATGTGGGAAAAGCAAAGCACAAGATCGTCTCTGAAACGTAGAAGCTAAGCAGGTTAGACCCAGTTAGTTTCTGGAAGGAAAACCACCACAGAATACAAGATTATGTAGGCTACAGTTAGAAGAAATAAAATGGCAAACCACCCTGAGCATTCCTTGCCTTTTAAAAGCCTATTAAATTCACTATAAGACAATAAATAAAGATATTATCTGTATACCTTTATAAAGCGGAATGTTTGTATGTATGTGTGCGGAGGGCTGAAGGGCGGATATGTGGCAGCCACTTTCACAGGCCACAGCGACCAGCACGGGTGATGGACCTGCACCAAACTTGGTACACATAACCCCCCTAACCCCCTTTACGTCCTGGTGCGGTTCGGGGTACATGACCCACGGATTATGGGATTTGTAGTACTTTCAAACACTTTGGTTCCCACAGACCACTGAGGCCACCACAAAGGACCAATACAGACCACACTTAGCACACACAGCCCCCATGACCCACTCTACGTCCTGGTGCAGTTTGGAGGATGATGGGACTTGAAGTACCTCTACTCACTTCCCAAGTCCGCTGCAACCCTCATCCAATCACTGATCGAGACCAAACTTGGCATACATAACCTCTATGACTGCTTTCACATCCTGGTGAGGGTTGGGGAGGACTGACAATGGATGATGGGATTTGTAGTACTTTCACACCCTCTGTTCCCACAGACCACTGTGGCCCCCAACAAACACTGATAAAGACCACACTTGGCACACAGAGCCCCAGTGACCCACTCTACATACTACTGAAGTTTGGAGGGGGCCAGAACATGGATGATGGGACTTGCAGTACCTTTCCTCACTTTCCAAGACTGCTACAAACCTAATCCTATGACTGATCAACACGAAACCTGCCACACAGAGCCCTCATGACCCACTCTACATCCTGGTGCAGATCGGAGGAGGGTGGACCATGGATGATGGGACTTGAAGTACCTCTACTCACTTTCCAAGTCCGATGCAACCCTCATCCAATTACTGATCGAGACCACACTTGGCACACATAACCCCCATGACTGCCTTCACGTCCTGGTGAGGTTCGGGGGGAAGACTGACAATGGATGATGGGATTTGTAGTACTTTCACGCCCCTCTGTTCCCACAGACAACTATGCCCCCAACAAACACCAAGAAAGACCACACTTGGCACACAGAGCCCCAGTGACCCACTCTACATCCTACTGAACTTTGGAGGGGCAGAACATGGATGATGGGACTTGCAGTACCTTCCCTCACTTTCCAAGCCTGCTACAAACCTAATCCAATGACTGATCAACACCAAACCTGGCACACAGAGCCCTCATGACCCACTCTACATCCTGGTGCTGTTTTGTGTGAGACGGACCACGGATGATGGGACTTGAAGTACCTTCACTCACTTCCTAAAACAATTCAACCCTCATCCATTCACCAATACAGACCAAACTTAGCACACAGAGCCCCCATGACCCAATCTACATCCTACTACACTTTGGGGGAGGGTGGACCAGAGATGATGGGACTTCCACTACCTTCAGTAATTTCATGATACCACTGCAACTCACAATAATGATGGATCAAGACCAAACTTGGCACACAGAGCCCCCATGACCCACTCTACATCCTGCTGCACTTCTCAAATGACCCGGGCACCGCCGGGTCCCCAAGCTAGTTGTTAATATTTGAAACAAAGGAAGATTAGTACACAACAAACAAGATCACTCCGCTGGCTGTTGTATTGGATCACATGTCAGACACCTCCCAAGTGTCTAGGACTGTGTGATGTATCCGTGAATAATGCGTGCAGATCTCAAAAGGGGGCCTTTTGCAGCTGACAGATGGTAATTTTGTCAGCGCTGATTGTGTTTAAGTGCAAGCCAAGGTCTTTAGGCACTGCACCCAGTGTGCCCATCACCACTGGGATCACCTTTACTATACTGGCTTGTGCCAGAGAGCCTTTGCAGTTCGATCTTTAAATCCTCAGCTTTTCGAGTTGTTTCTCTTCAATCCTGCTAGCACCTGGGATTGCGACATCGACAATCCATACTTGGTTTTTTAACTTGATCATGAGGTCAGGAGTATTGTGCTCCAAAACTCTGTCAGTCTCAATTTGGAAGTCCCAGAGGAGTTTGACGTGTTCCTTTTCCGTAACTTATTCAGACTTGTGATCCCACCAGTTCTTTGTCGTATTTGTGGCACAGGTTCCAATGGGCTGTTCTACAATTACGGATATGCCCGAATTTCAGAAGCTTTTCAGATATTTACGACTTTTAAAAGCAATTTTGAAAGCAACCCTCCCAACAGGAATTCCGAAATTCTGAATTTTGGAATTCAGAATTCAGAATTTCGGATGTCATTTCCGAATTTGCTTGCTGATTGCTCATTGGCTGATGGCTAACAGCTGACTCTCCCTTCTGCTGATTTTTTTTGCCCATTTTTTAAAGCGGACGCCATTTCCAAAGACTTCCGAATTTCGGAAATACTTCCGAATCAATTTTGAAATTTATCAGAAATTTTTTGGAAGACCATATAACCCGAAATGACAGCAACAATTAGATCTGAAACAAGTTTCGAAATGTCTTTTTCTCGGACCAACCAGCCCTACTGAGCAATGCTGTTATGCCTCTGCTTGTAGTCCATCTGTGCGATGTTCTTGCAGCCGCTGAGGATGGGATCTATCATTTTGTCTGCTTCCTTGCAGAGTGTACTCTTGGGATCTGTCATCAACTTTTCGATTCTGGCTTTGATGGCATTTGTTCTAATTGCTTGTTCTTGGGCTGCAATAATCAGGCCCTCCTTTGTCTCCTTTTCCAAGTTCCATTTGTGAGCCACATTTATATTTTTTTTTCCTTTGTCAATTTTGCTCTTGGTTTTTCCCAGGAACTGTCCATGAAGTGCCTTCTTTTTGCCAATTTTATCTTCTGCTATTATTTATTTATTTATTTATTTACTTCATTTACAGTATATGCCGTCCTTCTCACCCCGCAGGGGACTCAGGGCAGATTACAATGTACACATTGCATTTAGACATACAAACACACAAGACAGGCAGAGGCAATTTAACATCTGGCCACCAGGGGAGCTGTCACACTCCTTCATACCTCAGCGTTTTTCCTGGAGATCTTTTTTATGGTCTCGTAAATCAGTTAAATTAAACCTCCCACTAAGTGGTACTTTTAATTTCTAACTAACTAACTAATTTTAATTATTTATGAGTCGCCCTCCACAAATGTGCTCCGGGCGACTTACACAGCTAGGCATCTACAATACTAAAATATTAAAATTTTAAAATATTAAAATGTAAAAATATGGGAATAGACAGGTTCCAGGTCACTGATTGTCACTTATGCATATGCTCTTCTAAATAGCCATGTCTTAAGTGCCGCCAGAAATTGGGGCAGGTCGAGGCTGGCTCTTTGATCTGGCGGCAAAGAGTTCCACAGGACAGGGGCCGCAACGGAGAAAGATCTCTGTCTTGTGGACTCCAAATGAGCCTCTCTCAGACCCGGGACACAGAGAAGGTTCTCATAGGCTGGCCGTGGTGCTCTCGGATGGATAGATGGTATCAGATGGTCTTTTAGGTATGTAGGACCTTGGCCCCGCAAGGCCTTATAAAGGACTCTGTACTCGACCGGCAGCCAGTGTAAATGCTGTAAGGATGGCGTTATGTGACACCTCATAGATGTTTTCATGAGGAGCCTGGCAGCAGCATTCTATACGCTCTGGAGCTTGCGAGTTACTGACTGAGGTAGACCCACGTATAAAGAGTTGCAATAGTCCAGCCTTGATGTAACCGTGGCATGAATTTCCACCTTGACCCGGGCAGGTCTCAAACTCATGACCTGGTCAGTAGAGATCTTATGCAGCTGACACCCAGCCAGCTGCACCACATTCCCGGTGGCAATACTTATGGCAATACCCGGTGCTTACAACCTGTCGTTCCATAAGAATTATTATTTATTTATGTCACCTCTGCATGCCAGTAAATCTCAATCGCATTCAACTCTGTAAACAAAATATGACAACCACTCATTAAAAGTTCCTTCGATGGCTCCGAAGGTGGCAGGACAGAATAAAAGACATGCATGAAGATCTCAAAGCCCAGCTCCCTCTTCATAACAATAAGTAAGATGTGACAGGAGAACTTATGTTGCTGTTTTTCCCCCCCTCTAAACAACCGAACATGGATATTCTCCTGGAATCTGGCCAGGATGCAATTTAAAGTCTAGTTTAATCAGGAAAGCACGCTCAATTTCACAGCATTTCTCGTGTGTTTTCAAAACCAGTGATGCTGAAAGCTTGGCAAAAAAAAAAAAGGATTTCAGAGCAGAATCACTGTAGGTTTAGCAGGAAGGTCCTCATTTGCAAAGTAACATGACTCTGTCTTGTAATCTACTCATTCATTTTTCAAAGTTATTTTGCAGCCTGTTCAGCAGATTGACATTGGAGGAACTATCCACGTTCTGCTCTACATTGGATAGCAAATGAAATTTAGGAAGACAGGGGACGTAGTGGTAGCAATCAAGTTCAGTCATTTATTCATAATAGTAATCTTCTGAGTGGAATAAGAGTGGACATATAATTCAAGGTGTATATGATCAAACTTCCAATCAAAAAAATCCCCCAAAAAATTATTCATAAATTCGGGTAATCCACATCCAAATATAATCCGGGATAGAAAGGAAGGGTACAGGTCGACTGTCAATATAGGGCCTTGCCGTATCGCCTAATAAGGCTTCATCTGGACCTGGTAAATATTTATATCCACATGTAGAACCATTCCACTGGTCCGGTAAATCAATAATAAATCATAAGTTTATCATAGTTGTGGACGCAGCCACTGGCGAATCCAAGCACACGGCCTTATTAGGCAAAACGGCAAGGCCCTATATTGACCGTCAACCTGTACCCTTCCTTTCTATCCCGGATTATATTTGGATGTGGATTACCCGGAATTTATGAATATTTGGGGGGGGGGATTTTTTGATTGGAAGTTTGATCGTATACACCTTGAATTATATGTCCACTCTTATTCCACTCAGAAGATTACTATTATGAATAAATGACTGAACTTGATTGATAACACTACGTTCCCTGTCTTCCTATTTCTGCATTGTGAGGAGAACACCCCACCCCTGTTTTTAGCAAATGAAAATTGCCAGGGCTGTGAATTTGCAAGGATTGACAAACTTTCCTTCCCCCGCGCAGCTTTGCCACCTCCACTGGAGAAAAGACTATAAGAAAGTTGCTACTTCCTGGAGGTCACTGATTCTCAAAGTGGGTGGTACCACCCCCTGGTAGGCAGTGAGGAGATCCAAGGGGGCGGTGGGAGGCTCAGGGGAATGTGGGAGGTGGTGAACCCCTTTAAGGGGGCGGTGAACGATGCACTCCAGGACGCCGAAAAGGAAGGTGTTTTGCAGCCGGATGCGGAAGGCTCTGCCCTGGCTGCAAAATGTCCTCCTTTTCGGCCTCGTGGAGTGCGTTTTGCGTCACCATCCACCTGGAGTCACACCCACACGCCGGCCCGCAGCAATGGCGCCCGCGGCTGGATGCACCCCTAGCCCATGTGTCGCACTGGGGCGGCCGCTTAGTTTGCCTCCATTAAGATCCGCCCCTGCCTGTTGCCCCTGCCAGTCTCACAGACTTGTCTGGTTGGCACAAGGGAGAGGGCCTTCTCCTCTGTGGCCCCCCGACTCTGAAATTCCTTTCCCAGAGAGATTAGGAAAGCCCCCACTCTGGAGACCTTAAAAAAACACCTTAAAACCTGGCTCTTCTGCTGTGCCTTTGGAGAGTAGTTATTTAATTTCTACCATTGCTCTCCTCAATGCCCTCGGTCTTGGAGTGCATCCCCCCCCTCCCCCCATAAAGGACGTTTTTTCCCTGTAAATGTAGCAACCCAGTTCCCTTTCGTGCCTGGGGGGCAGGGGGCAGCACCGGGGGTCCCACTTGCATTAGGGCCAGCTGCAGCTGATGAGGACATGGAGGAAGGGGCTGATGAGTTAGCTGGGCCTTCCTCTCCCACAGAAAGCTTGGCCTGGGATGATGAATGGCCTGACGGTTATGACAGCTGGGAAAGTCAGGCTGACCCTGAGAGTGATTCCGATCAGTATGAGAAACCAGGTGGTTTCGGGTCACAGGAAAGGATCAGGGAAACAGTGGAGGATGAGCCCATGGAAGCTGAAAGGGAGTTCGGCTCTCACGAAGATAGTGACCCAGGTGCTGGGAGGCAAGGACGAAGCTTTGATAGGAGACGGAGCATTGAGTCTAGCAGGAGAGACTGGCACCGCAGCCTAGAGCGCCAGAGAAGCGCTAGATCCCATAGCACAGGTTGGCGCAGAAGCCCCGCCAAGGGAATTAAGTATAGGATCCGTGGGAAAAGATCCTCAGTAGCTCGGCCACTTCTGTTCTAAAGGGAGTGAAGCGAGTGAAGATCCACGGAGCCAGGATTGGGCTCATGCCATGCCAAGAAGTTTCTTGGGTTTACTTTCATGAACCTTGTCTTGTTTGCCTTGCCACGGACCAAGTCTGTTTTTGATCCGCTTTGTTTTGCGGAGCCTTGCCAAAGCTTTTGCCTTTGGATTTACCTAAGACTCTTACCTTACTGCTACTTTGATACTTCGATACTTTTTATGGACAATTTCCCTTTTCACCTGTTTTTTATTATTCAATAAATAGTTAGCTGATTACCGTCTCTGTGTGTGTGATTAAGGGGCTGGGCCGAGACCCTGCATCGTGACAGTAAAGGATGCTATTCCGCTTATCTCACCCTCAGTTTTTAACACTTTATATATGCACCTGTGGCCTGCCCTGTCTTTGTGATTTTAGATATCTAGTTGTATATTGTTTTTTATGTATGTATTTTTATTGTGTGTGTTTTTTTTGCTGATGTTTTGATTTTATTTTATTGTAATTTGCTGTTTGGGCTTGGCCTCATCTGAGCCGCCCCGAGTCCGCATCGGGGAGATGGGGGCAGGGTATAAATAAAGATTATTATTAGTATTATTTATTGATTTATTTGATTTTTACACTGCCCTCCCAGAAGCTCGGTAGTGGCAGTGTTGTTATTATTATTATTATTATTTTATTATCTTCTTCAAAGTCCCTTTAAGGCTACTCCTCCGAGTTGTTCAGCTAAGGAAGTTGTAGGTCTCCCTTCAATTTCAGTAATTTGCATTACAGGTTGGATGGCAAATGCTTTGAAAACGACTCTATTTTGGCATTGGGTTGATCCCATTATACATCTGTAGCAGAGGATAGGAAACACAGCCTGTGGCAAATATGCAACACCTAGCAGCCTTGGCTAAGATATTAAATGGTGAGATATGATAGGTATTGCAATTTGTTAATTAATTAATTAATTTGTTTGTTTACTTTATTTATATTCCGCTCTTCTCACCCCGAAGGGGACTCAGGGCGGATTACAGGTACACATACTAGCAGACAATTCCTGCCGTTTTCCACTTAACACACACATATAGATGAACAGAGGCAAACTCTGGCCACCAGGAGGAGCTGATGCACTCCTCATCTTTCAGCATTCCCAGCATCCCTTGTGTTTCCTTTCGCATTCCACAGCATTCCTGGAGTTTGTGACGAACTGCCTGTGTTTTAGGCCAGGAGAAGCTCAGTAGGGAAAAGCCCAGTTTGGTAGGTTAGCCATTCCATGGTCTGTTTTTAAAAGAACGGCCATTTTAGGTTAGATTTCCCAGTTAAGGCTGAGTTTGGGAACAGCCTGGTGAAAGGGGCAGAGAACCTTGGAAGCCAGTGGGCGGAGCTTGGGCCAGGCCCAAGGAGAGAATGTCGGTTGGAATTTTGAAAACTGACAGTTGGTGGGCAGTTAGGCAGTTAGGGAGGCTGCAGAACGCTGGAAGAGCAGTTAGTTGGGAGTTGGACTCTGAGCTAGTGAGGTCAGGGAGAATTGGTCTCCGGTAGAGAGACGATTAGCAGCTTATTTATTTATTTATTTCGGGATTTTACCCCGCTCTTCTCAACCCCCAAGGGGGGACTCAGAGCGGCTTACAGTACGGCACAATTCGATGCCCACATAATAACAATATAAAACCCCAAAACCCTTCAACAATTAAAATACATTAAAATACAACTACATTAGCACCATACACATTCACTCTGGATTAAAACAATGTTCAGTCCATAAAAACATTGGCTATAATCACCCACTTTCATTAAAAACCAATCTAAAGTGCTGCCTTGTGCTGGTGTACAAATGCCTGGTCCCACAGCCAGGATTTTACTTTTTTCCTGAAGGCCAGGAGGGATGTGGTGGATCGTACACCAATAGGAAGCGCATTCCACAGGCGGGGAGCCACCACCGAGAAGGCACTATCCCTCATCCCCACCAGCCTCATCTGAGACGTAGGCGGGAGCGAGAGCAGGGCCTCCCCGGATGATCTTAGATTACGAGGTGGGACATAGCGGCTGATGCGTTCGGACAAGTAAGCTGGGCCAGAACCGTATAGAGCAGGGGTGCTCACACTTTTTCAGCATGGGAGCTACTGATTAAAAAACCAAGTCCCAAAGATCACCTACCCAGAAATGTAAAACGTATAACTATTTTCTTATTTATTTATTTATATTTATTATTCATTTTTATGTACCGCTCCTTCCAGCAGGCTCGGGGCAGTTTACATAAAATGAAGTTATAAAACATCAACATTTCAATTTAATAACAACAATATAAAACAGCATAAAAATACATCCAACCACCCCATTTCTCCCACACTGCCATATTACCACACATATTATCAGCCAGAAAGTAAGAAGAGAGGCTTTTGAACTGCAAGGCCATTTAATACTCAGCAAGGTAAACAAAGGGGCATGCAAAAATACATCCAACCACCCCATATCTCCCACATTTCCATTTTCCCCAACATATATTTCTCAAGGAACAAAGCAAGCAGAGAGGCTTTGAGCTAAAAGGCCATTTTAAACATTAAAAATAAACAAAGAGACATGCCACAGAACAATCAAGCACCCACCCCAAAGTAAAAAAGACCGACCTTTGAGATGCAGTAAGGAAATGACCCCAAAGCGTCCTTCTTCTCCTCCTCCGTCATTGCTCCTATTTCCATGCCGCCAGCATGCGTGCCGCCTCCAAGAGCTCACGAGAAGTCCGAGAGGCAGAATGGGCACTTCTGCGCATGCGCGCGGGGCCAGCCATGCACCGCGTCATCCCAGCCCGCCCCCTTTGGTCTCCTACGACTCTGAGTGGCTGGAGAAGGACGGAGGGAGGAGGAGGAATCCAAAAGAGGGGGCCCATTCTGCCTCTTGGACTCTGGAGCTTTTGGAGGCGGCGCGAGCAGGGAGCGGGGAGGAACAATGACGGAGGACTTCTTTGCAGCGTGCAGGGGCACGTGAAGAGGACCAACAGCAAAAACCTGGTCAGGGGCCTGAAGATCACCAGGATGAGGCCCGAAGATCACCCTGGTGATCCCGATCACCATTCTGAGCACCCCTGGTATAGAGCTTTAAAGGTCAAAACCAGCACTTTGAATTGAGCCCGGAATTGGACAGGCAGCCAGTGGAGCTGACACTGCCGCCCGCTGGACTAATTGCAATTTCCGAACTGTCTTCAAAGGCAGCCCCACGTAGAGTGCGTTGCAGTAGTCTATTCGGGATGTGACCAGAGCGTGGACGACTGTAGTGCTGGGTTTAGGACTCTGAAATTGTGGAGAGTCAGTTAGGTCTAGAAGAATAGAAGAACAGATAATACCCTAGCAAGGTATTATCTGGGGTATAGGATTAATTAAGTCTGTTTAAGCCTTGTTCAATTGTTTTAAGTAACCACAAGCTCTAAGCCTCAGTGAAACCATTACAAAAATGTGCCTGTGACCTCTCACAAGACGTTCAAATAAACATTGTTATTCTTTGTTCAACTCACACTTGCCTTCCGGTGTCTCAATCCTATATAAGCAGGGAAATCCCTGAGTGAATGGTGGCAGCAGAAAGGAGAGAAGCCTCTTCAGTTTTAAAATAAAAGTTTCCTCACAACATTAAATTGGTGGCAGCGTGATTCCCAGTTAGAAAGAACCACAAGCTCTCTACATATTTTGGTGGCAGGGGTGGGATAGCCTGCCTTGCCATGGTTTTAAAACAGCTCTCCACCATAGAGTTCTTTAATAGCCTCATTATTCAGTCAAAATTTGCCTCCCCACTTGATGTGGTACCTTAATCTCCTACTTGACACAGGCATGTAGCCGGGGGGCTAAGGGGGCTTCAGTCCCCCGAAATTCTCAGGGTGGTCCGCGAAAAGGCCTTACTGGTACATTATTTAAACTGTTATGTTTATTCATATCATGATCTGATCACCATGCTCATTATATCCCACATTCATTGGGTTATTGGGATAACAATACCAAAGGTTTGCTAGGGTAGACCCTCTTCTGCCCAGTCTCAGCCCAGAACCAAACTCAGCCCCCGAATCAAAATCCTGGCTACGGCCCTGACTTGACAGATTTATTTATTTATTTATTTATTTATTTATTTATTTATTATTCGGGCTTCTATGCCGCCGACTCCCTGAGGCTCGCGGCGGCTTACAGGAACCGAAGGCACAATAAAATACAAGGCAATAAAAACAGTTAAAAACAGCAGTACACAATAAAATAAAACACAATTCAAGAATGAGCGGGACCTACTCGCCGAAGGCCTGCTTAAACAGGTGAGTTTTGCAGGCCCGTCTAAACGGGAGCAAGTCCTTCATGGCCCGAGTTCCGGCCGCGAGGGCGTTCCACAGCGTAGGAGCTATGACAGAGAACACCCTCCGGCGGGTAGATGTCAATCGTGCCAGCTTTGCCGAAGGTATCTCCAGAAGGTTGGCATCCTCGGACCGTAGTGATCTCGAAGGGCAATATGTGGTGAGACGGTCCCTCAGATACGCTGGCCCCAGACCGTGCAAGGCCTTGAAGGTAAGAACCAACACTTTGAAGGCGATCCGGTGCTCGATTGGCAGCCAGTGCAGATCCTGCAAAACAGGTGTGATGCGGCAGCCTGCTGGAGTGCCAGACAGGAGCCGGGCGGCAGTGTTCTGCACCAGCTTGAGCTTCCGGGTTGCCGACAGAGGAAGGCCAACGTAGAGCGCGTTGCAGTAGTCTAGCCTTGAGATGACTGTGGCTTGGATCACCGTGGCCAGGTCGTTCCGGGAGAGATAGGGGGCCAGCCTCCTTGCCTGATGCAGATGAAAAAAGGCAATCTTGCTGACCGCAGAGACCTGGGCCTCCATGGTCAGCTGGGAGTCCAAATGGACCCCCAGGCTCTTAACGGAAGACGATGGGCATAACGCCACACCGTCCAGGCTCGGAAGCTGGACACCTACATCGCCCGCGCGGCCCAACCACAAGATCTCCGTCTTCGCCAGATTCACCCTCAACCTACTGCCTCGCAGCCATCCAGTAACGGCTTCGAGGCAAAGCTGGAAATTATCGGGGACGGATCGGGGACAGATGCAACTGTCTTTCAGGCTGCAAAGGTCGACAGCAGGCTACACTTAAAGGTCGAGCACCCACCTCGACCTGGGCAGGCCTCGAACCCATGACCAATTGGTCAGAGAGATCTTATGCAGCTGACACTTAGCCAGTTGTGCCACATTCCCAGATAACAGATATGTTAATCAAGTTTATGTATCCCTTAACCAAAATGCTTGGGACCAGTTTTGGATTTCAGGTTTATTTTGATTTTGAAATGCTCTATATTTGGAATACACACATAATGAAATACCTTGGCAATGGGACCCGAGTATAAACATTCATTTATGTTTCATCAACATCTTATACACAGAACACAGAGGTCATTCACACAATGTTTTTAATAATTTTTGGCATTAAGCAAAGTTTGTGTACACCAAACCCCCAGAAAGCAAAGCTGCTTGTATCTTAGTTACCCATATGGATAATTTTGGATTTTTGGATAAGGAACGTTCAACCTGTTATCAAATGATTCCCGTCTCTCCTCTAGCATAATTTAGGGAATGATTTTCATGTTCAATCAGCGATTATGTGGGAGATTTGCATCATTTTCCGCATTCACATAACACACCATATTTTCCACAATGAGGAAATCCAAACATCATCTCATTGTTAGTGTCCAGGGGCCGTGACTCTATAGTTCTTCTTTTTTTGCCTCTGAAATGTTGTTAGAAGGTACTTTGCTTTGGCACAATGTGTTTGGCTGCAGAGCGCGTTCTGTGGGAGAAAATACATAATGGATATAGTCAATATACTATTATATTTATGTATCTATTTATTTACTCTATTTCTATACCGCCCCTCTCAGCCCGAAGGCAACTCGAGGCGGTGTACACATGGCAAGGGCTGCCCAAGATAAATACATCAACAGTTACTATCACAATCATATCATATACAAATTAGCAATTAAAGTCAAAACACAATATCAGCACCTCATTATTAAGTCGATTTCCAATTGCATCGTTGTCGTCGTTCCTTAGGTCTCAATTTAATAATCATACTACATCTGCAAATGCCCGGTCAAACAGCCAGGTCTTGAACGTCTTACGAAATGTCAGGAGGGAGTGGGCTGATCTGATGACACTAGGAAGGGCATTCCAAAGCCGAGGAGCCACCACTGAGAAGGCCCTGTCTCTCTTCCCCGCCAATCGCGCCTGCGAAGAGGGCGGGATCAAGAGCAGGGCCTCTCCAGATGATCTTAAACATCTCAAAGGTTCATAGGGATAGATGCGTTCGGACAGGTAAGTAGGACCAGAAGTGTTTAGGGCAGTGTTTCCCAACCGCTGTGCTGCGGCACAATAGTGTACCGTGAGCGATCACTTGGTGTGCCATGGAAGAAGTCATCTAGCCCCGCCAGGAGACATCTGGGCAGCCTGCCACTCGCTCTGTCTCTCCGTCTCTCTCTCTCTCTCTCTCTGGGGCGCCAGCAGGGCCAATCAATGCCAGCCAGAAGCAAGCCCCGCCTCTCTAAGGGTCTCCCGCCTGGCACCACCATGTTTGTTCAGGGCGAAAGTCCCGAGAGATAGGAGGGGGCCTCGGCTTCCTGAAGAAGCAGTCGGTTGGAGGCTAAGGAGGGGAGGGGCCGGGCAGCACCTTTCCCTGTGAGGTCACTTCCGGAAGACGTGGAGAGCTTCCCGATAAGAGCGTTAGGCTTTGTTTTCCTTTCAGCTGGCTCAGGATTCCTTTGGGTTTGGGGGCTGAGGCGGCTCCAGGGCCTCCTCCCTTCTTCCTCTCCTGGCCTGGGCTCTTCCTCGGCCTCTCCTGCTCTCTGGTCTTCTTCCTTCCTTCCTTCCTTCCTTCCTTCCTTCCTTCCTTCCTTCCTTCGTGGCCTGCCTCTCGGCTTCGGAAGGGAGCTGCCTGCCACTGCGCCTCCCTCCCTCCCTGCCTGAGGGAAACCCAGGTGAGCAGCAGCCTTGAAGCACCGGGTGGTGATGATAAGGCAGCGTCGGCCCAGGCGACCCAGTCCGAAGCACTCAAGTCAGGATATCTATGTTGTATTCATCAAAACAGGCCCAGGTTTCACACTGAGTGTATAACTACATTTAAAAACATATTAACTATATGTATTACTGTGTTAGAGTGTCATTTTGTGTCATTTTGGTTGGTGGTGTGCCCCAGGATTTTGTAAATGTAAAAAAGGTTGAAAAACACTGGTTTAGGGCTTTAAATGCTAAAGCCAGCACTTTGAATTGTGCCCGGTAGCAAACTGGTAGCCAGTGGAGGTGTTGTGCGCTCCCTGAGTGCCGCTCCTGTTATCAATCTGGCTGCTGTCCGTTGGACCAGTTGAAGCTACCGAACAGTCTTCAAAGGCAGTCCCACGTAGAGAGCGTTGCAGTAATCTATACGGGATGTAACCAGAGCGTGGACTGCCATGGCCAAGTCAGACTTCCCAAGGTACGGGTGCAGTTGGCGCACAAGTCTTAACTGTGTGAATGTTCCCCTGGTCACCGCCGAAAACTGGGGTTCCAGGCTCAGCGATGAGTCCAGGATCACACCCAAACTGCGAACCTATTACCAACGTTGCAAGCAACTTTTTGAAAATCATGCTGACAACAGTTGTCATGGCATCCTTAATATTGAAATTGGTTCAAATCTGCAAATGGGAAAAGCAGAAAACAACATTCGTGCAGATGGAGAGTTCGGCTCCTAAACTAGTTACCGAGGGGACAGAAAAACAGAAAAAGAAAAAAAGAACTGTGCACATATTAAATAACCAGGGACGGCAGGAAGAATGGCAGGAGTACATCTGCCAATGGAATTGGTCAACATTTACAATCTCCCTCTCGACACTCAGTACATTACACAGGTAGCGGAAAGAATGGGAGCGAGGAAAAGCACAACAAAGAAGAAGGATGAGCTGTCAGAGGAAATGGATAAACTGGAGGGACGCAGTCTGCAATTTTATCAGAATTTAAGAGATGTTGCCGAACGCAGCCCGGAGTCTATTATTCCATCAGACCATCCAGAAGTTAGAGAGGCAACCGCCATTAGTACTAATTGAAATTACTCACAGGGACTCTAAACTCACATGTCTCAGCCGTAAGATAGACTCCTTTATTTTTTCCCCCTTTTCCTTAGAAGTTAGGGCTTGGTGAAACTGAAAGGTCTGGGGATTTCTCTTTGTGTGCCGGAAGAATGGCTCATATGTAGCAATCGGAAGCATTGTGAAGAGCAATCAGAGGCCCGAGTCACATCAAATGATCGTAAGAGAGCAAGTTTCCTCTGGTCTAAATCCAGGGTGTACGTGTGTGTGTGTGTGTGTGTGTGTGTGTGTGTGTGTGTGTGTGCAGCCAAAATGAGGGCATTGTTTTCCCCAGAAATGAATCCTAACCTCCAGAAAATGAGGAATCCATAATAAAACGTTGCCTATTAAAGTGACATTTTTCATGATTTTTCAAGTATCTAGTCTTGCAGTAAGTGAGACACTGAATGTCAATCACTCCATTTCAGGCATGTAGCCAGGGGGGGGGGCTAAGGGGGCTTCAGCCGCCACCCCAAATTCTCAGGGTGGTCTGTGAAAAGGCCTTACTGGTACATTATTTAAACTGTTATGTTTATTCATATCATAATCTGATCACCATGCTCATTATATCCCACATTAATGGGGTTATTGGGATAACAATACAAAAGGTTTGCTAGGGTAGACCCTCTTCCACCCAGTCTCAGCCCCCGAACCAACCTCAGCCCCCCCCCCCCGAATCAAACTCCTGGCTACGGCCCTGCTCCATTTGATACTTATTTACTTTACTTAGGTGATTCCTCATAGCTCAAGAATGATGCGTGTCTTGGCCGTGGATATGTAGGTGGCTGTTGAGCTCTATTTTATTTATTTACTAGCTTGGGGACGCGGCGGTGCCCGGGTTATTTGAGGAAGGCATTGTGTGCCATAGTTCGTCATTGGTGTGGGCCACAGTGCTCTAAGGAAGTGAATTAAAGTACTGCAAGTCCCATCATCCATGGTCCATCCTCCCTCAAACTGCACCAGGATGTAGGGTGCACCTTGGGGGGTGGGGGTCTGTGTGCCAAGTTTGGTCTTGTTCTGTAGCAGAAATTTCTTTCAGTTCTATCATTGTTGGGGGCCTAGTCAGGAAAATCAAGTTGAGGAAGCCTTGCTGTCAATTTTGGGTGTGGTCTGTGATGTAAAGGGGCTGCAGTGTTGTTTGGGAAGTGAATGAAGTGAAGGTACTGCAAATCCCATTATTTGTGGCCCAGCCTGCCCTAAACCACATCAGGTTGTGAAGTGGGCCATTGGGCCCCTGTTTGCCAAGTTTGGTCCTGATCCGTCATTGCTGTGGGCCGCAGTGGCTGAGTGCCTGAGGTCATTCATTTTCCCTCTATGTATAGGGGCTGCAGTGTTGGTGAAGGTACTGAACATTCCATTTCCAACAGAAAAAACTGTCAACTGGCTAACTTCAACTCCAGCCATTTCTGTCTGCCTCAGGCCCTTTCCTTCCTCTCTGTGCTGCCTAGGAGTGTTGGAATGTTGGGTGGCTGGCCAGTCAGAGCCATTTATGCAAATAATCCCGGAGTGGCAGCCAATCGAAACGCTGGCACATATTCCTCCCGTCGCACCACCCACCCACCGCCCGCAAACACTGACTTTTATTATATACATCGATTATTTATTCAATTTGTACACCGCCACTCGCAGAGGCTCGGGGCAGTTTACAGAATTTCAGCACACAATAATTTTTGATCCCATAGTGAGGACATCGGTTTCCAGGTGGATGGCGGTCCTGGTCACGGTTGGCTTAATGTTGTGCTTGGGCTTGTGTGAGCCGCCCCAAGTCCCCATAGGGGAGATGGTGACGGGGTATAAATAAAGATTATTATTATTATTATTATTATTATTATTATTAAGAACTTCCTGACCGTATGAGCTGTTCAACAGTGAAACTTTCTGCCTCGGAGCCCAGTGGTAGCTCCTTCCTTGGAAACTTTTATACTGAGCTTGATGGCCATCTGTTGGGGGTGTTTTGATTGTGCTTTTCCTGCATGGCAGAGAGTTGGACTAAATGGCCCGTGTGGTCTCCTCCAACTCTATTATTCCATGATTCTGTGCATGACCTGAACACCATGTTTCATAATCAGTCCCAAAATATATTTATCTAACTATTTTCTGCTTGTGCTCAGGATGGAAGGCCGGCCAGACTCCGTACCCGATATTTTCCAGCTGTGCCTTGATACTGTGACTGGATGGCTACGGGCCAGCCGGTTGAGGGTGAACACATCGAAGACGGAGATCCTATGGCTAGGCCGCCCAGGTGGTCGAGAATGTCATCTGCCTACCCTGGATGGCAAAGCGTTAAGCCCGTCATTCTCAGTAAAAAGTCTGGGGGTCCAATTGGACCCGCTGCTAACAATGGAGTCCCAGGTCTCTACTATGAGCAGTTCTGCATTTTACCATCTGTGACAGGCTAGGTGGCTGGCACCTTACCTATCCAGGAGCGACCTGGCTACGGTGATCCAGGTGATGGTCATTTTGAGATTAGACTACTGTAACGCCCTCTACATCGGCCTTCCTTTGCCTGTGATCCGGAAAATCAAGCTAGTGCAAAATGCTGCTGCTCGACTGCTTGCCGGAGCTCCGGCAAGATGTCATATCACTCCAATCTTGCAGCAATTGCACTGGCTGCCAATGTAGTACCGGATTACTTTCAAAGTGCTGGTTTTAACCTTTAAGGCCTTGTATGGTCTAGGGCCGGTGTACCTGAGGGCCCGCCTTTCCCCATATGTTCCCCAGAGATCACTTCGGTCAGAAGAACAAAATCTTCTCGATGTCCCTGCTGTCCGGACTTACCATCTGTCATCCACCAGACAAAGAGCCTTTTCTGTGGTGGCACCGATGCTCTGGAATGCTTTGGCTGTTGAAGTTCGATTGATTAGAGATTTGCCCTCCTTCTGGAGGACAAGCATTCAATCTTTCGGAAAGCATTCAATCTGAGTGGTCCTTCGTAACATCTTTAATTCTTACATTTTTAACACTTTTACAATTTGCTGATATTCTGCCTGATGCTATGTTTATGACTGTATGTAGTTTTAGATTGTGTAAACCGCCCCCAGCCTGTAGGAAGGAGCGGAATAGAAATCGAAATAATAAATACATCTATATATATAAAATCCTCCATGTCATGTTTCCAGGCTCCAAAACAAAGAAACCACACAAGGCAGAAACACAAAAACAGCCCACATACCCAGAAAACCCTACGAGGTATGCTTACCAAAACAACCCCCCCACCCAAAAAAGAGCCAACGGCCACAAATCCAAAAAAACCCATTATGGACTACAACTCCCATGATCCCTCACACCACCTCCATCTGGCAGTTTACAGCATCGGAATGTTAGTGGAGCTGACCAATTAGAGGGATTATGCAAATACTCCCTCAGTTAGAATGTAGGCTGGGAGCCCCCCCACCTACCCCCCTGGCAGTTTAGAGTATCGGAATGTTGGTGGTGGTAGGGAAAGGTAGGGAAAGGAATGGAGGGACTGAGACAAGGGGAGCAAGGACTGATACAGAAAGGGGAGGAATGGCAGGAAGGAGGGAAAGGAAAAAAGGAAGGGAGGGAAGGAAGGAGAGGAGAAGAAAGGAAGGATAGAAGGAATAATGGATGGAAGGAAGGAGGGGAGAAGAAAGGAAGGAAAACGGAAGGATAGCAGGAAGGATGGGAGGGGAAAGGAAGGAAAGGATAGAAGGATGGAGTTAAGGAAGAAAGGAAGGAAAGAGGGGAGAAGAAAGGAAGGAAAAAGGAAGGATAGCAGGAAGGTGGGGAGGGAAAAGGAAGGAAAGGATAGAAGGATGGAGTGAAGGAAGGAAGGAAAGAGGGGAGAAGAAAGGAAGGAAAAGGAAGGATAGCAGGAGAGGAGGGGAGGGGAAAGGAAGGAAAGGATAGAAGGATGGAGTGAAGGAAGGAAGGAAGGAAAGAGGGGAGAAGAAAGGAAGGAAAAAGGAAGGATAGCAGGAAAGAGGGGAGGGAAAAGGAAGGAAAGGATAAAAGGATGGAGGGAAGGAAGGAAGGAAAGAGGGGAGAAGAAAGGAACACAAAAACATATACACATGCACATAAATATACAAATATACACATACATAAACACACCTGTACTTACACACATCAACACATATACACACACATACATATACAAACACACATATACATAAGTACACACATATACATGCACATACATATACACATATACATAACTACACACACAGTCCCCAATTTTTAAAAATCCCACAGCAACGCGTGGCCGGGTCAGCTAGTAAATAAATAAATATTGTTATTGTTGTTTGTGCTTTGCTATTCTGCTAGAATTAAGACCAAAAGTGCCTGCCTGCCTGCCTGCCTGCCTGCCTGCCTGCCTGCCTGCCTGCCTGCCTGCCTCTCTCTCTCTCTCTCTCTCTCCCTCCCTCTCTCCCTCCCTCCCTCTCTCTCTCTCTCTCTCTCTCTCAAATCTGTGCAATTTAAAAATCCTGCAAATTAGAAATACAAAAATAGATTCAAATATTACAATGATTAAAAGTAGTCAGTCCCAATTTTTGATGCGCTTTGTGACTCTTGGAATGATTTCCACACATCGAACGCCACGTTGCATTTCTCTGTTTTGAAACGAGACTCGGCTTCTTTCTGGCATCCTATCCCATCATGGCAATCCAAAAAAAAAAGATGGCAATGCTTCTAAATCTAATAGGAAGTCTGTTTTTGTTTTGTTTTTTTTACACCAGGCTTAACTCCAAAGTACTTCCGAATGCACTCGGCTTTTCATCGCGAGGGACATTGGAACACCTTCAAGCATGAAACCTTCTCTCCAAACTATGGGAAAGAACTTTGATCTCCAGATGTCTCCGTGAAGACAATACGGCAGGAAGTTACTGAAGTCTCTTGGAGTGCCAATAGATATTATACCGCCAGGAGAGCTGTGCTTATATTCCTGATCTGCATCCTTTATGTGCCAATTTGATCTCGGCAACAAACGAAGGGAGACAGAGCAGCAAGTGAAGCTCGTAATTTCTCCTTACGATTGACCTTTCCATCCTCCATCTCTTTCATTGTTCTCTTTAATCACACAGACTGGATTGCTCTCATCAAACCGCTCTCTAGGTATTTTACAATTTTCCATCAGACCTTTCCGACGAATTCTTTTGAAACGGAGGCTGATGAAGTTCCATCCTGTAAAAATACCAAGCCTATTATCAGATCCAGTAATGGGTTTCAAACAGCGGCGTCGCTCCCGAGGGCCATGGTGGGTGTGGCGCAAGCGTTGCAATTTTCCATCCAATATTCCAATTCATTAAAAAAGCCAGCTCAGAGCAAGGAAGAAATAACAGCAGTTACCATTTCATATCCCCTCGAAGACTATGTTCAAAAGTAATGGGGTCCAGGAAAAAAAAGATATGCAACATCTCCCCTATCAAATCCAACTTGTCGTAGCATAGGCCTAACTCACTAACACAGGTGTCTATTATTAGTTACCATAGTAGTTTTGTGGAGCCCCCGGTGGCACAGCAGATTAAACTGCTGAGCTGCTGAACTTGCTGACTGAAAGGTCACCAGTTTGAATCCACGGATCAGGGTGAGCTCCAGCTGTTAGCTCCAGCTTCTGCCAACCTATTATTATTAACTTTATATTTTTTTTAAGCTGAAGCTTTAATTTTATTGTAGTTTTAACATATTCAGTATTTAAACATTGTTATACTTAACACTTTCCCTTAACAACTTATGCAGGACATGTATGTCTTAATGCCTATAGTATTTCATCCTTCGGCTTCATTACATATTGTCCTATCACCCAGTGCTGACCCTTAATCTCAGACCAGCCAATTATAATACTTATTTCCAAAAATCAGTTGTTACTATTACAGGCTTGGTCCCTTTACCTTTCATATATACTTATTCTATCAATTTCCCCCAAATCTTCCCAAAATCATCATTTTTTAATCATCCTCTTTTAACCTTTATGTTTCCTGTCAGTTTATCATTTATTGTAATGTCCCAGATCTTCCGATACCACTCTTCCAGTTGACATTCCCCTCCTTCTTTTCATTTTTTTAGCTATTAACAATCTTGCTGCTTTTACCAGATTGGCAATTAATTCAAGTTCCCCAGCGTCTCAAGACTTAGCGTATGCCAATCATTCCCTGAGGTTTCAGAGGGCCAGTCTTTATCACTATCAAACCCCAGAAAAGTATCACTAACTGGTGTCTGTATTACACACATCCCCAACCTCCTGTACCAAAGTCCAATCTAACTCAGTATCACTCTCTTCTGATGAGCTTCCCCCATTCCTGGGAAAACCCTCAAAGGACTCTGAGTCAGTAGGAGACATAAGTATTTGCCGAATTCTCTCTTTTTGTTCCAAACCTTCCCTGCTGGAATCACTTGCAGTCCTCTTTCTGCCTGCTCCAGGTTTAGGTTACTCTCAGCCCCACCCAGTTCCATACTACACTCAGACGCTGATGGCTCAGCATCCTCCTCAGCCCTACTAGCAGGCAGAGCCGAGGGTTCAATTACAACACATAGGGCAGGGCTGTCCAACTTCTACCGGCCCAGGGGCCTGAATTCCGGCCACTGATGATCTGGGGGGCCGAAGGGTCTGTCCTCACCCTCGGCTCCGCCCCGGCTCCGCCCCGCCCCTGGCTCTCATAAGAGGCATCCATACAATCAAATATAATCTTTTACTAAGGGGAAATGCAGGGAGGGAATTCATAAGAGGCATCCATACAATCAAATATAATCTTTTACTAAGGGGAAATGCAGGGAGGGAATTCATAAGGGGCATCCATACACAATTATATAATACTAACATAAAGGTTAGCCTACTTTCCCAAACGCGCAGGATCCAGGAGTAGCCGGACCACTAGCAGAGGCGACGACCGACCGAGGCAACAGCTGAGAAGGTCCAAATCGCGTCTGCGTGGGCCGCAGGGATTAAGTAACCGAGATTTTGGCAACAGGAGTATCGCGAGACTGCGGAAGCCACACGGGATTTCGTGTGGCTTCCGTAGTCTCACAATACTTGCTCCGGAACCCGGAAGTGGGTAATTTTTTTAAATATTATTATTTAATTTATTTTTTTATTTTTTATTAAAAAAGCTTAGGGGGCCGCAGGGAAGGGGCTGGGGGGCCGTATATATGGCCCCTGGGGCACCAGTTGGACAGCCCTGATATAGGGCACAGACATTCTGTAATAATGAGTTATGTCTCATTAAGAGCCACATCCACTGTTTTAATGTGGTGAGGTTATTCCACACCGGGCATGCATACTCAGCAGCAAAGTAGCAAAGCACAAGGCAAGATGTCTTCACTGTATCTGGTTGTGATTCCTAGGTTGACCAAAAACGATTGTCAAGATGCAGTTTATACTAAAACAGATCAGTATGCAATTGAATCTTTAATTCTTTTTTATGCTAACACAAGCACATCTGGGGACATCGCAACAGTCATTTGTATGTTTTCCATCTGTTCTTTTGTTTGAGTCATGTGTTGCTTATAACATCACATTACCTATGCGCACTATGTGACTAGGTTCACAACAAAACCTGATACAATGCTCATTTGTAGCGGATCGGGCATGTCAAAGTGTATGTGAGTATATATAAGGATGCTGTGCAAGGAATAGCAACCTCAAATAGGTAACTAAAAGAAAGAAACAAGTCTGTCTGATGTCCCCGTTGCCTCTTTATTATGAATCTATCATGTGCACATTACTCCCACACTGGCGTTAAAGAGGTGCTGCTGCTGCATATAATGGCGGCATTAGGATCTAGAGTTATATGTGGAAATTAAAATATAGTCTGCCTACATACAGACGAAGTATGAAAAAACGACTCATCTGCGAGTAAACCAACCCCATTAATTCTGACAGATCTTCCAGAATACATGCATGAGAGCTCATCTCTAAGCACTTGAACGGTGCGAGCATTTCAGATGTCAGTTCTACGGACATCTAGCAGCCCGGTTAAACTAAAACAAATTTTAAATGGGCAGTAATTAACTTGCCAGATAGATGGGAATGCTGAAAAGCATTTGCCTGAAGTTAAGCTTAAATGCTGCTGTGCACTGGAAACAAAGGCAGGTTATATCACTGCACATGTTTGTCCTTTTAACAAGAAAAAAACCCATATTTAATGTGTCCATTAAAAATACCCTCTTTGAGCAGTTCCTTTTCAGCTATAAGATATTATAGATTAGGCCAGTGATTTTCAACCTTTTTTGAGACACGGCACATTTTTTACATTTACAAAATTCTGGGGCACACCACCAACCAAAATGACACAAAATGACACTCTAACACAGTAATATATATAGTTAATAGGCATGAGAAAAATGAAACGGAAATTAAAAGGATTCGTAAGAGATTCGTATGTAATGGGACTTTTGAGGTTTTACGTATCGCTGCCGCGATCCCGGAAGTAGACTTCCTTTACGGTCCTTGAGGCCAAAAATTTGTGTTATGATCGTAAGAAATTCTTAAGTATTAATTAATTAATTATTGTACTACTCACTTCTCCCTGTCTTCTCCCCCTCATTTCCTTCCCGCCTTCATTCAGCTTCTTCTTTTTCCCGCATTTCTATGAGGAACTGGAAGTGACGCTGCTGCTAGGTAGGCTAGGCAATGCATTCTGGAAAGTGTAGTCCTCCAGGCTTCCCCCCTCCTTCTCTTCCCCGTTGCTCTGCTGCCATGCTTGCCCCATTGCAGGGGCCTGCTTCACACACACACACCCACACACGCGTGCTTCTCCTCCTCTCTGGCCAGGCTTTCCCCCCCTCCTTCTCTTCCCCGTTGCTTTGCTGCCATGCCCCATCGCAGGGGCCTGCTTCACACACACATGCGCGCGCGCACTTCTCCTCCTCTCTCTCCCTGCGCTCTCTCAGATGCTTCTCTTCCCCGTTGCTCTGCCATGCCCCATCGCAGGGGCCAGCTTCAGCCCTCCAGGTATGTGTTTTGGACTTCAACTCCCACCATTCCTCACAGCCTCAGGCCTCTTCCTTTTCCTCTCAGCCTGGGCAAACTTGGGCCCTCGCTCCCTCAGGATCGGGGTGAGAGAGGCAGCGAGGAGCGAGGGGGGGGCTCCTCCTCCTTTTCTTTTGCTGCTTCCAAGAATAGAATACCCCCTCCCTCCCTCCCTTCCTCCTTCCCTCCCTCCTTCCTATTTGGAGAGTCCCATCTAGAACTCAGTGTGGTTTATTCAAGTTTTGGCCTACAACTCCCAGAAATCCCAGCCAATTTACCAGCTGTTAGGATTTCTGGGAGTTGTAGGCCAAAACCATCTGGAATGCGCATGCTCTGGCATACGAATTACTAACGAATTTCGTTAGTACTTAAGTTACATTTCGAAATTTTTGGTAAATTTTTTGTAAGTCTTTATTTTACTAATCAAAAAAATCCCCCATTTGATATAAGAATCGCCATTTTTGGATTTGAAACCATGCCTAATAGTTAATATGTTTTTAAATGTATTTATACACTCAGTGTGAAACCTGGGGCTGTGATCCCAAATTGCCACTGTCACTTGACGTGCAGCTGCAGCACTAACTCTAACTTTGTTTACTTAGCCGCGTCTGAGCGAATCCAAGATGGCGCGACCATAGCACTCTTGCGTCACTTCTTCGGTGACGCGAGAGTGCTATGGTTCCATTTCTTAAAGGGACAGATGCGCCTTATAGTTTATATATGAATGAAGTTCGAAAATAATTTCCCACGGCACACCTGATGATCTCTCACGGCACACTAGTGTTCCGCGGCACACTGGTTGAAAATCACTGGATTAGGCTTGTACATTTCGGATGAATCGCTATTTGTTTCTGCTTCCTAGTTACCGGAAACCCCCAATATCAGTTTTCCAGCGCATCCCAAAAATGGACACCCGGCCAAATGGGCATTTTTGTTCAGCATCTGAAAAAAAATGCCCTTTTAGTCCCATTTGTGGCAATGAGGAACTTAGGAAGCTCCCCTTTTTCCTGGGAGTCTTTCCTTTCTTCCCGTCGAGGGAGCCTCAGCCTGGGTATTGTCACAATGCACAGACTTGGCGGGCCCCTTAATCACACACACAGAGCCATACTGAAGGCTAACTACTTTATTGAATATAAAAAATAGTTCCAAAGAATATATTGTCCAATAAGAAGCAAATGTCCAAAAGGTGGAAAGCAAGATTGTCCAAAGTAACGTAGCAAATAGACTAAAAGCTTGGCAGGGCTCCGCAATCCAATGCGGATCAGGAAACAAGGCAAGGCTCCACAATCCAATGCGGATCAGGGAACAAGGCAAGGCAAGGCAAGACTTGATGACCACGGCTTTGCTTGTGGTCCCACTCTGCTTCACGCCTATTCAGGTAAGACGTGGCCGGAGAACTGAGGATTCGTTCCCACGGATCCTATACTGAATCCTGCGGCCGAGGTCCTCGATGCTCTAGGCTTCTTCGTCTCCAATCTCTGCTGACGGACCTCGGCCGGTCTAGGGCTCAGGACCAATCCCTCCTACTAGCCTCAATGCTCCGTCTCCTATCAAAGGTTCGACCTTGTCTTTCGGCAGCTGTGTTGCTATCTCTCTGAGAGCTTTCCTCCCTAGCCATTTCCCATGCGCTTTGTTCCATATCTTCCTCAGGGGCTCCTGGGAAGATCTCCCTCCCGGGTGTTCATAACTCCCTGGATCGCTATCAGACTGCACCTGGTGATCTGAATCATCCCTTGGACCAAAACACATTTCTTCCCAGGCCAAGCTCTCTGTGGGCGAAAGAGGCCCTTGCGGGGAAAGCTGCCCTTCGCCCCAGTCATCTAGCTCATCCTCAGAATCCAGTTCTAACACAGCCGGTTCTAATGCTAATGGGACCCCAGGCCCTGTCCCCTGCCCTCCAGGCACAAACGAGAACTGCTGTGCTACAGGTATCAGCAACAGGGTTAAGAAAGCATTCTATCCAGCCCATTATGGTGGGGGGAGAGGGGGGGAGAGAGACCTCCCAGAGCAGGGGGTCAGGAACCTTTTTGACTCAGAGAGCCATGAAAGCAAAATATTTGAAAATGTATTTCAGTGAGAGCCATATAATATATATAATATATTTTAAGACAATTCAACTAAATGTGAGTATATACGTATATACTGGGGGTGGTTGATCCATTAAAAAAATTGTTTCTAAATGCATGTGTGTGTGTGTGGGGGATTGGCGCTGTTGTTTCTAAATAGAAAGTGTTCTGAAAAAATTGTAATATTTTCAAAATTGAAATGTAATTAATAACAAAATTCGTTATTATTTGTTACGCCAGCTGGGAATCAACCCCCGTGCATTAGTTCCCAGCTGGCAAGGAGGGGTGGGAGTGAACAGAACGCTGTAGCCGCTATCCCGCGTTAGTTCTCAGCAGGGAAGGAGGAGGCAAGGGGATGGCCTCCGCACCGCCTTCCGTGCTGAGAACTAACGCGCGATAGCCTTGACGCACGTTAGTTCTCAAGGGGCGGAGGGCATCCCTCCTCCTTCCCTGCTGAGAACTAACGCACGTCAAGGCTATTGCGCTTTAGTTGTCAGCAGGGAAGGAGGAGGCGAGGGGATGCCCTCCGCACCTCCTTCCTTACTGAGAACTAATGCGCGATAGCTTTGATGCGCGTTAGTTCTCAGCAAGGAAGGAGGAGGCGAGGGGATGCCATGCACTCTCCCCCCCCCCCCCAGCTCAGAAGCATCGCGGGTTAAAGAAAAAAAAAAGGGCAGAAATAACGACCTAATAACATGCCCTTTACGGAAATGGCGATTCCGGCTTCGGTTTTGAAACGTCACTTCCGGGTTGGATACCGAGGGTCAATATAGGGTCAAAATAATTTTAAATACGACAAATTAACGGAAATCAAAGTATTATGGATGGAGATATCCACCCCTAGTATATACTATGAGAAAAGGGTTCCCCCTGGCAGAATGACAGTGTGTATGTCCAACCGAAGAATCCGTACACCAAGACCAATGTTGGAGCAATCCCCAAACAATACGGGCAAGAAAGCGGTGTGTAAATGTCAAGTAGGAAATTTAGGTACCACTTTGCGGGGAGGCTAAATTTTACTGATTTACAAGGCCATAAATCTCCAGGAACTACACAAAACAGAATGAAGGAATGCGACAGCTCCCCCTGGTGGCCAGAAGCTGGAATGTTAAATTTCCTCTGTGTCTGTCGATATATGTTGTATGTCAATGGCATTGAATGTTTGCCTGTATATGTGCGTTGTGATCCGCCCTGAGTCCTCTGTGGGATGAGAAGAGCGGAATATAAATGATGTAAATAAATAAATGAATAACAGGTGCTATCGTGGGAACCTTGGCTTAAATATGCACCACAAAGTGGCAAACATGGACATTTTGTTCAATGTGGTTTTACCAGTATAGCAAATAGGCAGATTTGTAAGTCTTCCAACGTTTATCACATGCTGATACAGCCAAGTGAGCGCTCCTTTTATGAGCGAGAGTTAACAGGCTTAATTTTGGAAACAGTCGGCTGTGCAGACATTCTTTCAAGGCATCCCCAACAATTAGGTTGGACTTTAGCAGCGACAAACCATATGCCCCGACTGAAATTTCGGCGGTTAGCATCCAGGCTTTCAACTAATTTTCCTTCCTGCAGGGCTATAATTGTAGTAAAATTGAAAAGCCAAAGCTCACCTTCTGGAGGCAGATGATGGCCAATAAAAGACTGCAGAGTTCCCTCAATGGCGGGATTGATTTGCCAGCAAAGAGCCCTGTATCACAAATGCCTTTGCATCAGGTGTAGAAATATACCCTGAGGTTCAGCATCTGGACTCTTTATTTGCTTCCCTGCATTGTGTCGATAGATTTTCACACATGCAAAATACATGTCGATTGGGAATAAGCGGGTTTTTATTGGTGGGCTCACTTTGCCATATCCTGATCTTCCCCTTCCAACCGCGTTCTTGCTTGACACAGAGAAAGTCTCCAATTAGTTGCAGAAGTGAAAGATACACACTTTTTCAAAAGCTTACAGCTCAGTTGCGTCTCCTCCATTTCATTAAAATTCATGTACACGGGTGGATTTATAAAACACTGGAGAAATGCAGTTGCATGTAGAATGTTGTTTTTATTTGCTATACAATGGAGGGTGTCGATGTTCACCTGAATTCAAGTGCTGGCAGGCTCGGATTAACACCTTTTTGTGCCCTAGGCCAGGGCTGATCAACAGACGGCCAGCGGGCCATACACGGCCCCCGAGCCCCTTGCCCGCGGCCCCCCTCTCCTCCGTAAAAAATCCAAACAAAAATTCCTGAAAAAAATTCAAAAAAAAATCCTGAAAAAATTCCCAAAAAAAGTGCGCATGCGCGCGGTTTTGCCTGCTTCTGACGCTGGCGTGACGCTTTGGGAGGGAGGGCGGAGCCATGGGGAGCCCCCAGTGGCTCCTCCCTCTCTCCCAAAGCTTTACGCCAGCCGCGGAAGCCGGCGAAATCGCTGGCTTCTGCGGCTGCCGTGATGCCTTGGAAGGGAAGGGGGTCCCCCGTGGCGCCTCCCTCTCTCCCAAAGCATCAGAACAGCTGTTCTGATGCTTTGGGAGAGGGGGCGGAGCCACGTGGCCGGGGGCATGGCTGGGGGCGTGGCTGGGTGCGTGGCGGGGGTGGTGGCAGAGGGCATGGCCGGGTAGCCCCCCAGGTGATCACTCACCAGAAGTCCAGCCCTTGAGCCGGCAGAAGTTGGACTGCCCTGTCCTAGGCCACACTTTGGAATTACGCCCTCTTTAAGCCAACTTCTGCCGCAAACCCCCCCCCCCCACATCCTTTCATCCGCTCGTCCCCCTTAGGGCCCCACATCCAGCTCTCCCGGTGTGGCCCCACTAGGTCCGCCACAGGAGTTTCCCTCTTGGCAGGGACTATGGATGTAGGCATTGGGGGCAGGAGTGTTTATTGATAAGCATTGAATGGCCTTGCAGCTTCAAGATCTGCCTGCTTTCATTCTGCCTGTTTATATCTGTGGAATGATGTCAGGGTGGGGGAAGGAACTCTTGTCTGGATGCATTTTATGAAGTGTCCCTTATTTTTGAGAAAAATCACGTAAATGTCCCTTATTTCTTCTATCAAAATATGGGTAGGTAGATCTTGTTGACTTGGTTGTTTTATAAGTAGCTCGCGTGCTGGAAAAGTGTGAACACCCCTGGTTTACACTGTGAGATAACCCAATTCAATGCCATTAATCTGCATCCAGAAACTGAACTCTATGACAGTGTAGGTCAGTGGTTCTCAACCTTCATTATGCAGTGGCCCCTTAATACAGTTCCTCATGTTGTGGTGACCCCCAACCATAAAATAATTTTCATTGCTACTTCAGAACTGTAATTTTGCCACTGTTATGAATCGTAATGTAAATATCTGATATACCAGATGCATTTTCACTCACTGGACCAAATTTGGCAAAAATACCCGATATGCCCAAATTTGAATACTGGTGGGGTTGGTGGGGGATTTATTGATATTGTCCTTTGGGAGTTGTAGTTGCTGGGATTTATAGTTAACCTACAATCAAAGAGCATTCTGAGCTTCACCCATGATGGAACTGAACCAAACTTGGCACACAGAACTCCCATGACCAACAGAAAATACTGGAAGGATTTGGTGGGCATTGACCTTGAGTTTTGGAATTATAGTTCACCTACATCCAGAGAGCACTGTGGACTCAAACAATGATGAGTCTGCACCTGCATACTGAACCCCACCAATGATAAAATTGGGTCATATTTCTCACACAGAACCCCCATGACCAACAGAAAATACTGTGTTTTCGGGTGATCTTTGGTGACCCCTCTGACACCCCCTCGCGACACCCCCAGGGGTCCCGACCCCCAGGTTGAGAAACACTGGTGTAGGTGAATGTGTGTTTTCTGGGCATAGCCTTGATTCTGAACCTGGGGTGCCTCAGGGGGCAATTCTCTCCCCTTTATTATTTAACATCTATGTCCGACCACTTGCTCAGTTGGTACGCAGCTTCGGGCTGGAGTGTCACCATTATGCGGATGACACCCAGCTCATTCTGGGGATGGAAGGCCGGCCGAACTCCGTACCCGATAATTTCCATTGTTGCCTTGAAGCCGTTACTGGATGGCTGCGAGCCAGTAGGTTGAAGGTGAATCTGGCTAAGACAGAGATCCTGTGGCTGGGCCGCCCGGGTACTGGTGAGATCCAGCTCCCAACCCTGGACGGGGCGACGCTTCGCCCGTCTCCATCTGTCAAAAGTCTGAGAGTCACACTTGACTCCCAACTGTCGATGGAGAAGCATATCTCCATCGTCAGCGGAGTAGCCTTCCACCACAAGCTGGCTCCCTACCTGTCCCATTATGACCTAGCCACAGTGGTCCAAGCCAGGATCATCTCAAGATTGGACTACTGTAATGCTCTCTACATAGACCTTCCTTTGTCGGTGATCTGGAAGCTCAAGCTGGTGCAGAAAGCTGCAGCTCGACTGGTGGCAGGCCTTCCATCTCGCTGCCACATTACGCCTGTTCTGCGCGAACTGCACTGGCTTCCAATAGAGCACAGGATCACTTTCAAGGTGTTGGTGTTGACCTTTAAGGCCTTGAATGGTCTGGGGCCAGTGTACTAAAGGGACCGCCTCTCCCAATACAGTCCCCCAAGACCACTGCGATCTGAGTCCTTAAACCTCCTTGTGGTACCGAGCTGCCAATCCCTCCACCTGTCGTCAACGCGGAGGAGGGCTTTTAGTGCCATCGCGCCAGCTTTATGGAAAGCTCTTCCGCCCCAAAATTCGAGCACAGTCCAATCTGTTAGCTTTCTGCAAGGCCTGTAAAACCCACTTATTAGTACAGGCGTTCGGTTGATAAATAACTCCAGGCCGCCTACTATGCTATGTAGGCCATAAGAGTTACCTTGGTGTGCATGTGCAGGCCCGGATCAGGCCCTTTTGCCACCCTAGGCCAAAGGGTCTGCCTCCGCCCTTCCCTGCCCCCCGGCTCCGCCGCTACTCACCGGATTGAAGGAAGGAGGGCGGGGGGGGGGGGGAGGGGGCATGGTGCCTCTTTCTCCGGCTCCTCGCCCCGCCCTGCTTCCCTTCGAGGAGGTGGGGAGCCAGCAGTGGCAGAGGAGCAGAGTCGATCCTCCCTCTCTCCTAAAGCAGAGCAAAGGGAAGGGGCGGCGCGCATGCACCCTTTTTTTGGTGATTTTTTTGGGGTGATTTTTTTGGTGGTTTTTTTAAAAAAATGGGGGTACGGATCTGCTGCCCCCCCCCCCAAACGTGCCGCCCGAGGCCATGGCCTCGGGTGGCCTCATGGGTAATCCGGGCCTATGCATGTGTCTGTATAATTTTAATCTGTATAATTTTAATGTGTGGACATTGGTCCATTGTTTTCATAGTTTTTTTTAATGGTTTTAGCACATGTAAGTCGCCCTGAGCCTATCGGAAGGGGCGACTAACAAGCCGAAATAAATAAATAAAAATAAATAAACCTCCAAGTAATATAATTCGAGTGAAAATGGGGAAGGTTTGAGCCCATATTTCCACATTTGCAGACAAAAAGATGTAACTTTTTTGGTTCATTGCAGCACTGAAGTTTAAAATCTCACGTCCCCAATAGAATTGCAAACACATGTCTCTTCTCTTCATCCTTGGGACCAAGGTCAACTGCCAGCACTGGCGTTCAACAAGATTAGGATTGCATTTTCCCCTGTGAGTTTTGGTGGGTTGCTACCTGTTATTGCCCGATTCTTCCATTTTGTTTGGGCATGTGAGTTTGGGCAAATACCCGGGGGGCGGCCAGGTCTGTTTACTAAGACAAGAATGCATTGTGTGAAGCAGCACAACGGGAGGAATATAATTGGCTCCTATGGATTCTTGTCCCACTTTTGGCTAGTTTACTTCTCTACAGAACATAAGGTTTGCTGCGCTGCAAAGTTCTCCACAAGCGCACACGGGAGAGATGTTTCCCAGGCTTATGCTATTTTGGTAGGATAACTTTTTAAAAATATTAAAAATGAAATGCTGACATTGTTTTAGTTTCAAAACGCTAATGAAGTCAAAGCTATAGAGGGGATTGAGAATGAGTGTGTAAAAATACAACCTGTGGAACAGAAAGAATGTATTTCTCTCCAAGAGCCAATGTGTCTAGTCCCCTTTGAAAAAAGAAACTATCCACTCCAGATAAGCTACGAGGGCGGGTCAATAAGTCAATGACTTTTTGAGTTTCCCGCCTCTGAACTGAAAGGGCAACACTGCTCATGTCAACAGGCATCTGTCAGTTGACTCCTGTCAAAATTTGAACAAGCTGCGTCATTTAGTTTGTGTTTGACAGCCATTGATAGCAGACTACCGCGTGATTGGAGGAAAAAATGGAAAAAGTGAATTTTGTGTGCCCATTAAGCATTTTTTGTGTGGAAAGAAACCATCACTCAAACCAAGGCTAAGCTTGTTAAATACCACGGGGACTCTGCACCATCCATTTCAATGGTAAAAGAGTGGTTTGCTGAATTTTGTTGTGGCCGTACAAGCACGGAAGACGCCGAACATTCTGGACACCCAGTTGAGGTCTCTACATCCAAACACTTGAAAAAAATCCACAATATGATGTTGGCCGATCAGAGACTGAAAGTGTGAGAGATTGTGGAAGCCATAGGCATCTCACGTGGCTCAGTGGTTTCAATTTTAAATGATCACTTGGGTATGAGAAAGCTTTCCGCAAGATGGGTGCCACGTTTGCTCACAATCGACCACAATCGCAATCATGTGACAATTTCGCAGGAGTGTTTGGCGTTGTTCAACCGCAATATGGACGAGTTTGTGTGCCGTTTCGTAACTGTGGACAGAACGTGGATCCACCACAACACACCAGAGACCAAACAGCAGTCACAACAGTGGGTTTCTCGGGGTGAATCGACGTCAAAGAAGGCCAAGGTGGGTTTGTCAGCCAATAAAGTCATGGCGACCGTTTTTGGGATGCACGCGGTATAATCCACATTGACTACCTTCAAAAGGGTAAAACAATCAGTGGGGAATATTATGCCAACTTATTGGGTCGATTTGATAAGGATTTGGGGGGGGGGGATGACCTCATTTGGCCAAGAAAAAAGTTCTTTTGCACCAGGACAATGCAAGGGTGCACACATGTGCAGTTGCCATGGCAACAATCCATGAATTGGGATATGAATTGCTCCCTCATCCGCCCTATTCTCCAGATTTAGCCCCGAGTGACTATTTCTTATTTCCAAACCTGAAGAAATAGCTCAGCGGAAAGAGATTTGACTCCAACAATGAAATCATCTCACAAACAAATACCTATTTTGATGACCTCGACAAATCTTATATTTTGGAAGGGATAAAAAAAATTGGAGAATCGTTGGACAAAGTGTATAGAGCTCAAAGGAGACCACGTTGAAAAATAAAATGATTTTTGAAATCCAAAAACCTGTGTTTCATTCAAAAAGTCACGGACTTATTGACCCACCCTCGTATTTCCAGAAAAACACATAAGATGCTCCCCAGCTTGGCTCCCTTCCATCCAAATTCTCAGCTCAATCCAAAATTGAAACAGGGACGGCTCCAAACCCTCCTATTTATTTGAGCTCTCTTTGCAATTTGCCCTTCGTCAGATACAAGCGCGTCACTTTGCTGAAATATCAATTCCCAAGTTTTAATTCACTTGGGTTTTTTATTATGCATTAAAGAAGATAAAGTGGCGCAGTCTATCTTTTTAATTGTGGCACTATGAGGGGAAAAATGAGAGCAAAATTGTCAGTTTAGTTGAATATTTATTACTCTTAATTAATTGGAGGAGTTTACACCTCTAAAAAAAGTATTCCTCGGCTGCTATAAACTTTTAAGGGTTGATATATGCATTTTTTAAATAGCAAATTGTATAAGTGTTAGTGGTTGTTGGATTTTCAAAGTCTGCAATAATAATAATAATAGTTACTGGATGGCTGCGAGCCAATAGGTTGAAGTTGAATCCAGCTAAGACGGAGATCCTGTGGCTGGGTCGTCCGGGTACTGGTGAGATCCAGCTCCCAACACTGGACGGGGCGACGCTTCGCCCGTTTCCATCTGTCAAAAGTCTGGGAGTCACACTTGACTCCCAACTGTCGATGGAGAAGCATATCTCCATCGTCAGCGGAGTAGCCTTCCACCACCTCCAGCAGGTGAGGAAGCTGGCTCCCTACCTGTCCCGTCATGACCTAGCCACAGTGGTCCAAGCCACAGTCATCTCAAGATTGGACTACTGTAATGCTCTCTACATCGACCTTCCTTTGTCGGTGATCCGGAAGCTCAAGCTGGTGCAGAACGCTGCAGCTCAGCTGGTGGCAGGCCTTCCATCTCGCTGCCACATCACGCCTGTTCTGCGCGAACTGCACTGGCTTCCAATAGAGCACCGGATCACCTTCAAAGTGCTGGTTCTGACCTTTAAGGCGTTGAATGGTCTGGGGCCAGTGTACTTAAGGGACCGCCTCTCCCAATACAGTCCCCCAAGACCACTGCGATCTGAGTCCCTGAACCTCCTTGTCGTACCGAGCTGCCAATCCCTCCACCTATCTTCAACGCAGAGGAGGGCTTTTAGTGCCATCGCGCCAGTTTTAAGGAACGCTCTTCCCCCTACAATTTGAGCACAGTCCAATCTGTTAGCCTTCCGCAAGGCCTGTAAAGCCCACCTATTTGTACAGGCGTTCGGTCGGTAATTAACTCTAGGCCGTCCACTATGTAATGTAGGCCACAAGAGTTATCTTGGTGTGTAGTTGTCTGTATAATGTTAATGTGCGGAAACTGGTCCATAGTGGTTTTATGGTTTTAGCACATGTAAGTCACCCCGAGCCTGTCGGAAGGGGCAACTAACAAGCCTAAATAAATAAATATTATTTATTTACTGTATCTCTACCTCACTCTATCTGACACTGGAGGGGACTCAGGGTGGCTTCTAATTTTTGCAAATATTCATTGCCACATTGAAACATGAAAGCATACAATACACAACACATTAAACTTTAAAATAAAACAAAACATATAAATAGTTACAATTAAAAACTGTTAAAAACATAGCATCTAATTCTGCTATCAATTCCATTGATGTATATTGCACTGTGGTTCTGCTACTCCCTGAACGCCTGGTTTCACAGCCAGGTTTTGACTTTCCTCCTGAAAACCAGGAAGGATGAGGCCGATCTAATATCACTGGAGAGAAAGTTCCACAGCTGAGGTACCACCACTGAGAAGGCACTGTCCATCGTCCTCACCAATCGCACCTGCACAGGAGGCGGGACCAAAAGCACGCCTCCCTGGCAGATCTTGACGCCCGAGCTTTCATCAGTGCTGTCTTCACATAATCCTAAATATACACTGGACCGACTATGTGACGAATGTTGCTGTCCTTGAGCAAGCAGGGATCACCAGCATTGAGGCCATGCTATTGAGAACACAGCTGCGCTGGGCAGGGCACGTCTCTAGGATGGAGGACCACCACCTCCCAAAGATACTACTCTATGGTGAACTCGCCACGGGTCAGCGCAAGATAGGCGCCCCCCCCCCCAAAAGATATAAGGACTCCCTGAAACAACATCTCAGGCTCGTCCAGATTGATCACCAACAATGGTCCACCCTGGCCTCACATCGGGAGGCATGGAGACACACTATGCACAATGCTGCGGCCTCTTTCGAGAAATCACGCCGAATGGGTCTCGAAGAGAAACGACAACGCAGAAAGAACCGCAACTTGGAAACGACATCACCCAAGGAGACTTTCTGCTGCACTTTCTGCAACCGGACTTGCCTATCTCAGATTGGCCTTTTTATTCATCAACGCGCTTGTAAAAAGCGTGGGATGAATCCTTCCTAATAATCTTCATTTGCGACGTAATGCTGAGAGAGAGAGAGAGAGAGAGAGAGAGAGAGATGTGTAATGTGTATCTCTTCATCTGCAATCTGGTGCCTTTATTATGTATGCATATGGAAACACAGATATTATATCACCTGCCTGCTCTTAAAAAGAATGCAAAATACTTCTGGTCAATGATGACAATGATGATGACAATACCAAAATCCCAATGTCTGTGTTTGATAGTATAGTTCAGTGTTTCCCAACCAGTGTGCCGTGAGCAATCATCAGGTGTGCCATGGGAAATTGGAACCTCCAGGAAGGGGGGGGGGAGTCTAGTGTGTTGAAGTATAAAAACCCATAAGAAACCTACCTCGATAAAGGCACAAAATTACAAATACCCCCCTCCCCACCCGTTGTCTACTTGGTCTCCCCCTCTCCATGCATTGGGAAGGCCCGCCTCCCTTTCCCCAAGTAGAGACCTCCTCTTGCCTCCTAGGGGTTCTGTGTGGGAAGTTTGGCCCAGTTCTATCATTGGTGGGGTTCAGAAGGCTCTTTGATTGTAGGGGAACTATAAATCCCAGCAACTACAACTCCCAAATGTCAAGGTCTATTTCCCCTGAACTCCATCTGCGTTCATATTTGGGCATATTGAGTATTCATGCCAAGTTTGGTCCTGATCCAACATTGTTTGAGTCCACAGTGCTCTCTGGCTATAGGTGAACTACAACTCCAAAACTCAAGGTTAATGCCCACCAAACTCTTATAGCATTTTCTCTTGGTTATGGGAGTTCTGTGTGGGAAGTTTGCGTCTTTCAGCCATTCCTGCCAGGATATCTATGTTGAGTTCATCGAAAGAGGCCCAGGTTTCACACTGAGTGTATAAATACATTTAAAAGCATATTAACTATATGTATGACTGTGTTAGAGTGTCATTTTGTGTCATTTTGGTTGGTGGTGTGCCCCAGGATTCTGTAAATGTAAAAAGTGTGCCGCAGCTCAAAAAAGGTTGGGAAACACTGGTATAGTTGTTGAAAGATTTATTTTCGCACACACATTCATTTTGATCCCCTTTGGATACTTGAAGTAGGTCAGACATTGCTAGGCATGGGATTTAGATATACCTTGTTATCCAAATACTATTGTGTATAGAACCAGATCAATATTCTGAATATAGCTACATCTTTGCAGCATTTTAATGAATTCTCCTGAGCACATTGTTAATCCTACAACGGTAGAAGCGGCTTTCGAAAAACTAGTCCTGGTTACCCTGGATATTCACTTGCTCCCCATCTTCTATTTGAATAATTGCCCCCCCCAAAAAAAACAGTCCCTCTGCCTTTAGCAACCTTCTTTTTCAAAGCAAGTACCCTAGGATAAAAAATCTGCTCTGGAAACTTCATAGCCATCAGGGAAATGGCAGGTACAAAATAGTTTCCTGACATTAATGGAGTCTGTAATCATCAAAAAGGCATCACCTGGCAATGAACAGCGCAAACAGACTCTTCCATGACTTTCTGGTGTCATAGTAAATTCTCTCTGCAGTGTGGCACTGCCGATTGGGCTGGACGGACCATTTATTTTTCTGATTAATACAAAAGCTACCCTTAAGACACGGATAATGCTGAGAGAATTGATGACTTCCCCATCAGAACGAACCGAGAAATTGCAGTTTAGCCATTCTCGGCTTTTCATGCCTTCTATTGCTGTGTGAGTCATGACCGTGTGTATTTCCCTATCCCTGAATCCTTTCCGACAATATGCAGGAATCCTTGTGCATGCATTCACCGGCTGATTATAACAGTGGTTCTCAACCTTCCTTATGCTGCGACCCCTTAATAATAATAATACACTTTATTTATATTCCGCTCTTCTCACCTCGAAGGGGACTCAGGGCAGATTACAGTACACATACAAGCAGACAATCCCTGCCGTTTTTATATTTGGCATACATAACATACAACATTTATTTATTTATTTATAAATTCGATTTGGTAGACCGCTCTCTCTGGAGCCCAGAGCGGTTTACAGCATAAAATCAATAAAACATCAATAAACAGATAAAAGACGTATACCCAAAAGCCCCCCTCCCCACAAATGATCCCGGCAAGCAATAATACGCAGAGGCAATACATGGCAGGACGGTATGTTGGCAGCTGGCAACTAAGGAGGCATCAGTTGGGACCAAATGCCTGCCTATATAGCCAAGTCTTCACAGACTTGCGGAAGGCCAACAAACCCCGTAGTGCTCGTATCTCCTCCGGCAGAGAATTCCAGAGGGTCGGAGCGGCCACTGTAAATGCTCTCTGCCGGGTGCTCGACAGCCTACAGATCTTCATACTAGGGACCTCTAGTAGATTAAGCCCCTCTGAGCGCAGTGATCTTCTGGGTTTGTATGGGGTAAGACGCTCCCTCAAGTACACTGGCCCCAAACCATATAAGGCCTTGAAAGTTAGAACTAACACCTTGAAGGAGACCCGGAATTCGATGGGAAGCCAGTGCAGTGCACGCAGGAGTGGGGTCACATGCGCAGATCTTGGGGCTCCCGACAGCAGGCGCGCTGCTGCGTTCTGCACCAGCTTAAGTTTGTAACATATACAATAGGAGGTTCTTTTCCAGTTGAACCAGGTTCTTTCAGTTGTATCACTGGAGTGCTGTTGCTCCATTGCGCCACAGGGGGTGCTGTTGCTTCATCCTCCTATGATGAA
The DNA here is from genome assembly GCA_030556195.1 of Anolis apletophallus. NCBI lineage: Eukaryota > Metazoa > Chordata > Lepidosauria > Squamata > Anolidae > Anolis > Anolis apletophallus. The sequence continues at coordinate 38,928,754 of JARBWK010000016.1, forward strand.
GAGCTTGCCAGCCCGTTAGGACCTTCCACCTTTCCGGCCATCGGTCTTCCTTATTTATTGGCGTTATAAAAGTCCTAAAAGTCCTTCCCCGCAAAGCGGTCCCTAATTTTTCTACTCACAGCTAGGCTGTTTTCGACTGCTTAGGTAAGCAGAGGCAGGACTGATAGCTGGCTACCCAAACCAGCCCAGGGTCTCAAACTTGTAACGTTTGGTTGATAAGATCTTTAGCAGCTGTTGTTCTAACCACTGTGCTAAACCTCCGGCATTGAATGTTGTGCTCCACCCTGAGTCCCCTTCTGCAGTGGTTCTCAACCTTTCTAATGCCATGAGCCCTAAATAAGGTTCCTCATGTTGTGGTGACTCCCAACAATATTAAACATTATTCATTCATTCATTTATTTATTTACTTTATTTATATTCCGCTCTTTTCACCCCGAAGGGGATTCAGAGCGGATTATAGGTACACATTAGGCATGGTTTAGAACCCAAAAATGGCGATTCTTAAATCAAATGGGGGGGGGGATTTTTTTTAGATTAGTATATCAAAGACTTACAAAAAATTTTCCAAAAAGTTCTAAAATGTAACTTAAGTACTAACGAAATTCGTTAGTAATTCGTATGCCAGCGGCATGCGCATTCAGATGGTTTTGGCCTACAACTCCCAGAAATCCTAACAGCTGGTAAATTGGCTGGGATTTCTGGGAGTTGTAGGCCAAAACTTGAATAAACCACACTGAATTCTAGATGGGACTCTCCAAATAGGAAGGAGGGAGGGAAGGAGGGAGGGAGGGAGGGAGGGAGGGGGTATTCTATTCTTGGAAGCAGCAAAAAAAGGAGGAGGAGGCCCCCCTCGCTCCTCGCTGCCTCTCTCTCACCCCGATCCTGAGGGAGCGAGGGCCCAAGTTTGCCCAGGCTGAGAGGAAAAGGAAGAGGCCTGAGGCTGTGAGGAATGGTGGGAGTTGAAGTCCAAAACACGTACCTGGAGGGCTGAAGCTGGCCCCTGCGATGGGGCAAGGCAGAGCAATGGGGAAGAGAAGTATCTGAGAGAGCGCAGGGAGAGAGAGGAGGAGAAGCGCGCGCGCGCGCACGTGTGTGTGTGTGTGAAGCTGGCCCCTGCGATGGGGCATGGCAACAGAGCAACAGGGAAGAGAACGGGGGGGAGAAGCATCTGAGAGAGCGCAGGGAGAGAGAGGAGGAGAAGCGTGTGTGTGTGTGTGTGTGTGTGTGTGTGAAGCTGGCCCCTGCGATGCGGCATGGCAGCAGAGCAACGGGGAAGAGAAGGAGGGGGGGGGAACGTGGAGGACTACACTTTCCAGAATGCATTGCCTGCCTACCTAGCAGCAGCGTCACTTCCAGTTCCCCATAGAAATGCGGGAAAAAGAAGAAGCTGAATGAAGGCGGGAAGGAAATGAGGGGGAGAAGACAGGGAGAAGTGAGTAGGTAGTACAATAATTAATTAATTAATAATTAAGAATTTATTACGATCCTAACGCAAATTGTTGGCCTCAAGGACCGTAAAAGGAAGTCCACTTCCTGGTTGGCGTTCCAGGTGCGGAAAAGCTCGAAAGTAGCATTTCTTACGAATTTCTTACGAAACGAATCATTTTCATAACTTTTTTCTCATGCCTAGTACACATACTTAGCAGACAATCCCTGCCGTTTCCACATACACAACATATAGATGAACAGAGGCAAACTCTGGCCACCAGGGGGAGCTGACACACTCTTCGTCTCTCAGCATTCCCAGCGTCCCTTGTTGTTCCTTCCGCATTCCTCAGCGTTCCTGGAGTTCTTTAATGGCCTCATAATTCAGTCAAAATTAATACAGTTCCTCATGTTGTGGTGAGCCCCAACCATAAAATTATTTTCGTTGCTACTTCATAATTGTAGCTTTGCTACTGTTATGAATCGTAATATAAATACGTATCTGATATGCAGGATGTATTTTCGTTCACTGCACCATATTTGGCGCAAATACCCGATACGCCCAAAATTGAATGCTGGTGGGGTTTCAGGGAGGGGATATTGATATTGTCATTTGTGTCAGTGTTTTTATGTATTGACAAATGTGAGTTTAAAATGCTATATGATATTGTTAGGCTATTATAGGGTTAACTGCAGAAGGAAAGGTCCATGTCTGTGACAGAAGCAGAGGTCCCATATGTTTGAACTCTGGAATGTAAACTGTAGATAAGAAGAAACGCTGCAGACGCCATGATTTATGACTGTGTGAGACATGCTTTACAATCACTCCGGTAAAATGTTTTGTTCTCTCTACTAATAAAATGAACGTATGATTCAGACCTGGCTCTGCACTATGACTTATGCATTAACAATTTGACAGTTGTAGTTTTTACTTATTTATTTTAATTTTATTTATTTATTCAATTTATATACCGCCACTCCCCAAAGCTCTGGGCGGTTTACAGATACAATGGTAAGTCCGCTGCTGAAGAAACTGGTTCTAGATGGCTCGGTTCCTTCCAATTACCGCCCAGTTTCGAACTTACAGTTTCTGGGCAAGGTGATTGAGAGGGCAGCAGCGGGACAGCTGCAGCGGTTCTTGACGATTAGATCCCTTCCAGTCTGGCTTCTGCTTGGGACATGGGACAGAGACTGTGCTGGTCTCTATCACAGACCAGCTGCGCTGCCAGTTGGACCAAGGCGGGTCAGCGCTGCTCGTGTTATTGGACCTCACGGCAGCATTTGACACAGTCGACCATTCACTATTGATCCACCGTTTAGCCATGATGGGAGTGAGGGGGTCTGCCCTTAAATTGGTGGCCTTCTTTCTCCAAGATCGGGGACAACGGGTGGAGAGGGGAGGGATGGTCTCGGAAAGGGTCCCCCTTAACTGTGGCATCCCCCAAGAGGCTATCTTCTCCCCTCTTTTATTTAACACCTATATGCGTCCACTTGCCCAACTGGTGTATAGTTTTGGTCTGGAGTTTTGGTCAGCTGGTGCTGAGGATGGAAGGCTGGCTTGACTCTGTACCCGGTTATTTCCATCAGTGCCTGGAAGCCGTGACTGGGTGGCTATGGGCCAGCAGGTTGAAAGTGAACCCATTGAAGATGGAGGCCCTGTGGCTGGGTTGCCCTGGGGGGGGGGCAGCTCTGGCTGCCAATAATGGATGGTGAAGTGGTTAGCCCGTCGCCTCTGGTTAAAAGCCTGGGGGTCCAACTGGACCCTCTGCTGACGATGGAGGCTCAGGTCTCCACCGTGAGCAGAGCAGCAGTTTTTCCATCTGTGCCAGGCAAGGCGGCTGGCACCCTACCTTTCCCGTGACAACCTGGCCACGGTAATCCAGGCCACAGTCATCTTGAGACTGGACTACTGTAATGTCCTTTACGTTGGCCTTCCTTTGTCGGTACTCCTGAAACTGAAGATGGTGCCAAACACTGCGGCTTGACTGCTGGCTGGAGTGACACTGTCGTGCCACATCACACCAGTCCTACAGTGCTTGCACTGGCTCCCTATCGAACACCGGATCGCCTTCAAATTGCTGGTGTTAACCTTTAAGGCCTTGCATGGTCTGGGGCCAGTGTACCTGAAGGACCGCCTTTCCCTGCATGTTCCCCAGAGACCACTACGGTCCATGAATCAAAACCTACTAGAGGTTCCATCACTTAAGATTTGCTGCTTGTCATCGACACGGCAGCACACTTTTTCTATAGTAGCGCCTACCCTTTGGAACGCCCTCCCGGAGGAGGCTCGAGCAATAACTGATCTACAGGCCTTTCGGAGGGCCCGTAAGACCACCCTGTTCCCTCAGGCGTTCAATCTCTAAGCTGTAACCCCTACTCTGGTCTTAATCTGTTTTCATTATGTTTTCAAGTATGTTGTGTTTTGTTGTTCATTGCTGTGAACCACCCTGAGCCTTTTCGGGAAGGGTGGTATATAAGTCGAAATAATAAATAAATAAATAAATAAGTCCAAAGAAATAACATAAAATAAAAATAGTACACTATGGGAAATGGAAGTGCACATGAGCAATGAACATCCCACATCTGTACTCTGATACCATTTCCAAAAGCTTCTGATAAAAATCAGCCATCAGTTGAAATGGGAAAGTGAAAGTGTTCCTGCTTGATTATCGTCTTATCTCTGAAGGTCATCGGTTCTGTTCCAACTTTTGCTTACAAGGAGAAAAAAAGGGAGGGTTCCCCCCCCCCCCAACTTGTTCTGCAATGAACTACTTACATTCCAATATGTTTTGGTTTGTGCACCGCATCACTCTTCAAACACATAGCATTGATCCCGCAATACAAACACCACATCCATATACTGGTACAGAGGTGTATAGAAGAAAATAAATAACATGGCAGACCACAGTTGCGCCACTCATTTCGCAACTCAAGTGGAAACTTGACAATTTTATTCAGCCATCTAACAGCCAATTCAAACAACTGGCCTTCTTGTAAATTTTTACTCTATAATTCACTTGTAAACATAGCAAAACATTGTGACTTACTGCATCCTTTAAAATTACCTTTCCAACACTCTCCATTTTAAATTAAGCACTTAAAATTGCTAGGTTCGGTGAAAATACAAAAGAGCTCTGCTTCTGTACTTACAACAGGGGAAAATTCTAAGGTATCATTTGTTTTATGCAGGAATACAGAGATTGCAGAAGATATAACACATGCCTTCTGTAGTTGTTGTTAAGGAACACATCTTGTGAATAGGAAAGTCCGTGAAAAGGGGTGACACAGTATCTTTGCACCATTCTTTTATTTATCTAATCAGAGGCAAACCAAGGGTACAGTTATTGTTGTGATTGAGCCTTCAGGTACTACTACTAGTAGTATTGGGGAAGATGCTGGGTTAATAGCATCAAGCAATGGTATGGAATGGGGTGAGGCTCTGGGTGATCTAGAGTCTGCAGCTGGAAGGAAAAGGACCGCTAGTGACTCTAGTGTGGAAGGATTGGAACAGAGAAAAAGGATTCGGCAGATACTTAGAGCTCCTTCTGATTCAGACACCTTTCAAGGTTTTCCTGGGGAAGAAGAAATGGGGTCAGAAGAAAGTGATACGGATTTAGACTCAACATTGGTTCAGGAAGTAAGGGATGTGTGTAATGAAGAGTCTAATTCTGACACCTTCTGTGGCTTTGACAGTGACAGAAGGGGGCCTTCTGGGGGTTCAGAAACAGATTGGGACACTCTAAGTTTTCAACAGCGTTGGCAAGATTGGAGGTCTGCACAGAGCACAGCAGCTGTAGGAGATGCAGCAGCTGGTGCTCATGATCAAGGAGAGTCTTCAGAAGACAGTAATGTTTAAGTGCTATATAAGAAATGGGTTTTTGGGGCTGCATTTGCGGCGGTCAAAGAGTTGATGTCTGGTTCTTGTCTCTGACTTTCCCGTGTTCCTGATATCAAGTGCCTTGTTCCTGTTTCCTGATACTCGTGTGTTATGGGCTATTTCTCCACTTTGTTCTTGGGGTGAGCTGCTGTGGCAGCTCTAGCTGATGTTTGGGCAAAGGTGGGGGGGTTTGGAATTCAATGTATGCTTTTCTGTTTAGTTACCTGCCGTGTGTCCCTGAGGCGAGGCTTGCCAAAAAACATGGCAGCTGAGTTTACGTGAGTTCCTGCTACAAGAACCTGGTATTGTGTGAAATGGAGGGAGGCTGGCATTGTGTTATGGGGGCCATGATTTGTGCTATTCATGTATACTCAGTTCCTGTGACCCTTGGAATGTCTCCTCCTTTTCTATTGCCTTTCTCCTGTTTTGGACTTCTGGACTGGACTCGTGACTACGCTTCTGGATTTTCCCTTCAGGACTTCGCAGATGGATATCTAGTGTTTGTTTGGGCTGTTTTGTTGCTTTATTTTGTGGGACTCTTCCCTGGAATTTTTGAGGGTTTTTTGAGCCGAGTTGGCTACTTTTTTGTTCATCCTTTCTCCAGTTATTGTTCAATAAACTTTTTGTTATCCCCTTTTACTCCTGGGTCTGGCTTTGAAGTCTCTGCATCGTGACAGATATGATACATTAAAAATACAAAGTTTAAAAAATTGGCGTTATATTAAATGTCCTTTGACTGGGAGCGCGTCCCGGGCCTTTCCTTCTGGGATCTCAGGAAGGGCCATCTTCTCCTCCAAACCCCTCCATCCTTTCCTTCAGGCAGATCAGGCGGCAGTGCACAGGCCAGCACGGCGCGCCAGCACAGGGAGAGGAGATGGAGGAGAAGGAGGAAAAGGAGAATTCTGCTCTCACGAGAAGTCTCTCACAAGAACTCCCATCAGAGGGGAAGGGAGGGGCAAAGAGGAGGATTGTGAAGGAGGAAGAGGGGTTTCTTTCTCTCCCTTCCTTCCTCCCAGAAGGAAAGTGGGACGGAGTGGGTGGGGATTGGAGGAAGATGGCACGCGGCGGCTGCTGAGACGGGAGGGGGGGAGAGAGAGCAGGCCCACTCACCCCTGCGCTCCCATTGCCTCGAGCCATATGGAACCATCGAAAGAGCCAGATATGGCTCGTGTGGTGTTCCAGCCTAGTGGGCATAGACAGACACCGGGGGCTCCTGCTGACCAGGGTCAGATCGGGGATGATGGGTGGCCAGATGGGTACGAGACTGCAGATGAAGAATTAGCCTGGGATAATGGATGGTTACATGGATATGGGCCTGACGGCGAGGATGATGATGACTCCATAGAATTTAGTTCTGAATTAGACAGTGAGAGGCCCAGTGACCTTGATTTTCACGAGAACTTTTCCACTCCCTTGCCAGGGGAGCATTCCGAAGATAGGGAGGATCGAGTTTCCCAGCATGAAAGCTTTGCACCTGGGGCCGCTAATGAGCAGGAATTTGACAGGAGAGCTAGCATCTTATCTTCCAGGAAAGAGTGGAATTTGAGAAAGAGGGTGCGTTGGTCACATAGAAAGTAGTTCTCTTTATTAGATTGTGCCCAGGGGATTCTAGTCAGACCTGAAGCTACATTCAGCTTGGAAGGTTCAAGATTCAGGACTCTAAATTCATGCTGATCGCAGGAGCGGTTTGCCTTGCCTTCATACCCTTGCTTTGTTTGATGCAAGTCAGTTTGGCTTGCCAGCTCTTGGGACTATTTTGGATTTACTTTTGGGACTATTGAGTCACTTTTTGTCACACCCCAAGAGATTCAAGGGCCTCCAACAGCATCTTTCCTTGGGTCTGCATTTTGCCCACTTGTTTCTGAGAAACTTCACAGCACAGCTGTGTTAACTCCCAGCCCCTGTCATGGGCCTCTTTACTGCTGTTCTACACTGTTCAAGGGAGATGCCATGCTGAAAGCATGTCAAGGCCAAGCAGAGCCTACCAAGCTGATAGCAGAGGCGAGTACCCGGAGCAGTAAGCGCTACTCCCCAGGCCAGATGGTCCGCACTAACGAGGGCCTACATTCTTCAGGACTGAGGTTCTCAAAACAACCCAGGGCTCATCCATCATCCAATTTGATGTTCGACGCACTGGGCCCTGCTGGCAGAAATCCTATAAAAGCTGTGAGATCCTGCTTAACAGTATCTCGTACCAACGACCGCTACTGCCATGATGTCCAAGTGAACCGGGCCTTTCGGCCAGCTACTAAGATCCAGCCAGCTAGCCATTCCAGGCTGCCTCGTTCCAGCATCTAGCCTTGTTCCTGTTCATCGCCGAGCCTGTGGGGAAGTTGCATTGCTTTGCATTGACTTTGCCTGCAGTATCCAAAGCTGCCCAATCTTCTTGCGCCGATCGAGGGGCTCAGAGACTATCTATTGCGTCCCGCATTTGTTCCTGCATTTCCTCCGCTTGAGATCCTGCCGTTGCGGATACTCAAGCCTTGCTGATTCCAGTGTCTGCTGCTATCTGGAGGCTGTATACTAAAGGCCTCCTGGACTTATTATCCACTGTGCTTCTTTATACTCAATAAAGCTTGTTGTACCTCAGCTGCCGTGTCTGTTGTCCGGGGGGGTCAAGTGCCAAGAAGCCTCAGAGGGCGACACTTTTTCATCTTTCCATTTTGGACTATTCCTTAGTCAAAATAAAAGTACATTTATTGCATCTGCCTGGTGTGTGTGATCTGGGGGGCTGTCCGGGGTCTGAGGTGCAACAGCTCGCGAGCCATAGGTTCCCGACCCCTGCTATAGGAGCTTCCCATTGTAGCTCTGCATGTGTCCCTTTGTATTTATGGAACCCTTCTCATTGCTGTTTTCTTTCTCCATGTATGCCTTTAAGAACATAAGAACATAAGAACATAAGAAGAGCCATGCTGAATCGGGCCTCAGCCCATCTAGTCCAGCATTCTGTGTCACACAGTGGCCCACTAGTTGTACACGGGGATCTCTAGCAGAAAGGAGGGCAAAACCCTCACCTGCTCCCGACCCCCACAACCAGTACCCGGGAAAATCCTGCCTGCCTCCATCAACACAGAGGTGGCACTTGGATGTCCATTTCAGTAACTACTGATTCCCTTGGTATCCATGAATCTGTCTAATCCTGCCTTGAAGCTGTCCAGGCTGACAGCTGTCACAACCTCCTCTGGAAGTGAGTTCCATAACCCAATGACCCTCTGGGTGAAGAAATATTTCCTTTATTAGTCCTAACTTTCCTACCTTGGAGCTTCAGGAGTGCCCCTCCAGATGTGGCCTCACCATAGATTTGTAGAGAGGCAATACAACATTTGCCGACCTATTTTCGATTCCCTTCCTGATCATGCCAAGCATAGAATTTGCTTTTTTCACTGCTGCTGCGCACTGGGTTGACTTCTTCATTGAGCTGTCCACCAAAACCCCAAGATCCCTTTCCTGGTTTGTCTCAGAAAGCTTTGATCCCATCAGTTGATAAGTGTATTTGGGGTTCTTTGCCCCGATGTGCATGACTTTACACTTGTTTAGGTTAAAATGCATTTGCCACTTTATTATTATTTATTTATTTATTATTCGGGCTTCTATGCCGCCGACTCCCTGAGGCTCGTGGCGGCTTACAGGAGCCGAAGGGCACAGTAAAATACAGGCAATAAGCAGTTAAAAACAATTAAAAACAACAGCAGTACAGTAATTAATAACACAGTTAAAACAATGAACAGCACATCATCCTCAGAAGAACGAATAGATGGCGGGGCATGGGCAGGACTTACTCACCAAAGGCCTGCTTAAACAGGTATGTTTACATGCCCGTCTAAACGGGAGCAAGTCCGGCCGGGAGGGCATTCCACAGCGTAGGTGCTATGACAGAGAACGCCCTCCAGCGGGTAGCAGTCAGCCTTGCGAGTTTAGCTGAAGGTATCTCCAGGAGATTGGAGTCCTCAGACCAAAGTGATCTCGGAGGGCAATATGGGGTGAGACGGTCCCTCAAATACGCTGGCCCCAGGCCGTGTAAGGCCTTAAAGGTGAGGACCAACACTTTGAAGGTGATCCGGTGCTCAATTGGCAGCCAGTGCAGATCCTGCAAAACAGGTGTTATGTGGGCGCCAGCTGGCGTGCCAGACAGGAGCCGGGCGGCAGTGTTCTGCACTAGCCTGAGCTTCCGGGTCACCGACAGAGGAAGGCCAACGTAGAACGCGTTGCAGTAATCCAGCCTTGAGATGACTGTGGCTTGGATCACCGTGGCCAGATCGTTCCGGGAGAGATAGGGGGCCAGCCTCCTTGCTTGTTGCAGATGAAAAAAGCGATCTTGCTGACCGCAGAGACCTGGGCCTCCATAGTCAGCTGGGAGTCCAAATGGACCCCCAGGCTCTTTACGGAAGGCGATGGGCATAACACCGCACCGTCAGGCTCGGAAGCTGGACATTAACATCACCGGGCGACCCAGCCACAAGATCTCCGTCTTCGCGGATTCACCCTCAACCTACTGGCTCGCAGCCATCCAGTAACGGCTTCGAGGCAGTGTTGGAAATTATCGGGGACAGAACCCGGCCTGCCCTCCATCCTCAGAATGAGCTGGGTGTCGTCAGCGTACTGGTGACACTCCAGCCCATAGCTCCGCACCAGCTGTGCAAGCGGCTGCATGTAGATGTTAAATAACAGAGGGGAGAGAATGGCCCCTGGGGGACCCACAAAGTAGTGGGAGCCTCGGAGACCACCTCGCCCCTCCTCACACGCTGAGACCACTGGTGGAGGAAGGAGGTCAGCCATTTAAGGGCTGCCCCCCTCACTCCAGCCACGGCCATAGATTGTGGTCGACCGTGTCAAACGCTGCCGTGAGGTCCAATAACACGAGCAGCGCAGACCCGCCTTGGTCGAGCTGGCAGCGGAGTTGGTCTGTGATGGAGACCAGAACCGTCTCCGTCCCGTGCCCCGAACGGAAGCCGGACTGGAAGGGGTCTAGCCATGTTGCATCATCTAAGAAGGACTGCAACTGCTCCGTTACTGCCCTCTCAACTACCTTCCCCAGGTACGAAAGGTTCGACACTGGTCGGTAGTTGGAGGGAACCGCCGGAGTCTAGTGACGGTTTCTTCAGTAATGGAGCTACCACCGCCTCTTTTAAGCACTCTGGAAAGACTCCTTGCTCAAGGGAGCTGTTTACGATGTTCTACAGAGGCCCACGTAACCCCTCAAGGCACGAACTAACAAGACAGGAGGGGCACGGGACGAGGGAGCAGGTGGTAGGCATTGTAGCAGCCAAAATATAATCAACAGCATCTCGTCCAGTGGCGAAACCGGTCGAGGGTGGGCCCGGCGGAGGGCCACGGGGTCTCAAGTTCTCTTACTGTGTCAACCGTGGCTGGAAGGTCCCGGCGGAGGCTTAGTATCTTGTCTGTGAAGAAGCTCTGGAAAGCACCGGCAGTGAGGGCCTGATCACTATTTTTGGGACAATAGGGATCGTCGTCAAAGGCGAATTACCTTGAACAATTGGGCCGGGCGTGAGCTGGCAGGCGCTATCGAGCGGAGAAGTACACATTTTTGGCCGCCTTGACAGCACGCTCATAAGCATCTTTGAATAGCTTATAAGCTGATACTGAGGCTCCATCGCGGAGTTTCCTCCACACGCGCTCTAGTCGTCTCCTCTCCGCTTCATCGACCTAAGATCTGCTGTGTACCAAGGAGATCGATGTTTGCGGGGTCGGAGAGGACGCCTGGGGGCAATCTCGTCGAGAGCTCTAGCAAGAGAGGTGTTCAGGAGTGAACCTGCTCAGCGACTGAGACGCTGATAGACTCCAGATCCCTCAGAGCATTCAGGACCCTTTCGGGTTCCATGAGTCTCTTCGGGCGGAACCCAAATCCGTTCGGCGCCCTTGCATGGGGGCGGTTGCTCAACCCGGATCCTTAGAGCACAGTGGTCCGACCATGGAACCTCTATTACAGAGGCTAGGTCACTTCAACCCCGCGCTGAAAACCAAGTCGGTGTGCCCGGCCGAATGTGTGGGTCCCGAGCTACAGAGGGAGAGGCCTAATGTCGCCATGGTCGAGATTAGGTCCGTGGCTGCAGATGGAGCAGAGGCTGCGTCGGCGTGGACATTGAAGTCCCCCAGGACAATAAGCCTGGGAAACCTCAATGCCCACTTTGCTGCCCATTCACTCAATTTCGAGAGATCTTTCTGGAGCTCTTTACAGTCAGTTTCATTTTTAACTACCCTGAACAATTTAGTGTCGTCTGCAAACTTTGCTACCTCAGAATTCACTCCTACATCCAGATCATTAAGGGCCTTTGATCCAACCCTTTGGTTTGTAACCACAACACAGTCTCCTGATGTATTTTAGATCCTGAGGAAACTTCTATGTAGGACAAAGTGTGTGTATTCCTGTCTTCCACCTTTCCTTTCTTCTTCCTGCAGGGCACAGGCTAAATCAGTTCAAGGAAGGAGGAAAAATCTTGGGCTTCTACAAGATCCACACTTGCTAGTCTGCCTCTCTTAATGGGATTATTTTAAGAGTCTTATTGTGAAGGGTTCTTGAAGGCATGAAAGAATTACATTAGAGCAGCAAGAGCATAAATGCCTTCAATGAATTGCAGCTCTTTCAAAAAACATGGCAGCTGATCCTGTTTAGAGCTTCATTAATACCCAATCTAAAATAAGGTATTGGATTATAATAAAGCACCAAATGGTCTGAGCGCTCTCTCTCTCTCTCTCTCTCTCTCTCTCTCTCTCCCTCTCTCCCCTCTCTCTCTCTCTCTCTCTCTCTCTCTCTCTCTCTCTCTGGCAGTTGCATTCACACTACAGGATCAACACCAGTCAATTGGGTTTGGAGAACAAACAGTATTGTTTTAATTATTTTCTTCCAAAATGGGAAAATTTTATTTCTTTATTTATTTATTATTTGGCCTTGTATGCCGCCACTCCCCGAGGGCTCGGAGCGGCTCACAGTCCACATAAAAGAACATAAAATAGAGATAAAACATCAATTTAAGCTAAATCAGAGTTTCGAATTTCAAGAATCAAATGCCAACCGAAATAGGTAGGTTTTGCACGCCCTGCGTAAAGATGGCAAATCTCGCAAGGCATGAGCTTCAATTGGCAAGGCATTCCAAATGGATGGTGCCACAACAGAGAAGGCTCTGCGCCAAGTAGATGTTAAACAGATGGCTTTAAAACTAGGCACTTTTAGTAGGTTCTGGTCTTCACAACGAAGTGATCTCTGGGGTTGGTAGGGGGTGAAACGGTCCGTCAGATACATCGGCCCCAGACCATACAAGGCCTTGAAAGTTAACATCATCACCTTGAAAGTGATTCGGTGCTCGAACGGAAGCCAATGAAGCTGCTGGAGGATAGGAGTTATGTGACATCTCACTGGCTTAAGTTTCCGGATCACAGACAAGGGCAGGCCAATGTAAAGGGCGTTATAGTAGTCTAGTCTCGAGATGACCGTGGCTAGGATCACCATAGCTAAGTCATCTCTAGACAGATAGGGGGCTAACCGCCTAGTCTGCCGCAGATGGAAAAAGGCAGTTTTGCTAACAGTAGAGACCTGAGACTCCATTGTCAGCAAAGGGTCTAAGACAACCCCTAGGCTCTTTACGGAAGGTGAGAGATGTAGTGCCTCGCCATCCAGGGTAGGCAGCTGGACCACCCCACTATCCGGTCGACCCATCCACAGTATCTCCGTCTTTGCTGGATTCACCCTTAATCTGCTGGCACGTAGCCAAGCCATCCAGTAATGGCTTCAAGGCACTGGTGGAAATTTGCGGGTACGGAGTCCGGTCGGCCTTCCATCTTCAGAACAAGCTGGGTGTCATCAGTGTACTAACATTACAGCCCGAAACTTCGAACCAATCGAGCAAGTGGTCACATGTAGATGTTAAATAACAAAGGGGAGAGTATAGCCCAGACCTGGGCAACCCACGGCCCAGGGAGAAGGGCGTTGGGGTTGGGGCCAAGAGGAAGGGGTGCCGCTGCTGCCATCCCATCGCGGGCTGTGGGGCCTGCGTCAGCAGACAGCCCGCCGCTCCAGAGAACAATCGGAGGAGCGGCGGCTTTGGAGTGGCTGCCATCCCGGGAGGCGATCCGGGCCTGCAGCGGGAGCAGTCGGCGACCTGAGGTGGCTGATCGCCCTGGCGACCCGGAAGACTTGCCTCCCGGGATGACAAGCACTCCAAAGCTGGGATGGCAGGCACTCCATGGCAGGGCGATCAGCTGGGGAACAGCTGGGGGCGAGAGTGGGCGGAGGCCTGCAGCCTCTGATCGTCTGCTGCTCTGCTCTGCTGCAGCCGCTTTGTTATTCTCTGGGCTGGGTCCATTGGGCCATTCCATCTTGGGATCCTTCCTCTCTTGAGGATATCAGCCTCTATCTTGGTTCGCACCTTGTCTTCTTGAATTTCATTTGATTTTAGTGGTTTTTATTATTATTTTATAATAATATAATAAATAATATAATATAATGTTATATTATAATTTCAATAATATCTATATATATACTATAATATAATAATTATGATATTAATTGTAATAATATATGAATATTTCTTGATATATTAATATGTTAATATTAATGATGTGTAATATATAGTAAATATAGTAAATAAATAAATAGTGTAGATTAGAATGTAGGTCCGCCTTTAGGTGCGGCCCTCCATAATATTTTTTGGCGCTTGTGTGGGCTTTTGGAAAAAATAATTGCCCACCCCTGGTATAGCCCCTTGAGGTACCCCACAAATGAGGACTATAAATGGCTACTTTGACAATATCAACAACTAGCTGAGGACCCAGCGGTGCCCAGGTTATTTGAGGAAGGCATTGTGTGCCAAGATTGGTTCCGATTAGATGTTTATGTGGCTTGCAGTGGTCTCAAGAACTTAGTGAAGGTACTGTGAGTCCTGGGGGCCTAGTCGGGAAAATCAAGTTGAGGGAACCTAACAGTATCCCATGTGCTGAGGCCTAATCAGGAAAATCAAGTTAAGGAAGGCTTGCTGTCAATTTTGGACCTGGTCTGTGATGTATAGGGGCTACAGTGTTGTTTGGGAAGTGAATGAAGTGAAGGTACCGCAAATCCCACCGTTCGTGGCCCATTCTGCCCTAAATCACACCAGGTTGTGAAGTGGGCCTGTGGGCCCCTGTTTGCCAAGTTTGGTCCTGATCTGTCATTGCTGTGGGCCACTGTGACTGACTGCCTGAGGCCTTTCCCTTTCCCTCTGAGTCACCTTAGAATGTTGGAATGTTGTTGGCCAATCGGAGCCCTTTATGCAAATACCATTTCAGTGGTAACCAATCCCTTCTGGCTGAGGCCGTAGAATTTTGGACTTTTGAGGCTGGCCAGTCATAGCCATTTATGCAAATAATCCCAGAGTGGCAGCCAATCGAAACGCTGGCACATATTCCTCCCGTCGCTCGACCGCAAACAGTGACTTTTATTATATGTAATAGCTGAACAGAATCTCAGCGGTGTTTCCTCTCTCATTTCCAGATTCCTGCTGTAGAGTCGCCATCTCCAACCAGGTATCTTTCAGGCATCTTGGACTTCAAGCCCCAATATCACTTGCGCCTGGGTCATATTATCTGGAGTCACTAAGACTCCAAAACTTGGTGAAGTTTAGATCTCTGGATGGTTCTCTCGTTGCGGAGAGCCTTCCTTGTGCCAAAAAGGCAACCCTTCCTCCCTACCTCCAAACTGACAGGCTTCATTTTGCAATAGTAACAACGCACAGGGGGATAAAAACTAATCATAACCAGAAACTGCAGCGTTAGCCTGACATTGGCTGCCTGCCTGACAAAGCTCCGAGTGTGAATTATCAACTGCAACAATTATTCCCTGTTGTGTCCTGTTGGTTAATGAGAGTTCTCAGGTTAATTACAAGCCTAAAGAGTGTTGATGTGCGCAGCACTCTCATTATGTTCCCCCCGCTCCTCAAATTAAAAAGAAACATGTAATCTCCTTGAATGACGTGGGGCTCAAAGCCTCAAGATCAGCTTTGTGTAATTTTCTAGATGGAGGGTAGAAAATCCATATCTGGGAGAAGAAAAGATGAGAAATGGATGGAAGATCAAAGAGAAGAAGGATTAGACTCAGCAGAGCATTGTGGTCCATGAGTGAAGCAGAAGTCGACTTTGGGAAAAGAGCAGAAGCTATACCATGCAGAGAAATGAAGAGATACACAACTTCACATGGATGGAGTACGCAATGTGCCACACTCTGGACTCCAAGGTAGTTTTATCTGTCCTGAGTCCCTTGGGGGAGATTGATTGATTGATTAAAAACTTTTATATTCCGATCTTCTCACCTCCGGAGAGGGACTCAGACTGGCCTTATAGCAAAATTTGAATGCAGTTAATAAAATTAAAACATCATCTACCATACAAGTTTAAAATACATATAAATAAAATACAGATAGATAAAATACATTCAAGCCCAAATCGCCAGATAAAATCAGTTCAACTTAGTCCAATAAATATGGTCATTCACTTTATCCAGAAACAACCTCAGTCCTTATTCTGGGAATGCTTCTGTGGTGAAGTCATATTTCTTTATTACAGGTTTTTAATATGGTTGATATTTATATATATGTATATATGTTGAAGGGGTAAAAACTTAGCATATCCTAAAGGGTTAGCACAGACATTATTAGCAACCAAAATGACCAGAACCTCCAAGAAGTTTGGCCTGCTGGAAGCAGTTGCTGGGAGTGGAAACAGGAGGCGGAGCCTGCAACTGGCCTTAGAATCTTTGAACTCAAACGTTGGCAGTTGGTAGTGAACGTCGAAGGAGAGAGGGTGTGTGGAGAGTTTGAGAGTCAATTTTAGCCAGCTGTCAGCCAGTTTTAAAAAGGACCATGACTCTACTCTGTGAGAGAGTAGAGGAAAAGCTGTGTTTTGAACTGCTAAGAAAGCAGTTGAGTTTAAAGGACAAGCAGTTAGTGTGAAGACTGCTAAACTGTTGGTTCTGGGAGTACAGCTATATAGTAGCAAGTTGTATCTCCATAGTTAGTGTATTGTAACCTTTAAAAACGTGCCTCTAAGAAGATACTGTAACCACCTAAGCTTTGAACTCTGAAACCTCCACGCTTAGAACATTGTTTGAATAAACTTTGCAGTTCTTTAACAAAGATATCTCCCCGTGCAGTTACTTCAAACACAAGCCGTGAAAACAAATTCTTCCCAGTGGGTAGCCAAGTATAGTGAATGATGGCAGCAAAAGCTAATAAATAGTGTCAGTGAAGTTTGGGTTAGAAGGATACCTTGTCCTGACACAGTAATCGAAAGGTCAGTGGGAAAGCTGACCTGTGTGAATACTTATTACATTATATGGTGGCAGCAAGCGAAAATAAAAGAAGTCGTCATATAAATTGGTGGTAAGGGTGGAATAAGTAAACTACCCGGCCGCAGTTTAAAGTTAAATAAAGGGAGTCCTTACATAATTTCGTGGCAGCAGTGGGATAACCTGCCCTGCCACAGTTCTCCACAGTTAGAGTGAAGAAAAAGATCCTCACAGAGCCAGGACTTTACCAGGATCCTAAAGGATAGGAGGGAGGGGGAAGATCTAATCTCACTCGGGAGAGAGTTCCATAGCCAAGGGGCCACCACAGAGAAGGCCCTGTCTCCCATTCCCACCAAACGCGCTTGTGAAGGTGGCGGGACCGAGAGCAGGGCTTCTCCAGAAGATCTTCGTGTCACTGATGGTTCGTGGGGAGAACACGTTTGGACAAGTAAACTGGGCTGGAACTGTATAGGGATTTATAGGTTAAAACCAATACTTTGAATTGTGGTCAGAAGCTATTCGGCAGCCAGCGGAACTGGTGTAACAAGGGCATTGTGCGCTCCCTGTGCCCTGCTCCCGTTAATAGCCTGGCTGCCGAGCATTGGACTAATTGCAGCTCCAGGCAGTCTTCAGAAGCAACCCTACGTAGAGAGCATTGTAGTAGTCTATTCAGGATGTAACCAGAGCGTGGACCACAGTGGCCAAGTCAGACTTCCCAAGGTACAGGCATAGCTGGTGCACAAGTTTTAATTGTGCAAAGGCTCTCCCGGCCACTGCCGAGATCTGGGGTTCCAGGCTCAGTGATGAGTCCAGGATCACTCCCAGACTGGAGATAGGCGGAATATAAATAAATTATTACTACTACTACTATTGGCTTTTAGTCCTTTCAGACTCTTCAGCCTTTCCTTTCTTCCCTTCAAGAGAACTTGGATGTCAGCAACAGGGTTGAGAAAACACCTGGGACCCTTTCCTTCAACTGTAATAGGGGAGGAGGAACCGAGATCAGCTCCCACTTGCTTTCGTATCAGGCGGGTTTAGTACCGGAAGGGTCTTTACTGTTACGAGTTCCCAAAGTACCAAAAATACCAAAGGAAACAGAGGAAATAGAGGAAACTAAATCTGTGCCCACTCCAAGGCAGCATACTCCATTGTCACACAGCTTTTGCCATCAAGATTTTCTTCCTAATGTTTCGATGGAATCCCTTTTCCTAGTGTTTTAACCTCAACTGACTCTATTTGGCAACATCTGGTACAATTATAAAGACTCAGATGACAACAACAACAGGCATTTCCAATCTGCCTGACCTTTTCAGTTCACATGGCAGGATGCATGTCTCCTTTTCTACTAATCCCACCCCACATTTTTGCACAAAACACCACGGTCTTATGTAAATATACTTAGAAAGAAGTTAGCTACAACATCCGTTCAGAAAATAAAGTACAGTACAGGGGCGGTCCGTCCATGTAAGCAACCTATGCGGCCACGTGGGGCGCCATCATGGATGGGCGCCGCCACGCCGGCCGCACCGCCGAAGCAGAACTCCCTGCTGCTACCTGCAGCAGCTTCTGAGCATGCGCAGACATTTTTGCGCATGCCCAGAACGGCTGGAGCTGAACTTCAGCTCCGGCAGTTCTGGGCATGCGCGAAAATGTCCGCGCATGCTCAGAAGCTGCTGCAGGCAGCAGCAGGGATCGGCGCTGGCTGCGCCGCCGAAGCAGAACTCCCTGCTGCTGCCTGAGCATGCGCGGCCCGGGTCCAGGAACGGCTACGAGGCGGCGGAGGAGGCCTAGAAGGCGACAGAGGACCGGGACCACAAGCGGCAGAGAAGTTGCGGAAGAGTCCCCCCTTTCCGCAACCGTGCCAGCGTGTGTCTGAAACACCAGCGAGGGCCAGCTCCACACACCCCATGAAAAGTAAGGAGCGGAAAATAAAAGAATAGAAGGATAGAAGGGGAGAAGAAAGGAAGAAAAAAGGAAGGAAGGAGAGAAGAAGGAGAGAGAAAGAAAAAAAAGGATGGATGGAAGGAGGGGAAGGGAAAAAACCCAGAAAGGAATAAAAAAAGCCACAGCGAAGCGTGGCCGGGTCAGCTAGTAGTATAATATAATATATTGTATATACATTGATACAATATAATACTACTAATGGTATTGTGATATTATAAATGTATATTTGTTTTACATGGGGGGGCGGCAAAATAATGTTGGGGGGGGGCAAAATAATGTTTGCCTACCATATAAAATTACCTTAGACTGCCCCTGGTCCAGTATTCCATCTCAAGATCCTGAAAAGTTAAGGACATCAGAAGGCACTTTGCTATCCAAAGCTAGGCATATTGTGCATCTTTCAGAATGATTCATACAAAGTTTACCCCAAAGTTGAACAACCAGGCAGTATATATAGCTTGTCAATTCTTGAGGGGGGAAAGCAGGAAATGGTATTCATGAAACACACCTGGAAATAAGGGGATTTCACAAGGTAGTAATTCTAAAGTCATTGATAGATGTTCATCTAAGGTCTTTGTGTCGCTGTAGATCTGATGATCTTTTGGAAAGTCTAACACTCTAAAGAAGATGAATTCGTTCAGTAATCTGCAATCAAAATAAGATATACACCCCTTGGTAATAATGCAGATTGCATAAACGGTTTTTCCTACAATCCTGCTAAATAGGCAGCAATATGCAGGGAATGTATCTTTGGCAATATATTCTAAAATATCACCTACATTTTGAAATGTTGATTTCTTGACTGTGGTGTTTCAGCCTGGTTCTCAAGCTCATGATGCTGGTTTCAATGGGGATTCTGACAGGGAATTAAGTGTGCAAAATGAAGTGGTTCCCAGTACCTCTGTAGATGAGAATTCTTTGGTCAAGGAAACAGAAGTTTCACTCCCTGATAAAGTAACAGGTGAGAATTTTAACGAGTCTGAAGGGGAGTCAGAGGAGGTAGAATTGGAGATAGATCGCAGGGTGGATTTCTGTGAAAGAAGACAGTTTGCTCAAGGTCAGCGTAGGAGCAAAAGAATCAAGCAGAAAGCTAGGAAAATGAAAGCAGTTTTGTTTCCTACTTCAAGTGGAAAAACAGGCCAATGCACAGATCCCAGGCTTCATTCAGAAAAGACATCACGTTCAAGAAATCTTGTTCCCAGCCCATTTAATTTTTGGATTGCTTTGTGCCTTGTTCCTTGGTTTCCTTGTCTTGTGATCTTTGGATTGATTTTGTTTTACCTTTGGTTCAAGTTCTTGGATTATTACAGCTTTATAATCTGGTTTTGGACTCATTGACTTTGCTGGACTGCCTATCTTTGAATTGCCTTTATTCGCTTTTTTACCTATTTACTGGAACTATATTTTGCTTCAATAAAAGAACTAGTTTTTCAAGCACTGCCTGGTGTGTGTGATTCCAGATGAGTAATTCCTGCTTGAAGTGCAACATTGACTAAGAATGCAAAATGATACATCAGCAGTGAAGTCCTTATCTTTATCTGGTGGCATGATGGCTATTTTCAAATATTTGATGGGCTGTCATGAAGATGGTGCAAGCTTGTTTCCTACTGTTCCAGAGACTAGGACATAAAACTATGGATTCAAATTGCACGAAAAGAGATTCCACCAAAACACTAGCAAGAACTTATTGACTGTAGGAGCAGTTTGGCAGTAGGATGGATTGCCTGGGAGAATGGGGGATTCTCAGGCATTGGTGGACTTTGAGCAGAGGTTGGTTGGCTTTTTCTACATAATTGTAACATGATCAGATGGTCTTTGCAGTCTCTTCCAAATCTATGAATCTCTGAGTTCTTCAAGACTTGTACTATTTCTGTGGAATGCACTTTTTGCTTAGAAAAAGTCATTTTCTTCTCAAAAAATATATTTCCTGCGCAGAAAACTGTATTTTCCAGCCATACACATCATTTTCTGCATTGAAACCCACATTGATGTTTCAGGAAATCCTGATATGGCCCAGCTTACTTGTCCAAACACATCTCCTCTTCTGTCCCACCTCGAAATTTACGATCTTCCAGGGAGGCCCTGCTCTCGATCCCACCTTTGACGCAAATACGTTTGGCGGAGACAAGGGACAGGGCCTTCTTGGTAGTGGCCCCTCGCCTGTGGAACTCGCTCCCCAGAGAAATAGGATCAACTTCTTCCCTCCTTTCCTTTAGAAAAAATACTAAAGATGTGGCTTTGGGACCGGGCGTTTGGTTGATGTGGAGCAGCGGACGGACAATTGAGTACTGACAATGTTGTGCAGGCGGACTGCAGATTGGCTTGGACGGCGTATGAATGTGGAACGGGGATTATGTCGTTGTTCTGATATTTAATTGATTTTAATCTGTTCTTGTATTTGATGTATTGTAGTTTTGTACTTATGTATACGGCATTGAATTGCTGCCTTTAAGTCAGCTGCCCTGAGTCCCCCTTCGGGGATAGAGAAGAGCGAGTTATAAATGAAATAAATAAATAAATAAATAAATAAATAAATAAATATGCTACCATTCCTAGGACTGGAAAATACAAGGATCCACTATTATGATGATGCAAAGGTGTAAATATCATTAAGCACAAAATTATTTCAATGGATAAGTGAGAATTCAAGAATTAATCAAAACCATTGTATATGTTTATTTATTTATTTATTATTTCGATTTGTATACCGTCCTTTCCAATTGGCTCAGGACGGTTTACAGTATATCGAACTACAGCAAGAAGCATAAAAACAGTAAAATTATAAGACAGATTCCACATAAAAGCATAACACAGTAAAATTGTAGGACAATTTCACAATAATCCGCCAAACCAGGATAGTTATAGGCTGAATGCCTGCCGGAACAAAGCAGTTTTGCACGCTTTCCGGAAAGCCGGCAGCTCACTTATTGCGCATACTTCAGGTGGTAAACTATCCCACAAGCATGGTGCAACCACGGAGAAGGTTCTCTGTCTAGTTGACGACAGACGAATAGTTCGTAGGGGCAGAATCTGTAAGAGATTGAGGTCATCTGAACTGAGGGATCTCTGGAGAATATATGGGAGTAGACAGTCCTTTAAGTACACTGGCCCCAGACCTTGCAAGGCCTTAAAGGTCAAAACCAACACTTTGAAGAGGACCTGGTGCTCGATTGGTAACCAGTGCAGTCGATGCAGGGTAGGAATGATATGAGCCCTGGCCGGTATTCCAGCCAGGAGTCTCGCTGCAACGTTCTGCACCAGCTTGAGCTTCCGGATAACACCGGGACAAAGGAAGACCAATGTAAAGGACGTTACAGTAGTCTAGCTTCGAGATGACCGTTGCCTGGATTACCATGGCTAGGTCATTTCCAGAGAGGTAGGGCGCCAGCCGCCTCGCTTGCCACAGATGGTAGAAGGCAGATCTGCTGACAGTGGAGAGCTGAGCCTCCATTGTCAACAGCGGATCCAACTGGACCCCCAGGCTCTTTACTATAGGCGATGGGAGTAATGCCTCGCCATCCAAAGCAGGCAGCCGGAGCTCGCACCTGGGTGACCATGACCGGATTACCCATAAGGCCAGAAAAGGCCATGGCCTCGGGCGGCAGATTTTGGGGGTGGCATTTCCGGCCCTGAAGGAAGAGGTGAAGGAAGGAGTGGCGCCTGCCCGCTGGGACAAGGAGCCGGGGGAAGTCCCGCTGCCCCTAGGGCGATTGACGTGGCAGGCACCACTCCTTCCCTCAGTGAAGGGAGGAGGTGCGCCCGGTGCGCGGCGGCGGGGGAAGCCGCGTGAGTCTCCCTAAGGGCGGGACTTCCGGCGGCGCCTTGTGCGTCACGCCGGCAGCAGCTCCGCCCCTCCTCCCTTCAGTGAAGGGAGGGGGCGGAACCGGCGTGACGCACAAGGCGCCACCGGAAGTCCCGCCCTTAGGGAGACTCACACGGCTTCCCCCGCCGCCGCCGCCGCTCGCCCGTGCCCCAAACACGAGCGGGGCGGCGGTGGGGAAAGCCGCGTGAGTAGGCGTAGTGGCGGGACTTCCAGCGGCACCTTCTCCTTCTCGCCGGTTCCGCCCCTCCCTTCACTGAGGGAGAAGGCGCGCTGGAAGTCCCACTGCTACAGTGACTCACGCGGCTTTCCCCACCACCGCCCCATTCGTGTTTGGGGCACGGGGGCGGCGGGGCGGCGGCGGGGGAAGCCGTGTGAGTCTCCCTAAGGGCGGGACTTCCGGCGGCGCCTTGTGCGTCACACCGGCCCCGCCCCTGCAAAAGGCCCCACCCCGGGGGGGCGGCGTTTAGACCGGCCGGCCTCGGGTGGCACAGGCCGATAATCCGGCCCTGTGGGTGACCCAGCCAAAGAATCTCCGTCTTCGAGGGGTTCACTCTCAACCGACTGGCTCGTAGCCAACCAGTCGAGGCATTGTTGGAAACAATTGGGTACAGAGTCTGGTCGGCCGTCCATCCTCAGCACCAGCTGGGTGTCATCAGCGTACTGATGACACTCCAGACCAAAACTCCACACCAACTTGGCAAGGGGTCGCATGTAGATGTTAAACAATAAAGGGGAGAGAATGGCTCCCTGAGGCACCCCACAGCTTAAGTATATATACAGTAAAACCTAGAACTGTTACATTCACAATACAATGAATTTTCTTGTTTCTCTCTTTAAAGATGAACGAACTCCTCTTGACATAGAACTATTGCAACTATTCCTGACCATTTAGGACCCAAAAATTCCTGACACTCAAGGAATAGGTTTTTCAATGTTCATCCAATTTTCCTGAATATTCGTTCTGTCCTTATTTTGCACACAAAACATACAAAGCTCTACCCCCATCTTCTGATGATCGCTTCTATGGCCCATATTTTAAGAGACTTGTTTAAATCACATTTAGATTTTGTGCAAATCAAGCTATCCCATTCATTTCCCTGTAGATTCCCGGACCCGAATGACACCTTCATGTTCGCAGAATTAATAATATTTTAGAGATCAAAGTTAATCACTGGGAGAGATGCTACATTAATATGGATGACTTAATGAATATTGATGAACTCCATCTGACACGTTGATCCAGATGTTTTGGTTTAATGTCCACCTAGGCACCTGTTTGAGAAATGTAATTTCTCCCCATAACTTTTTTTCTTGGCAAAATACATGAGGTCAATAAAGCCATTCCATAGATTATTCTGTTAATAAAGTGCAAGCCCCAAACATTCTCATTGGACAAATAGTTCCCAGATGAGTTGCTCGGAAATATAATTAAATCAGAGAAGCCCAGATGAGTCAGAAACAATTCCTAAAATGCAAAGGACCGCTACAATTTGCCTGGTTTCTAGTCATAAAGAAGTTGACTTTGGCTTTGTTTTGATTCGTGGGTAGTTTTTCAAAGCTTGAAAACTCACTCTCAAAATTACCTGGCTTCCACAGAGGAGGAGTCAATTGCATTGGCATTTAATAGGAAAGGGGCCCAAGAGTCAATTATGTTGAGACACAAAGCACCGTGACACAGAATATGAAGAGGGGAGCCAAAAATATTATGGAGGGCCGCACCTAAAGCCTGAACTACATTCTAATCTACATTATTTATTTATTTATTTATTTACTATATTTACTATATCAGGGCTGTCCAACTGGCGGCCCGGGGGCCGTATACGGCCCCCAGTCCCTTCCCTACAGCCCCCTAAGCTTTTTAATAAAAAATAAAAATTGAAAAATAAAAATAAAAATTAAAAATAAAAATTAAAAAAATCCCTACTTCCGGGTTCAGAGCAAGTATCGCGAGAATACGCAATCCACACGGGATTTCGCTGTCAACGCGAGATCACGCCGGCATTGAGGGGAGGATGGAATAAAATATATTTAATATTAAATAAAAATAAGGGGAGAGGGGAGGATGGAATTAAATATATTTAATATTAAATTAAAATAAGGGGAGAGGGGAGGATGGAATTAAATATATGTAATATTAAATAAAAATAACGGGAGAGGGGAGGATGGAATTAAATATATTTAATATTAAATTAAAATAAGGGGAGAGGGGAGGATGGAATTAAATATATGTAATATTAAATAAAAATAAGGGGAGAGGGGAGGATGGAATTAAATATATTTAATATTAAATTAAAATAAGGGGAGAGGGGAGGATAGAATTAAATATATTTAATATTAAATTAAAATAAGGGGAGAGGGCACCGGGGAGAGGGCGGAGCCGGGGGCAGGGAGGGGGCGGAGCCGGGGGGGGGGCAGAGCCGGGCGCAGACCCTACGGCCCCCCAGGTCATCAGTGACTGGAATTCAGGCCCCTGGGCCGGTAGAAGTTGGACAGCCCTGTACTATATATTGCACATCATTAATATTAACATATTAATATATCAAGAAATATTCATATATTATTAGTATTAATATCATAATTATTATATTATAGTATATATAGACATTATAATATATTGAAATTATAATATAACATTATATTATATTATTTATTATATTATATTATTATTATGATAAAATAATAAAAACCACTAAAATTAAATAAAATGTAAATTCAAAAAGACAAGGTGCGAACCAAGATGGAGGCTGACATCCTCAAGAGAGGAAGGATCCCAAGATGGAATGGCCCAATGGACCCAGCCCAGAGGAAGACAAAGCGGACCCAGCAGAGCAGAGCAGCAGATGATCGGAGGCTGCAGGCCTCCGCCCGCTCTCGCTCCCAGCCGTTCCTTCAGAGGCGTTCCCGGTCGGCTGATTATCGTGCCGCATCACTCCAGTCCTACAGCGCTTGCACTGGCTCCCCATCGAATTCCGGATTGCCTTCAAAGTGCTGGTGTTAGCCAGTGTACCTGAGGGATAGCCTATCCCTGCACATTCCCCAGAGACCACTACGGTCCGTGGATCAAAACCTATTGGAGGTTCCATCACTTAAGATCTGCCGCCTGTCCTCGACGCAGCAGTGTACTTTCTCTGTAGTAGCGCCTACCCTTTGGAACACCCTCCCAGAGGAGACTTAAGCAATAACCGACCGACAGGCCTTCCGGAGGGCCTGCAAGACCCATCTCTTCAGACAGGCGTTTAACCTTTATGGCTGTTAAATTCCACTCTTGCCTCAATCTGTTTTATTATGTTTTTAACTATGTTGTGATTATGTTGTTCACTGGTGTGAACCACCCTGGGCCTCTTTGGGAAGGGGGGTATATACGTCAAAGTAATAAACAAAGAAATAAATGTTCTAACCAGTACACAATATTATAGAAAGTTTTGATTCAGTTAAAGCCCGGACATTTTGAAACTATTCAGAAATTGTGGAAACTTCAACAAAAATTATCCCATATAATTGCCTGCTATCAGCGCTCGCAATATAAGGGCAAGACTTCGGGAACAAACGCTAGAGAAGCATTTCTGTGTTAGCCATATCACATTGCAGCCGAGCTAGAAAACCCTGTAATCCTGTTTCATTCAGGATTTGAGCTGCGTACATTACTAAAAAAAAAAAAACCAAAAAACCTGCAGCTAGTTTGTGCTATAAGATCCAGAGCATGTTTGCAGCTATTCTCCTTGACAGTTGCCTAGAGCTCTTTTGAAGATTTGTGCAGGCTCTGGTATAATTGGGATTTGTGCGAGACATGCTGCTTACTAGTCTATTACATGACATGCCTTCTCCCACGTCCATCTTTCCTAACCTTCTTAAGTCTTCATTTACACATTCAGGAAAGGTATCCTTACCGTAGTCTAGAAGTATTTAAGAAAAAAAAATTCCCTTGTTGCTTCAAACTTTTTACATCGCTGAAACATTTATTAGTGAATGCTCATCCTAAAACCAACACAGTTCATAGTAGGAAGCTTTGACATCGGAACATTTTGCTGGATCATGCACATCCTATTTTACATTTCCTTTGGGAATCTAATATTGAGGTACAATCTATTATATAAAGGAGGTCCCGTTGTCGAACGACTGACAGAAACAGAGAAACCTTCCAAGGCAGAGACACCAAACTTGCCAACACAAATAGGCCTCAGGCAAGGAAGGTTTTTAGCAAAGAAACTCCCCCCCCCAAACCTAAAAGACCCCCAAAACAATGATACCAAAAACCTACATTTCCCAGCATCCTCTGCGGTAGCCAGCGAAACCCATTGGCCAACATCAGTTACCATAGTAACGGTGGGCAAAGCCACTTAGAATGCTGAGTGATTTCAGTTGAGGGTTAAACTGCCACGGTCAAGATCTAGGAGGGAGACAAATAGGGCACCAGGGACACAGGCACCACTGACAAACACATACCCCCAGAATAACACAAAAGTAATACCTACACACAACACAATACGCACATAACACAACCTACTGCTCAACCCATTTGTATGCCATTCCTTCCTTCCACACAGGCATAAGCTGACCCAAAAGACAAGCCATGCCTCCTAAAAAGAACAGCATCGGACGACACACTCGCAATGCTACATACATCACACAAAAAAGGGCAGAACAAATGCCAGAACAGAAAGACACTGCACTACACTAGCTTTTGCCATCACCATAAACAAGGCTCAAGGACAAACACTACAAATCTGTGGCATAGACCTTGACTCAGAATGCTTCTCCCACAGACAACTCTACGTTGCGTGCTCCAGAGTTGGGAAACCACAGAACCTCTACATCGACACAGCAGACGGAAAGACAAAAAACATTGTATATCCACAAGCTCTGCAGAAGGCCAGCAACACCACACACTGACAACTCCACAGGACTTCAACATCCCACCCACCAGAACAACCCACAACGACACAGCCATGACCCCACCAAGACCATAAGTAACATCAATTCCAATTTACATACTCAGACTTTCTCGCATCTCCTAAATAGGACACAGCAACGCGTGCCGTGTACAGCTAGTTGCTCATATTCTAGGTCAATGTTTTCCAACCAGTGTGCCGCGGCACACTAGTGTGCCGGGAGTGATCATCAGGAGTGCCGTGGGCAATTGGAACCTCCAAAACCCTTTTCTTCCCCCTCCTGCCGAACACTTTTTCTTCTCCACTCGGGCTCCCTTCTTCCCAGCCTCGCTCTGCTCACTTTGCCTTGCTTTGCCCACACTGCTGTGAGCGTGTTCAGGAGGGGAGAGGGGAGGGAGGGAGGACAATGTGGGGCGGGTCTGCGCAGTAGCGCCTGCATGGGTCACGTCTTCCTCCCTACCCCCTCCCCTCCTGAACACAACACGCTGCCCTCTCGGATCGAGCAGAGCGAGGCTGGGAAGAAGGGAGCCCTTGTGGAGAAGAAAAAGTAAGTGTTCAGCAGGAGGGGGAAGAAAGGGATCAAAATGTCTCCTGTTTTTCTTTCATTTTCTGCCTCTGAAAGAGAAGAGGGAGGAAAGGGCAGGGAGGGGGTTGGGGAGAACCCCCTTTCTCTTAGCTCACCCACCATGCTTTGGCCTGCCATCAGGGCCAGACTAAGGTCATTTTAAATGGTAAGCAAACATTGTCGTCGTCCCCCACCTATCACTGAAAATAAAAGGTAGAATATTATTCACATGTTCGGGGGCGCATCTGGCTGCTGGGCACTCTTCCTTGGTCTTCGGTCTCATGGAGGGTGCGCATGCATGCAGGGTGCGTATGCGTGGAGCCAGCTGGTTCCGCGCGTGCGCATTTGGTGCGGCGGACGCGGGCCGCTTTCCACAGGGCCGGAGACTGAGGAGGAGGGTTTGGCGATGGGGGGCGGAGGCTCTGCCTTGGTCTCCGGCATCGTCTAGCTGCTGCAGGCAGCTATGGCCTGCTCGTGCCACGCCGGGTGCGCATGCATGGAACTAGCTGGTTCCACTTGTGTGCATTTGGTGTGGCGCAGGTGGGCTGCCTTCCATGGGGCCGGAGACTGAGAAGGGGCATTTGGCAACCAGATGCGCCCCTGAATATGTGGCGCCCCACACAGGCACGTAGTTCGTTTAATGTAAGATCCGGCCCTGCCTGCCATGCCTGTCCTAGCCTCAGAAGGAAAGAAGAACAGCCAAACACAGCTCCATTGCACCTTGGTCCAGTGGCTGTTGAAATGTCCTTAATCTATTCCAAATGCCATTGCTCTTGCTTCTGTGGGAATTAAGAACTGCTGAGCAAAGTTCCATAGTGGTTTGGCCCATGATGTTTTGGCCCAGTAGGTGATGAGATGTCATTCCAACTGCTGTTGCTCTAACCTTGGATTGGCCATTGACGATGAGCCTTGTAATCTGATCATTCTGGAGGTTTCTGCATTGGGGGAGGAGGTCCCCAAGTTTTCAAACAAAATAGCACATTTTTACATATCCCCACTGGATCAGTCCAAGGGAATTTAGAAGTTCGGGATCCGAGTTTCTCATAGTAGCCAATGAGATGCCTCTCTGAAGCCCAGAAAGCAAGACATGTAATCAAAAGTATTTTCTTGATGGTACGTGTGACGAATGGCCTGTGTTTTAGGTTAGTGGAGGAGCCCAAGGTAGAGAACCCTTTTTAAGGGATGGCTGGTGTTATGGTCTGTTGAAAACGGCCATGTTAAGGTTAAATTTTCCCTAGATAGGGCTGAAGTAAGCCAGGATTAGGGAATGGAACCTTGGAGAGCCAGTGGGCTGAGTTTAGGCCAGGCAGAGAGGAGAACGTCAGTTAAGGTTTAAAATCTGACAGTTGGGAGCAGTTAGAGAGGCTCGGAACTCTCAGAGAGACCTCAGAGGGAGCTCAGAGGGAGCTCAGGAGTTTGGTGTTAGACTCTGACAGGAGAGGTCAGAGTGGGAATTAGCTCCTGGAGGGAGTTAGCAGCATTTTGCTGGTTTTGAGGACTCTGTGGGGTATCAGAGTCAGGGAGTTATTAGGTAGCGGGTAATTCCTCATCAGAATTATCCAGGGCTACAGTTTAATGGTAACATTGTTCTCAAGTTTGTGCCAAGAAGTAACCACACGCTCAGTTCACAATTTCTGTAACCATACGCTCGTTCACTGTTTAAGTAACCACTAAGCAAAGTGCCTGTGCTCTCACAAGTTGTTGTAGTTAAATAAACATCTGTTGTGTTTTCACCCTTCAACCTTGCCTCCCGTTGCCTCAATCTATCCTCCCTCGTTTGGTAATTTATGGTGGCAGCGAAATTATTAATTAATTAATCAGCTCCCTTAACACCCTGCCCGGCTTGTTGAGCCCAGCCACAGTTAGTGTTGAAAGGTGTGAGCCACCACAATTGGTGACAGGGGTGGGATAGCCTGCCCTGCCACAGTTAAAAAGTTGATGACATTGTCACAGTACGCCACCCCATCCGCTGGCATTCAGGATCATGCTAATGCTATAACCGGGGGTCTTTTACAGGCTATGAGAACTCCTGCTTTGATTACATTCGATTTGAATTGCTGTAACAGTTTATGAAGAACTGTTTTTCCAAACTATTCAGAAATTGCCTTGGGTGTGGCATGGTGGAGCCAGAGCACTGACTGGGTCTGGTTACAAGGATGACACAACCCGCTTGATGAGGCAACTGCACTACATACTATGTTGACCATGACCTATAAAGCTTCATGCAGGACTGCAGTCATATCACTAGACACTGTTCTCCCACTTGACAGAATTTCTCAGGCGGCCATATCATAAAAGATTAACAGTAATCCTTTTAAAATGTGCTTTGCCATACTTGAAAGTCTCTAAAGACTTCTTTGTCAAGGCCAGTTTGTAGTCTTAGAGTTTGTGAAAAGCTTTTAGCGATGCTACTGTTGCTTGGATCAAGGCAGTGAACGTCGTGAGTGGGTGGAAAGTCAACATGAAAGCCCAATGAAAATTTAATGCAAAGGGGGGAAAAAACCACTACCACCAACCCTCATTGGCCATTCATAAAACCATTTTGGGGAAGGCCTTGATCCATTAAAGTAGTAAAATGCCCATGGATGAAAGCAGTATGTGTAATATGCTTTTGCAATGGGCCAGTTAATAGTATTAGGTGGAACTCGGTTGACTTAACCATGAGTTTCACGACCTCATCACAAAGAGCTTGTTCTGGTGGCATGCTCTGTTCTAGCTCTAGATCACTGATTCTCAAAGTGGGCGGTACCACCCCCTAGTGGGCGGTGAGGAGATCCAAGGAGGCGGTGGGAGGCTCGGGGGAATTTGGGGGGCAGTGAACCCCTTAAAGGGGGGCAGTGAACGATTAGGGGTTCTGTGTTCCAAGTTTGGCTCAATTCCATTGTTGGTGGAGTTCAAAATGCTCTTTGGTTGTAGGTGAACTATAAATCCCAGCAACTACAACTCCCAAATGAGAAGGGCTATTTTCTCAAACTCCACCAGTGTTCAAATTTGGGCATATTGAGTATTTGTGCCAAATTTGATCCAAATCCAGTTGTTTGGGTTCATAGTGCTCTCCAAATGTAGGTGAACTACATGTCCCCTAAATCACTGCCAATTCCTCCCAAACCCTTCCAGTATTTTCTGTTGGTCATGTGGGTTCTCTTGCCAAGTTTGGTCCAGTTCTGTAATTTGTGGGGGTCTCAGTGGCCTGTGGAAGACAGAGCTGAATCGATTGTAGGTACTGCAAATCCTATCATCCGTTTGTCCATACTCCCCAAACATATTGTTTTTGGGATTAATCACTATGCTTTAAGTATGTTCAATTTGTAACAATGAAAATACATCCTGCATATTAGATAATTGCATTAGAATTTGTAAGAGTAGCAAAGTTATTTATGAAGAAGCAATGAAAATATGGTTGGGGGTCACCACAACATGAGGAACCTTATTTAGGGCTCACGGCATTAGAAAGGTTGAGAACCACTGCATTAATGGGCTTAGGTGACTTACTGGCCGAGCAGGTTGCAGGGCAGGGTTGTCCTTGTTGCCATCTTGTAAGTAGGAAGGTGCTTCTTCTTCCCAGAAGCCCCTGGGGTGACGGGAAGGTTTCCCGCCACCAACGCCGGCTAGCCAATGACGGGGCTGGCCCTGCCCCGCCCCGTCTTGGCAGCCGACCAGCCCCTACTTCCGCCCGGGCAGCTTATGTAAGGCTGCCTGGGACTTCCCCTGCAGCAAACAGGGGCCAGTTACTGTTTTTCCTCCCACGCTCCCTACTTCTTTATTGTTTGTTGTGTACATTTTGTTCATTTATCCAGTTTCATTGTTGCAGTTGTTACGGTTATGCGTGATTACGCACTTTGTCGCAACTCAGTGTTTGGCGTGTGGCATGGCCCCTGCATCAGGCTGGCTTATCGCCCCTTGGTTGTAAGGGCGATAATGCCCTGCCCCCCTGGGGTGCCGAGTTTCCGTGGACAGGCATTGGGCCTTTGGACATTTGTGGGGCTGTGCGACCCCTGATCCAGGACCCATGCATGGCCACCAATCCTTTGTTCCTGTTTTCAATAAATGAGTTGTGGCTATTTTCATCCAACCACTTGTGTTTGTGTTATTGTTCATAGCGCGAGGTGTATCACCCTTGCACACGCAATACATATATCTTTCTGTTTAATTGCTATTAAATTTTTAAAAATAATTTCTAGGGGGGTGGTGAGTAAATTATTTCTGAAAAGGGGGGCATGTAAAGAGTTCGTTTTCAAACGCCAATGACTACCGTTGAAACCCCTTGTAGATTTAAACTGACCACTGACCACTTCGTGGAGATGCAGCCTAAAGCGTGCATCCCACTGTGAGAGGATCTATTTACAATCACGCTGCCACCATATTAACTCTGGCTACCAATGTGAGGGACTATCTTGAGACTTGCCTGTTAAAATGATATGACTGAGAGAGTTTTCTTTAAGTAACATCAAACAGTTTGTTTTCCACAACCGGGTACAATGCTTAGTTGGTTACATAAAGCTCCGAAGAGGTACACACTTGAAGTTCCAAACAAATGTAACACTGGGGTTTTAACTTCCCCTGATACTGTTACAAGCAGGCTAATACTCCTCTGCTACTATAGGTGTATAACTAAATAACCCTTTAGGTTATTTACACCACCGTCCAGGACTAAACTTGTCCTCAACCTGGGTTTCTCTAAACCCACACACAGAACTGAACACTTGCAGCTCTAACAGACAGCTGGCTCCTCACCAACCGCCAAATACCAACTGACTTCAAACCTCTCAGCATTCCAATCTAGCCTTGGCTGGCTCCGCCCACCGTTGCCATGGTAACTTCACCTCCCTGCTGAGGGTGGCCCTTAATATCAACCTGTTATGGCCTATGTTACCTTTAACATTTAACAGATATATAAAATTACATTTCACCTGTAATTAAAATTATCACTTCACCACAGGGCGGTAGGCCAAAAAAGTTTGGAAACCACTGCTCTAGGAGAACCAGAAAGAAGCATCAATCCATCACCTTTTCCACTGTGGCACCTCTTCTGGATTTTTTAATGCTTGGGAAGGGAAATAGTGGCAGGAAAAGAAATGGCAGAGTCCAGGAGCAACTTACCTCCCAAGGTGGCATTGGTGCTTTCCCTCTCCACGGGATAAAAATTGACTTATCCATGGATCCCATCAAAATACATAATTTTGGCCCCAAAACCTTGCCTTGGCTTATATGTGAAGTTGACTTCTACGTGAGTATATATGGTATTCTTTTTTCTGGGTTCATGTCTGTTAGGCAATGGCCATTTACTATTTTCCAAAGCAAAACGAATGTCTGTTAGTGTTGACATTCATTAAAACAATGTATGCAGTGTTTTATACACTCCGGGTTTCTTCAGGCAAAACTCTCACTCAAGTGAAACATCTCCTTAATTTCTTCATTAATGTTGTATTTTAAGACTAACATTTCAAGATTAACATCCTTAAAATAGATTAAATCAAAGATAGCGAACATTTTGGAGAAAGTTCCCTACAGCGTCCTATGCGCATTCCGTTTGCGTGATGTGTTTATAGAGAAGGGGGGACGACGACGACAAACTTTGGTAACAAAGTTTTACTTTTAAATGGAAAAGACATTGGAAAAACATCTCACCAAACTACCCAGAGTGCATCTGATGGCAACTTCCACTGGAAGTCATTCATTTCAGTGTGTGTGTGTGTGTGTGTGTGTGTGTGTGTGTCAGGAGTGACTTGAGAAATTCCAAGTCACTTCTAGTGTGAGATAATTGGATGTCTGCAATGATGTTGCCCAGGGGATATCCAGATGTTTATTTATTTATTTAAGTTATTTATTCGTATTTGTTTGCCGCCCTTCCCAGTGGCTCGGGGCGGCTCACAACATGTGCATAAAAACAACCAAATACAACAAGAGTTAAAACCACAATTAAAACAACAGATAAAAGGCGCACTAGGCTGCACATTAAAAAAACACTGCAACAACAAAGTATGATACAAGATGGCGGTGCACAAAAAAAGACTGCAGGTCATCCAACCCCAAAAGCCTGCTGAAACAACAGAGTCTTGCAGGCTTTCCTAAATGGGAGAATGTTCTGAATGGCACAAACGTCGGCGGGCATTGAGTTCCAAAGTGTTGGAGCCACGATCGAAAAAGCCCGGCGAAATGTCTTTGGACTAGGGACAACCAGGAGGTTATGTTCTTCAGAACGCAGAGATATGGTGGGATAATACGGGATGAGGCGGTCCCGCAGGTACACTAGCCCCAGACCATGTAAGGCCTTAAAAGTCAAGACTAACACTTTGAAGGTGTTCCGGCATTCTATGGGTAGCCAGTGCAGTTCACGCAGAATTGGCGTGATGTGACAGCTTGCCAAGGCCCCCGCAAGGAGTCGGGCTGCAGCTTTCTGCACCAGCTTGAGTTTCCGGATCACCGACAGAGGACGGCCAATGTACAGAGTGTTACAGTAGTCTAGCCTTGAGATGACCGTAGCTTGGACCACTGTGGCCAGGTCACGACCGGACAAGTAGGGGGCCAGTTTCCTCGCCTGGCAAAGGTGATGGTGGAGACATGGGCCTCCATCAACAACAGAGGGTCCAGGGTTACTCCGAGGCTCTTAATGGATGACGATGGATGTAGTGTCATGCCGTCCAGGGTCGGAAGCTGAACATCCCTACCGCCCGGGCGATCAAGCCACAGGATCTCCGTATTAGCCGGATTCACCTTCAACCTACTGGCTCATAGCCATCCAGTAACGGCCTCAAGGCAGCGATGGAAATTATCGGGTACGGAGTCAGGCTGGCCATCCATCCTCAGGATGAACTTGGTGTCGTCAGCGTACTGATGTTTGATGTTTTACCATCCTTGTTGGAGGATTCTCTCATGTGGAGCTGGAGCTGACAGAGAGAGCTCAACCTGCTCTTCCCAGATTATCGATCAGCAGTCCTGCTGGCACAAGGGTTTAACCCATTGTGCCACTGGGAGCTATACACATTTCAGAAAGGTTCACAGGTTCTTGTTTCCATAGAAAGTCAAGGAACACATGCATCTCCCTTGAATACAGGAATAATACTGTATTATAGTTACATTGAGATCCAAACAAGGGAAATGCATAGATGATTATGTTGATGATATTTATTTATTTATTAGGCCTGGGCAATCATGGTTCTAAATGGTTCTAAAGTACATACAAAACTAAAGTTCTGGTGGTGAACACTAGGTGGCGCTGGTGCTTTGCTTCTACAGTGTTGCTAAAGTTCTGGTGGTGAACACTAGGTGGCATTGGTGCTTTGCTTCTACAGTGTTGCTCAAGTTCTGGTGGTGAACACTAGGTGGCGCTGGTGCTTTGCTTCTACAGTGTTGCTCAAGTTCTGGTGATGAATACTAGGTGGCGCTGGTGCTTTGCTTCTACAGTGTTGCTCAAGTTCTGGTGGTGAACACTAGGTGGCGCTGGTGCTTTGCTTCTACAGTGTTGCTCAAGTTCTGGTGATGAACACTAGGTGGCGCTGGTGCTTTGCTTCTACAGTGTTGCTCAAGTTCTGGTGGTGAACACTAGGTGGCTTTGGTGCTTTGCTTCTACAGTGTTGCTCAAGTTCTGGTGGTGAACACTAGGTGGCGCTGGTGCTTTGCTTCTACAGTGTTGCTCAAGTTCTGGTGATGAATACTAGGTGGCGCTGGTGCTTTGCTTCTACAGTGTTGCTCAAGTTCTGGTGGTGAACACTAGGTGGCGCTGGTGCTTTGCTTCTACAGTGTTGCTCAAGTTCTGGTGGTGAACACTAGGTGGCGCTGGTGCTTTGCTTCTACAGTGTTGCTCAAGTTCTGGTGGTGAACACTAGGTGGCGCTGGTGCTTTGCTTCTACAGTGTTGCTCAAGTTCTGGTGGTGAACACTAGGTGGCGCTGGTGCTTTGCTTCTACAGTGTTGCTCAAGTTCTGGTGATGAACACTAGGTGGCGCTGGTGGTTTGCTTCTACAGTGTTGCTCAAGTTCTGGTGGTGAACACTAGGTGGCGCTGGTGCTTTGCTTCTACAGTGTTGCTAAAGTTCTGGTGATGAACACTAGGTGGCGCTGGTGCTTTGCTTCTACAGTGTTGCTCAAGTTCTGGTGGTGAACATTAGGTGGCATTGGTGCTTTG
Organism: Anolis apletophallus; assembly: GCA_030556195.1. Taxonomy (NCBI): domain Eukaryota; kingdom Metazoa; phylum Chordata; class Lepidosauria; order Squamata; family Anolidae; genus Anolis; species Anolis apletophallus. Next base: position 38,964,669 of record JARBWK010000016.1, read on the forward strand.
CTTCTACAGTGTTGCTCAAGTTCTGGTGGTGAACACTAGGTGGCGCTGGTGCTTTGCTTCTACAGTGTTGCTCAAGTTCTGGTGATGAATACTAGGTGGCGCTGGTGCTTTGCTTCTACAGTGTTGCTCAAGTTCTGGTGGTGAACACTAGGTGGCGCTGGTGCTTTGCTTCTACAGTGTTGCTCAAGTTCTGGTGGTGAACACTAGGTGGCATTGGTGCTTTGCTTCTACAGTGTTGCTCAAGTTCTGGTGGTGAACACTAGGTGGCGCTGGTGCTTTGCTTCTACAGTGTTGCTCAAGTTCTGGTGATGAATACTAGGTGGCGCTGGTGCTTTGCTTCTACAGTGTTGCTCAAGTTCTGGTGGTGAACACTAGGTGGCGCTGGTGCTTTGCTTCTACAGTGTTGCTCAAGTTCTGGTGATGAACACTAGGTGGCGCTGGTGCTTTGCTTCTACAGTGTTGCTCAAGTTCTGGTGGTGAACACTAGGTGGCATTGGTGCTTTGCTTCTACAGTGTTGCTCAAGTTCTGGTGGTGAATACTAGGTGGCGCTGGTGCTTTGCTTCTACAGTGTTGCTCAAGTTCTGGTGGTGAACACTAGGTGGCGCTGGTGCTTTGCTTCTACAGTGTTGCTCAAGTTCTGGTGGTGAACACTAGGTGGCGCTGGTGCTTTGCTTCTACAGTGTTGCTCAAGTTCTGGTGGTGAACACTAGGTGGCATTGGTGCTTTGCTTCTACAGTGTTGCTCAAGTTCTGGTGGTGAACACTAGGTGGCGCTGGTGCTTTGCTTCTACAGTGTTGCTCAAGTTCTGGTGATGAATACTAGGTGGCACTGGTGCTTTGCTTCTACAGTGTTGCTCAAGTTCTGGTGGTGAACACTAGGTGGCGCTGGTGCTTTGCTTCTACAGTGTTGCTCAAGTTCTGGTGGTGAACACTAGGTGGCGCTGGTGCTTTGCTTCTACAGTGTTGCTCAAGTTCTGGTGGTGAACACTAGGTGGCGCTGGTGCTTTGCTTCTACAGTGTTGCTCAAGTTCTCGTGATGAATACTAGGTGGCGCTGGTGCTTTGCTTCTACAGTGTTGCTCAAGTTCTGGTGGTGAACACTAGGTGGCGCTGGTGCTTTGCTTCTACAGTGTTGCTCAAGTTCTGGTGGTGAACACTAGGTGGCATTGGTGCTTTGCTTCTACAGTGTTGCTCAAGTTCTGGTGGTGAACACTAGGTGGCGCTGGTGCTTTGCTTCTACAGTGTTGCTCAAGTTCTGGTGATGAATACTAGGTGGCGCTGGTGCTTTGCTTCTACAGTGTTGCTCAAGTTCTGGTGGTGAACACTAGGTGGCGCTGGTGCTTTGCTTCTACAGTGTTGCTCAAGTTCTGGTGGTGAACACTAGGTGGCGCTGGTGCTTTGCTTCTACAGTGTTGCTCAAGTTCTGGTGATGAACTTCAGATCTCTAAGAAAACTTTCAAAATTTCACTATTATTTCATTATTGGTGATTTTTAAGACAGAACCAATTAGGAACTGCTATTTATAACGAAATTTTGAAAGTTTTGTTAGAGTTCTGAAATGTTCACCATCAGAACTTTAGCAACACTGTAGAAGCAAAGCACCAGCGCCACCTAGTGTTCACCACCAGAACTTTAGTTTTGTAACTACATTAGAACCATTTAGAACCATGATTGCTCAGGCCTAATGATTATCATAATCATCATCATCATCATCTTTATTTATGTCCACCATGCTCGGCCACTGATTGTTGTATGATGAATTACCAAAGTTCCTGTACCTTAGTATGGCCCTCCACCCTATAATCCTGATATTTTAATTGCCAAAGGACATTAATCTCCCAGCCTTACCGGTATTGAATTTTGCACTTTCCCTTGGCCCTATCCAGAAACTATTGCACAAACTCCGAGCCCTCTGAACTCAGCATTTATTACTGTTCAGCCATGAGTTCGTTTTTATGATGTTCTGCTCTGTTATTGTGATATGTTAATTTTATCTTGTTTTGTTGATTTGATTTGATTGTGCTATGTTTTAATCCTTCCAATTACCGCCTAGTTTCGAACCTGTCGTTTCTGGGCAAGGTGATTGAGAGGGCGGCAATAGAGCAGCTGCAGACTTTCCTAAATGACACAGCCAGTTTAGACCCCTTCCAGTCCGGTTTCCATGTGGGGCATGGGACAGAGACGGTCTTGATCTCCATCACAGACCATCGTTCCACAGATATAAATAGGCAGAATGAAAGCAGACAGACCTTTAAGCTGCAAGGCCATTCAATGCTGATCAATATGGCCAAAGGGAAATTCAAAAATGCATCCGGACAAGAGTTTCTTCTCCCACCTTGACATCATTCCACAGATATAAACAGGCAGAATGAAAGCCGACAGACCTTTAAGCTGCAAGGCCATTCAATGCTGATCAATGTGGCCAATGGAACATTCAAAAATGCATCCGACAAGAGTTCCTTCTCCCACCTTGACATCATTCCACAGATATAATATTTCATCTAAATCAGGGCTGTCCAACTGCCGGCCCTGCAGGTGTTTTGGCCTTCAAATCCCAGAAATCCTAGCCAGTTTACCAGCGGTTAGGATTTCTGGGAGTGAAGGCCAAAACACCTGCAGGGCCGGCAGTTGGACAGCCCTGATCTAAATATTAAGTCAATACAGACGTGGCCTCTCTCCTGTACGGAAATACCTCTTTCTTCATGGCAATGTTTCCGAGCGTCGCCTCTTTTCGGTAGGCAGCAGCTGGGCCGGTGTCTCTGTTCACTCTGCCACCTGTGGAACCTCTACCCCGGTTGCCTCCCCGCCGTCCCGCACCCAGTAGAGCAGCTCCATGGCCGGCAGCACCTGCGCCTCCCCTGCTCCTCCTTGCTAGGCGGTGGCGGTGGCAGCAGAGCTGGTAGAAGTCCATGTCAGCCTGGAACATGAAAAGGGCCTTGGCCATGTGGATGCGCATGTGCTGCGCCAAGCTGCTCACGTCCAGGAATTTCTCCCCGCTCCAAATGCACATGCGCGGGCCGGGGACCCGCACCCTCCTTCCCTCTGCTGCCCTCCTTCTTCTCCCTCCCTCCTCCTCAGTCCATGCTATGACGGCACTGAGTGTTGCACCTCAGACCCCGGACAACACCCCCTCCCCCAGATCACACAGACACAGGCGGAGCCAATAAATGTTCTTTTATCTATATATATTTTTTTGTTCAGTTCGTTTAATGTCGTATATAGACAAAGAAACTATGGCTCCCACAACCACCAAACTTGACAACCGACTGGACCATTACACTAGGTACATACAACGCCAAAAACACCGGACCTACATACCTCCCACCACCCCACAAAAAAACGATCCCCAAAAACTGCCAATGGAACACCCACCCCAGCTCTCCGCTGCCAGCGAACTTTTAGAACGTTTAGGGCCGAGGGAGGGAGGGGGCCGGGCCGAGGAGGAGCAGCCTCCCCTTGCTCCTCCTTAGCCCCTCCTCCTCAGCGGCTCCTCCTCTTTCCCCCGCTGCCGCCGCCGGATCGCGAACGGCGGGAGACAAAGACGGAAGGAGCGGCTGAGGAGGAGCAAAGGACCCCCTCCTCCTCAGCCACTCCCCCTTCCCGCCGCCACAGCTGCCGCTAGGATCGGGGGGGGGGGGGTCCCCTTCAAGCAGTCTACACGCAAAACACTCGCCCCATACACGCACGCCACCCGCACAGGAGCTTTGCCATTGCAACGCCCAGGAGGAAGAGGAACCAAAAGCAGCGCCCTTGGCAACACGAGCAGGGGAAACTGGTAACCACCCTCCTCCCTCCCTCCCTCCCTCCTTCTCAGGCCCTCCTCTTCCTACTCATACACACACATTCACACAAACAAAACCACAAACATACACACACACATATACATACACACATGCACACATAAACATACAGACATGCTCACATACACACATAAACATACATACAGTACATGCACACATACACACATATACATACAGACATGCACACATACACATGAACCTGCACATATACATAACAACACACACATACACAATTTACACATATACACCCAAACATAAACACACACCTACAAACACACACAAATACATAAAGACATGCACACATACACACATATACACATGCACATATACATAACAACACACACATACACAATATACACATATACACACAAACACAAACACACACATACCCACAAATACATAAAGACATGCACACATACACACATATACACATGCACATATACATAACAACACACACATGAACAATAAACACATATACACACAAAAATAAGCATACACACACACACCATGTGGGCAGAAGGGGTTAGCCGCAGACTACGGCACAGCAACGCGTGCAGGGGACAGCTAGTTTAGAATAAAGGTAAGGAATAGTCCAAAGAGGTTAAAATAAAGCAATCCAAATATAGTTCAGCTTAGTCCTTGAGTTATAATCCAAGCAGGTTAAAATGCCCCAAGAAACAGAGTTCCAAAGCAAAGCAACTGCTCTGGCAGTCAAACGTGGCACTTGAGTCCGGCCGCAACTGCGGTCGCTGGAAACAGAATCCAAACCGCCCCGGCGGTTAGCACGAACTTGGAGACTCGAACGAGAGACGTGATCAAGCCAAACGTGGCTTCAAGTCTGACGAGAGCTTTCCCAGGCCGGATTGATATAGGAATCTAACTCTTGTGCATCCAACGCACCCCCTTTCTCCAATCTCTCCTGGAAGCCGAGATACTGTCCCTCCTGTTGAATTCCTTCTCATTAGCTGGCCCAGCTGCATCGCTATGAGAGTGAGAACTAGGAAACTCCCCGTCTCCCATCTCACCATCTGGGAAGGGAGTAGACACTCTTTCTTGAGGCCCAAGGCCGCCTGGCCTTTCATATTCATCTGAATCTATTTCTGTGGAATCTTCACTAAACTCATCTGCGATCCCATAACCCTCCAGCCATGTGTTATCCCATTGCAGGCTCTCTTCTGTAGAGTCAAATGCATCAGGCCACCCATCATCCTCTATTTCCCCTGGGTCAACTGGTGCCTGGCCCCCAGGGTCTGCCCAAGTCCACCAGGCTGGAACCCTATACTGAGGATGGTGGTGGGGGAATCGCGTCAGGGGCAGCCTGAGGAAGCCCGGAGAAAGATGCACGCCACGCGAGGGCAGAAGCCCCTCAAATCCGGCCCTGGCAAAGGGCGATAGACCAGCTCCACCTCCAGGATCGACTGGTCGATCACAATCGACCTAATGAGCACGTCTGCTCTAGTGTGATGAGGCACTAAGTAAGTCAAGACTTACCTTTGGACTTTGATCCTTTCTTACCTGACCTGCCAGCTAGATAGGCATTCAGAAAAGTTTTGTAAAAGCTTTTTTTTAAAAAAAAAAAAAGACACCCAAAATATAAAAACTAATGCTAAAGTCTTTGCATTTGAATTAGTTTTTCAAAAAGGATTATTTCCTGAAAAGATTTATCTTTCAGAACTATTCTTAGTGACATCTAAAAGGGTGCCATAAAACACGGAGAGACCAGAACAGGATGGTCTGACATTCATTTGCATACAAATGAGCTCATTACTACTGAATTTTCTCAGCTATTGATTCAAAATTCAAAGAGTTTTATGAATCCACTTAAAACAATATTAGGACTTAGCCATTCTATGACCAATTTCCGTTCCAAATTAATCAACTAGGTTTCATATCAGTAGTTGCTGCTACCATGTGCGTTCAGCAACCAACCCAAGTTTTCAACCTCTCTACTTGAAAACCGTGATGAAGCACTGATATGCTGTCGTTTTCAGACTTTTAGCAAAGTCAAGCTCAAAGCGCAGTTTAATTATCGCTCTTATAAGAGCCGTATAGGCACGGATGCTCATGTTTGCTCAGGAAATGTTTGCTGCACGTTTTGAAGGAAACTACTCCGATCGGCGGCTCCTAGACTAATGTGCAAATTGAAACACACTTATCCTCCGGATTTGATACTTTTCTCAATTTCTGCTATTTATTCAAGCATTTTCATTACACTACTTACATTTACGAGGTAGCAAGTGCCTTTAAAGTTTTTATGTCTCCAAAACAAACAGATAAAATAGCCACTCTGGGGAAGGAATGCGCTTCGGTTTGTTATTATAATGTTTAACACAGATTTATCCAGTTTGCCCCGTCTGGGATATAATACAGAATTGAACGCAAATTATGATCGGAGCCCAAATACATTTGGGAAGGCCTGATTTGCATAACGTATACAACTCTTTCATAATTGCATATACTTCCAAATTGAACTTTAAAAAGTAGATTTAAACATAGGTGCTCGCTTTATTTAATGCAGTGTTTGCTTGAATGTTTTCTAGGATCCCTGGTATATTAATTCTGGGGAGGGGGAGGAAGTAAGGTGTTAGTGGTGGTGATGATAATGACGGTAAATGGCTCAACCAGACTCACAGGGCCGAGCGCGTTGTGGTGCAGGGTGTCCTCACCGCCATTTTGGCCATAGGGAGGGGGCTTCTTCACAGAAGCCCCCTGGGTGGCGGGAAAGTTTTCTGCCAGCAGGGTCAGCTGGCCAATGGTGGGGCTGACACTGCCTCTCTTGCCCCGTCACCGGGCCAGCCCTCCCTTTCGCCTGGGCAGTCTACTTAAGGCTGCCCTGGCCAATGGTGGGGCTGGCACCGCCTCCTGCCCGTCAGCGGGCCAGCCCTCCCTTTCGCCTGGGCAGTCTACTTAAGGCTGCCCTGGCCAATGGTGGGGCTGGCACCGCCTCTCTTGCCCCGTCAGCGGGCCAGCCCTCCCTTTCGCCTGGGCAGTCTACTTAAGGCTGCCCTGGCCAATGGTGGGGCTGGCACCACCTCTCTTGCCCCGTCAGCGGGCCAGCCCTCCCTTTCGCCTGGGCAGTCTACTTAAGGCTGCCCTGGCCAATGGTGGGGCTGGCCCCACCTCTCTTGCCCCGTCAGCGGGCCAGCCCTCCCTTTCGCCTGGGCAGTCTACTTAAGGCTGCCCTGGCCAATGGTGGGGCTGGCACCACCTCTCTTGCCCCGTCAGCGGGCCAGCCCCTCCCCTTTCGCCTGGGCAGTCTACTTAAGGCTGCCCTGGCCAATGGTGGGGCTGGCACCACCTCTCTTGCCCGTCAGCGGGCCCGCCCTCCCTTTCGCCTGGGCAGTCTACTTAAGGCTGCCCAAGGCTCCTCAACAGGCACTGGGCCTGTTACTGTTTTGTCCATCCGGCCCACCCTGCTTGCATTCAGTGTTTGTATCTTTTTACCTTTCATGTTATGTTGTTATTGTTTGTATCTTGTTAACTCTTCTTGCTATTACTTGTGTTCATTGTTGCAACTCTGTGTTTGTATGTTCATCGTCGCAACTCTGTTTGGCGAACCCCCATCCGCCTCCCCTGCATGGGAATAATGCGCATTATTCCCATCCAGGGGAGGAGGTGGGGAAGCAAACCCCCTTCCTCCTCCCCTGCATGGGAATAATGCAAGATTGTCTCACATTATTCCCATACAGGAGAGGAGGAGGGGGTTCACCTCCCCACCTCCTCCCCTGGATGGGAATAGTGCGCGTTATTCCCATGCAGGGGGAGGAGGGGGTTTTCGCCCTGGATGGGAATAATGAGAGACAATTATTATTTGTCATTTGCCGTGTTTCTATACCGCCCTCTCAGCCCGAAGGCGACTCGGGACGGTTTACACAGGCAGTCTCTGCCCTCAATACAACACAGCAACAAGTCAACCCCCCCCCCAGAAAAAATATAATAACAATTTAACAATTAAAAACATACAATTGCAGCCTCAGCGTCATGTTGAAATCCGTTTCCATCACATCGTCGTCATTCCTTATATCCAATTAAGCCTTATATTTCATCAACAAATGCCTGCTCAAACAACCAGGTCTTGACTTTCTTGCGAAACGCCAGGAGGGAGGGGGCCAATCTGATGTCTTTAGGGAGGGCCTTTCAAAGCCGAGGAGCCACCACTGAAAAGGCCCTGTCTCTCGTCCCCACCAATTGCGCCTGCGTAGAAGGCGGGACTGAGAGCAGGGCCTCTCCAGATGATCTTAAACATCTCGATGGTTCATAGGGAGAGATGCGTTCGGACAGGTAAGTTGGACCTGAACCGTTTAGGGCTTTAAAGCCTAAAGCCAGCACTTTGAATTGTGCCCGGTAGCAAACTGGCAGCCAGTGGGCTGGCACAACAGGGGAGTTGTACGCTCTCTGAATGCCACTCCTGTTATCAACCTGGCTGCTGTCCGTTGGACTAGTTGCAGCTTCCAAACAGTCTTCAAAGGCAACCCCATGTAGAGAGCATTGCAGTAATCTATACGGGATGTAACCAGAGCATGGACCACCGTGGCCAAGTCAGACTTCTCAAGGTACGGGCGCAGCTGGCGCACAAGTTTTAACTGTGCAAATGTTCCCCTGGTCGCCGCCGAAACCTGGGGTTCCAGGCTCAGCGATGAGTCCAGGATCACACCCAGACTGCGAACCTGTGTCTTCAGGGGGAGTGTAACCCCATCCAACACAGGCTGTAACCCTATGCCCTGTTCGGCCTTTCGACTGACCAGGAGTGCCTCTTTCTTGTCTGGATTCAATTTCAATTTGTTTGCCCTCATCCAGTCCGACACAGCAGCCAAGCACCGGTTCAGGACCTGAACAGCCTCCTTAGTAGCAGGTGGGAAGGAGTGACAGAGTTGGACATCATCTGCGTACAGATGACACCGCACTCTAGGGTTGCCATTTTTTGATATAAGAAATAAGGGACATTTACGGGATTTTTCACAAAAATAAGGGACACTTCATTAAAAACTTGAAACTCAAACATTAGGTAGAAATAGTTTTATTAACAGAATAAGATAATGAGTGAAACTCACAAAAGAAACTTACACCCTCTTAACAGGACATGGTAGGTTTCTGCATGCTTCGTCATGCAGAAAAAACATTATTAGAACTACCTAATTTTCTCCATCTGTATTTAGTCCTTGACTTTGCTGACTTTAAAAGTGCACTGTCTAAACATTACAATAAAATAAATTTTATAAGACAGTACATCTTCATGATTATTATGTCAATAGTTAATGGTATAGTATAGTATGGGATACACAGCATTGTATAGTATTGGGATGCAGAGCTAGGCCTATTTTAAGAGTAACTCTCAAGCAACCAGAAACTATCTTTATCCAACATGATCCAACATTCCCCTTGGGTAACGGTTAATTAGTCTACTGTACTTTGAAAAAGTCCTGTATCGCCTCTTCCTTCCAACGGGGACGCAGGCTGCCCTGCGAGTGGGAATCCCCGGGCAGGCATTGCCGTGGAAACCACAGCGCGCACCTTCCTCTGGTCAACCCCACCCAGTCCTGTCCTGCTAGTCAAAAATAAGGGACAGGGCCTGAAAATCGATCCTGCATTTATTCCTCCCTCATTTCTTCCCTCTATCCATCCTTCCTTCTTCTCTTCCTTTCTTTTATTCTTTTATTCTTTTTTTATTTATTTAATTAATTTTAATTTTAACTTTATTTTTTAAAATTTATTATAGCAGGCCTGGGCAAACTTGGGCCCTCGGTGTGCTTTTTTGCTTCAACTCTCACAATTCCTAATGGCACGGGCCTTGTGTAATTAACCCCCCTATTCTGCTCGTCAATTATATCAGATATGCTTGCAATTGTAATTGTAATAAGTATAACTATAACTGTCAACTATTAATTGTAACAATAGTCGTATAAGAGGTAAGAGGTTTTTTTTCAACTTTTCACACTGCGGCCCCCATGTGATCAGTGACCGGAATTCTGGCCCTTAGGCTGGTAGAAGTTGGACAGCCCTGGCCTAGAAGATAGATAAAAGGCCTATAAGTGGGCAAAGTATCTACAAGATTGTTGAGTCAGTGTTTGGAGAAATATAGTCAAACATTTCATTTAGAAACTTAGTAACCTTATGATCTGTGCCTCTAAGAAGATACTGTAACCACCTAAGCTCTGTGTACCTTAAAACACCCACGCTTTAAACCTTGTTAACAAATAAACAGTTAAAGTTCTTTATTCATAAATCTCTCTCTGTGAACTCTTTTGGTGCAAGCTTTAGAAACATCGGGTGGTCAAGAATTACTCACTGGAGGCAAAAGTTCTAAAGTAAGGAGGCTTCACATAAATTGGTGGCAACGACTCTGTCACAGGTTTGAGTTCAAAACTTCACAAATTGACCCCCGCTGTAAGCTGTGTCTTCACACCACCTCCACTAATTTTTTTATATTTAAGTTTAATTCTCAGGTTTTCTGGAAGTAGCAACAAAAAATATGGTTTGGGGTCAGCACAACATGAGGAACTGTATTAAGGGGTCACAGCATTCAGAAGTTTGAGAAACACAGCTCTAAACTTTTGCTTATTTGTGCAAAGTTACTCAGAAGCTTTAAAGTGTGGCTTATAAAAATAAGGCCACAAATGGCCATCAGAAACAAGGAATGGGATAATGTGCCATCCCTTCCATGGACATTATCTGAGAAGAAAAAAGAAATCTGGCTGAATTCAGAAAGGTTTCTCCAGCATGCTGGACATGGAGTGAATTCGCTTTGACAACAAAGAAGCCTTTTCTCTTTATTGTGATTGTTTTCCACTCCTTTGGTTTTGCAACAGATTATTTGATACTAACCATGTTGCAAATCCGATGTTTTCTGTTTTCTTATGAGAAGTTGGTTAGAAATATGTTGCAATTAATAATGCATACGATAAAGCCTGAATGCAAAATAAAGTTGGTAAAATCCATATTATCGGCATATTGGAACATAACATCTCGCACATAATCACAAATTTCACAGTGAAATATTTAAGGCATACACTGATGACTTCAGCAGCTGCTATAAGCTGTAATGCAATTGCTTTTCTCCCCCTTAAGAACGAGGGAGAAGGAAGGAAACTAAATGGAAAACACTACTTTCAAATATATATATATATTTCCCCCACTATAAAGTTTATGTTCTATATGGCTGTTGTTGTATTGTTCATATCATTTTTTTTCACAACCATTTGGCCAGATCTTTGCAACAACAGTCAAAATGCTTTCTGTGTTATTAACAAGTGCAATAATCATCAGGTCGTTCATAGACTACTGTGCAAAACAAGCACACAGTGATGCTTATATGCATTTGGTATTAGAGATTTCTTTAGCAAAGAATAACCTGCTGTTCTTTTTCCAAAAAAGGAAGAAGATGAGAACCAACTCAGAGAAAAAGATTTCAGGAAAACAAAAGTTGGTTTAACTGCCATTTTTCAAAAAAGAGGAATGATTTCTGGGGGGGGGGGGACACTTCACAGGTATAGTGCTACTAGCTGTACCCGGCACACGTTGCTGTGCCCTATTTAGGAGATGCGAGAAAGTCTGAGTATGTAAGGGTTGGAATTGATGTTAGTTATGGTCTTGGTGGGGTCATGCCTGTGTCGTTGTGGGTTGTTCTGGTGGGTGGGATGTTGAAGTCCTGTGGAGTTGTCAGTGTGTGGTGTTGCTGGCGTTCTGCAGAGCTTGTGGATATACAATGTTTTTGTCTTTCCGTCTGCTGTGTTGACATAGAGGTTGATGCTTGTGTGGGTGGGGTACTTTGGAAGTGAGTGGAGGTACTTGAAATCACATCATCCATGGTGTGCCCTCCTCTAAACTGCAGTTGGATGGAAACTGCTATCGGTCTTAGCGCCACAGTGGTCTGTGGGGGAATGAAGGGTTTGTACTACAAATCCCATAATCCATGGAGGTACATCAAATCCCATAATCCATGGTCCACCCCCCTCCAAACTGCAGTAGAATGTAGTGTGGGTTATAGGGGCTCTGGGCCAAGGTAGGTCACTGTAAATTCAGGGATGGCACGCCCCAGCGAGAAAGCAGAGCGTCACCTGCTGGGAGGGGCACCAGGTGTGCCGTCACGCCCCCACCGGCCGATGAGGCAGGTTGCAGGTGCGGCGGCGCGCGAACGTCTTGGCGGCCAAGCGGCCTGCCGCTTTGGAGGTGTGCGCAAAACCTGCACGCATGCACTGGGCGGCGTGGGAGCGTGCGGCGCGGCGGCGTGGCAGAAACAGTATAGCGCCTGTAGTTGATGCGGCGGGGGACGCAAAATTTTATTGGGCGGCGGCAGTGACAAATGGGCGTGGCGGGCCAAAATTAGTACTCCCCAAATTAGGGTGGGCCCCTGCATGAGCTGAGGCCTAGTCAGGGGGAAACAAGTTAATGAACCGTTACTGTCAATTTTGGGTGTGGTTTTGATTTGTAGGGGTTAAATTTTCTGTGGGAAGTGAATTGGGTGTTTGTGTTGGTGACTGCCTCAGGCCTTTGCCTTATCCTCCTCTGACAGTTTATTATGGGTCGGAATGTTCATGTTGGCTGGCCAATAGAGGCGTTATGCAAATACTCCCTCACTGGCAACCAATCATGTTGTCAGAATGTAGAGGCTGGGAGATTCGTTGGCGGACCGCGGAGGATGCTGGGAAATGTAGTTTTTTGTATTGTTGTTTGGGGGCCTTCTAGGTTTGGGAAGTTTCTTTGCTAAAAACCTACCTTGCCTGAGGCCTATTTATGTTGCCAAGTTTGGTGTCTCTGCCTTGTAAGGTTTCTCTGCCTAGGATGGTCGTTCCATGATGGGACCTCCTTTATATAATAGATTGCACCACTTCAACTGACATGGTAACACCCTTTGGCAGGGGTGGGCAATTATTTTTTCCAAGGGGGCCACACGAGATCCAAAAAATATTATGGAGGGCCGCACCTAAAGGCGGAACTACAGTCTAATCTACATTATTTATTTATTTATTTACTATATTTACTATATACTACACATCATTAATATTAACATATTAATATATCAAGAAATATACATATATTATTAGTATTAATATCATTATTATTATATTATAGTATATAAGGGCAAGGTGATTGAGAGGGCAGCAGCGGACCAGCTGCAGCAGTTCCTAAATGACACAGCCGGATTAGATCCCTACCAGTCCGGCTTCCGTATTGGCCATGGGACAGAGACTGGGTTGGTCGCCATCACAGACCAGCTTCACTGCCAATTGGATCAAGGGGGATCGGCGCTGCTCGTGTTATTGGACCTCACGGCATCTTTTGATATGGTAGACCACACATTATTAACCCACCACCGAGCCGTGACAGGGGTGAGGGGGACTGCTCTTAAATAGGTGTCCTCTTTTCTCCTAGATCGGGGACAGCGAGTGGAGAGTGGAGGTATGGTTTCCGAGAGGCTCCCCTTGAATTGTGGGGTCCCTCAGGGAGCCATTCTCTCTCCTTTATTATTTATTATATGTGACCACTTGCCAATCTGGTGCAGAGCTTTTGGTCTGGACTGTCATCAGTACGCTGATGACACCTAGCTAGTGCTGAGGATGGATGGCCGGCTGGACTCTGTACCCGATTGTTTCCAGTTATGCCTTAAACCGTGACTGGTTGGCTACGAGCCAGTCGATTGAGAGTGAATCCATCAAAGACGGAGATCCTTTGGCTAGGTCACCCAGGTGGGTGTGGGCTCCGGCTGCCTACTCTGGATGGCGAGGCACTACGCCCATTGTCTTTAGTAAATAGCCTAGGGGTCCAATTGGACCCGCTGCTGACAATGGAGGCCCAGGTCTCGGTTGTCAGCCTGGGCTCACATTACTCAAACCAGTGCAGCAGCTGCACTAGTTGCCAATTGAGCACCGGATCATCTTCAAAGTGTTGGTTTTGACCTTTAAGGCCTTGTATGGTCTGGGGATGGTGTACTTGAGGGACCGTCTACTCCCATCTGTTCCCCACAGATCTCTTCGATCTGAGGATTACAACCTCTTACAGATTCTTTCCTTACGGACTATCAATTTGTCCTCAACTAGGCAGAGGGCCTTTTCTGTTGTTGCTCCGAGTCTATGGAACACCCTGCCACCTGAAGTCAGAGCAATCACTGAACTGCCGGCATTTCGGAAAGCCTGCAAAACAGTTCTTTTCCGTCAGGCATTTAATGTCTAGCTATTCCTTGGTTATGGACTAACTTTGTTAATCTGTTTTAATTCTGATGGGTCAGAATAATTTCAAATATGAAATATTAACGGGTTTCAAAGTATTTAAATTGGAGATATCCACCCCTACTAACCTGTCGTATTAGCCATGTAGTTAATAACAGGAAACTGCACAATAACTATTAGGCATGGTTTCGAACCCAAAAATCGCGATTCTAAAATCAAATGGGGGGGGGTATTTTTTTTATTAGTAAAAGAAAGATTTACAAAAAAATTTCCCAAAAGTTCTAAAATGTAACTTAATTACTAACGAAATTCGTTAGTAGTTCGTATGCCAGCGCATGCGCATTCCAGATGGTTTTGGCCTACAACTCCCAGAAATCCTAACAGCTGGTAAATTGGCTGGGATTTCTGGGAGTTGTAGGCCAAAACTTGAATAAATCACACTGAATTCTAGATGGGACTCTCCAAACAGGAAGGAGGGAGGGAAGGAGGGAGGGAGGGGGTATTCTATTCTTGGAAGCAGCAAAAAAAAGGAGGAGGAGCCCCCCCCCTCGCTCCTCGCTGCCTCTCTCTCACCCCGATCCTGAGGGAGCGAGGGCCCACGTTTGCCCAGGCTGAGAGGAAAAGGAAGAGGCCTGAGGCTGTGAGGAATGGTGGGAGTTGAAGTCCAAAAACACCTGGAGGGCTGAAGTTGGCTCGTCATGAAGCCTCTTCAAGGCTTTAGATCCTGGCAGGCATCACGGGCAGGGAGCCCCGTCCACTCCTCCTGCCCTGCCAGTATCTAAACAATCAAAGAGTATTGGGGTGAGAAACCAACCTAATGTATAATAGAATGAATGCTGCTGTAAGTGCCTAATATTATAAGTAATCAACTGGTCATATACCTACATTCCATGCACATGCAATAATACAGCAGTAATAACACTGGGTATAAGAAGAGGTAAAATTCAAACCGAAGTATTCTGACTCTGGTCCCTCCTCAAACTGCAAAAGGCTCTTCTCTCTGAGCCCGGGAAAAGCCAAAACCCTGGGCACACATACATATTCTTTGGGGGATTTGCTGCAGAATCTTCTCTATGAGCCCGGGATTCTGCAGCAAATCCCCCAAGAATATGTATGTGTGTGCACCCAGGCAGCAAACGCTGTGCCCGGGTTTTGCCTTTTCCCGGGCTCATAGAGAAGAGCCTTTTGCAGTTTGCACCCTTGAGGAGGGACCACAGTCAGATTACTTCGGGTTTGAATTTTACTTCTTATACCCATTGTTATCACTGCTGTATTATTGCATGTGCATGGAATGTAGGTATATGACCAGTTGGATTACTTATAATATTAGGCACTTGGAGTAGCATTCATTCTATTATACATTAGGTTGGTTTCTCACCCCAATACTCTTTGATGCTTTAGATCCTGGCAGGCAGGAGAGGCAGGAAGCCTGGAAAAATGTAAACAGAGAGGTTTCCTCAAGTAAATCCACAAAGGAGGGCACTTCATCCAAAGTGCCCTCCTTTGTGGATTTACTTCTGAGGAAACCTCTCTGTTTACATTTTTTTCCAGGCTTTCAGCCGAAAGAAGGAGCGAGTTTAGGGCTTGCCTTGCCATAATACTTATTGGCAAGGGAGCGGAGGGTGGTGAGAGAGAAGGAGGGTGCCCCCTTACGACCTAATAACGACACTTAAGAAAATCCTGGCCCCCGAAGTTCTATAAAGAAAGTCCACTTCCTGGTTGGCGTTCCAGGTGCGGAAATACTCAAAAGTAGCATTTCTTACGAATTTCTTACGAATCATTTCATTTTCATAACTTTTTTCTCATGCCTAATAACTATATAGCTTAGATAAGTTTCTATTGCAGGAAAAAAAAATAGTGCAACCTGCCTGCTTTGATGATTTTTTTTGGAATTTCTTCCTGGAGAAGTGTGTACACTCAGGAGTATAGTCAAAATGGCACCCTTCTGCAACTCCCGCTTCATCATCCCCTGGCGTCTGCACAATAATATGAGGGCTTATTAATCAGACGCACTTTGATTTATATGGCATTATTTCACAATATTTTAGCAATAGATCTCGCCACAGGAAATAATAAATCAACAATCGCTCTCCTCACTATCAGCAAGACAGTTTTCATTTCTACTCCAAACAGGAAATTTAGAGGAGATGCGATTCATCATTGCAAGCATGTGCACAGTCGCAAGAGCCTCGCCTGGGAAATAATGATGGGAGCCGTTTGCTGATCTGTAACATCTCCAGCTAATTGCCTCAATCCGCAGGCAGGAAGGGGAGAGCCAAAGGCACTCGCTGGTTTTCAGCTGCCTCCATGGCCACTCCTTCGGTTAATTTGTGACAACATGAGAAATGCAACAGCCATCTTTTAATGGTGCTAAGGGAACACCGTCTGTCTTCTGATGGCTATCCATAATGAGATGCCAGCTGGTCTCTTGGGAAGGACGGCTGGACTAGATCAGAGGTGATGCATTATGGAAGTGGGTGGTAGAAGCTGGTTTAACAGGGACATCAAGGATCCCTGGTAGGGACTCGAACTCCATAGTAGAGCTATGGTTTCCGTTACAAATATATGCAAAGTTTGCTAATTGGACAATTATTTATTTATTTATTTATTTATTTACATCATTTATATTCCGCCCTTCTCACCCCGCAGGGGACTCAGGGTGGATCACAATGCACATATACAGGCAAACATTCAATGCCATAGACCAGTGTTTCCCAACCTTTTTTGAGCCGCGGCACATTTTTTACATTTACAAAAATCCTGGGGCACACCACCAACCAAAATGACACAAAATGACACTCTAACACAGCAATACATAGAGTTAATATGTTTTTAAATGTATTTATACACTCAGTGTGAAACTTGGGCCTGTTTTGATGAACACAACATAGATACCTGGCAGGAATGGCAGAAAGACACACACGAAGGTCTTGCTCAACAGCTGGGAGTTATAGTTCACCCGCAATCAAGGAGCATTCTGAAATCCACCAATGATGGAATGGAATCAAACTTCCCACACAGAATTCCCATAAGGGAGCCCGAGTGGAGAGAAAAAGTGTTCGGCAGGAGGGGGAAGAAAGGGTATTGGAGGTTCCAATTTTCCATGGCACACGTGATGATCGCTCACGGCACACTAGTGTGCCACAGCACACTGGTTGGGAAACACTGCCATAGACATACAACATAGAGAGACAGACACTCAGAGGCAATTTAACATTCCAGCTTCTGGCCACCAGGGGGAGCTGTCACATTCCTTCATTCTTTTTCATACTTCCTGGAGTTTTTATGGCCTCGTAAATCAGTTAAATTAGCCTCCCCACAAAGTGGTACCTGAATTTCCTACTTGGCAGATGCAACTGTCTTTCGGGTTGCAAAGGTCGACAACGAGCTACACAATTTGGTCGAGAGCTCACCCCTACCCGGGCAGACCTTGAACTCATGACCTTCTGGTGCAATGTATTGTATAAGTAAGGGTAAAGGTTTCGCCCAGCATTAAGTCTACTAATGTCCGACTCGGGGGGGGTTGGTGCTCATCTCCATTTCTAAGCCGAAGAGCCAGCATTGTCCATAGCTACCTCCAAGGTCATGTGGCCAGCATGACTGCATGGAGAGCTGTTACATTCCCACTGGAGCAGTATCTATTGATCTATTATTTATTTATTTACAGCATTTACAGTATATCATGCCCTTCTCACCCCAAAGGGGACTCAGAGTGGCTTATAAGTTATATGTACATAGAATGTATTATATTATTCGCATAGCACAATATTAGTATTATATATAATTATATTGTACTATACCACTATACTGCTATATTATTAGTAATCTTACATGTAATATAAAATATATATTATATTATTATGTCTCGCCATTACTTCGCGAACGAAGATTCTTTAGGAAGGACTCACCCCACGCTTTTTACAAGCGCGTTGATGACTAAAAAGGCCAATCTGAGATAGGCAAGGCTGGTTGCAGAAAGCACAGCAGAAAGTCTCCTTGGATGATGTTGTTTCCAAGTTGCGGTTCTTTCTGCGTTGTCGTTGCTCTTCAAGACCCATTTGGAGTGTCTTCTCAAAAGAGGCCGCAGCATTGTGGATAGTGCGTCTCCATGCCTCCCGATGTGAGGCCAGGGTGGACCATTGTTGGTGATCAATCTGGCCGAGTCTGAGATGTTGTTTCAGGGAGTCCTTGTATCTCTTTTTGGGGACGCCTCTCTTGCGCTGATCCATGGCGAGTTCACCATAGAGTAGTTTCTTTGGGAGGCAGTGGTCCTCCATCCTAGAGACGTGCCCTGCCCAGTGCAGCTGTGTTCTCAATAGCATGGCCTCAATGCTGGTGATCCCTGCTTGCTCAAGGACAGCAACATTCGTCACAAAGTCGGTCCAGTGTATATTTAGGATTGTGCGAAGACAGCGCTGATGAAAGCATTCGAGGACTCGTAGATGCTGGCGATAGGTGACCCATGTTTCAGACCCATAGAGGAGAATAGACAGTATGATAGCTCTGCACACACTGATTTTGTGCTTTGCCTCAGGTGCTTGTTGCTCCAGACTCTTTTGTGAAGCCTTCCAAATGCACTATATGCCTTTGCTAATCTGTGATCTATCTCTTTATCAATCTTGGCGTCTGAAGAGATTATGCTTCCCAGGTAGGTGAACTGCTGAACGGACTTAAGCACAGATTTGCCTATGCTGACGTGGGGATGATAGTGTTCTTCCTGTGGTGCGGGCTGGTAGAGGACTTCCATTTTCTTCAGGCTGACTTCCAGCCCAAACAGCTCTTCAGCTGTTGTAATATAAAATATATAATTATTATATTATTATATTGTACTATTATTAGTTATATATTGTATTGCAATGTAATTGTGATCAATATTATATGTACATTCAACATATTATAATTTTTAGCATAGCACAATATTAGTATTGTATATATATTATACTATACCACTATACTGCAATATTAATAGTAAGATTACATGCAATATATAATATACAATTATTATATTGTATTATTATTAGTACTCACATTTGCATGTTTTCGAACTGCTAGGTTGGCAGAAGCTGGGGCTAACAGCGGGAGCTCACCCCGCTCCTTGGATTCGAACCGCCAACCTTTTTGGTCATCAAGTTTTGCAGCTTAGTAGTTTAAACTGCTGTGCCATTGGGGGCTCGCCAAATATGTAAGAAGGTGATGTGAATATACATTTTTCAGGAGTGTTCAGACAAATTTATATGGTTATACATTATTTTTGTGGGGGGAAACGCTCTATTTTGTCTCATCCATTGCACTGACTCTTTCTAAGGCTTGTGGAGATACAGACGTTTCCGACAATGATGGGTCTACGTGAACATGAGACGGTACAATGTTTCACGCGCACCGAAATGTGATCCGACAGAACCCTCCATTGGAACAAGTAAAGGGAAATAATATCTTTCCCACTCCTACCATTCTTTTTGAATAGCTGCTAGTTTTCTCAAAGTGGAAAATCAAACACTTCATTCGTGATGCCCCCCAAAGGCCTCCTGAATTTCCTGTGCAAGAATGGCACGAGCAAAGAACAGAGGAAGAGGAAAAAGAGAGAGAAATTGTGGCATACCGTCCCTGGTTTTAACTGTTTGCTATGTCCAAATGTCTCTGAGCTCACAGTTTAAGGCTACTCCAGATGTTACTTTTAGAAGATCACACCGTTGAAATCTTGCAACTCAATTTCAAGTTTGGATACCGTTAGTCTGCCCACTTTCTGAGGACAATGCAGCAGAATTATTGAAAAGGCAATCAAGGTCGCATTTATTGTGCGTACAGTGTCTGAAAAAGGAAAACAAATGACTTTGGCTCCATCTACCCTGCCATACAATGCAGTTTGAAGCAGCATTATATGGTAAGTGCAGATTCATACTATGTAGTTCAGTGCAGTTAAACTGTATTATATGAACCTAAACTGCATTATGTGGCATTATATGCAGGCCCGGATTACCCATAGGGCCAACAAGGCCAAGGCCTAGGGGCACGAGCCGAAGGTGGCGCAGATCATAGCCCAAAATAAAAATCTATATATATAAAAAGAGAAGGTCCGTGCATTGACAATCATGCACGGGAAAACTATAACCCCCCAGAACCACAAAACCCACCAAACACATTTCCACATACCACGAGGTACATTTGTGGCACAAAAAACCCACCCTACATACCTCCGGAGACCCCTAAACACGACCCCCCAAAACCGCCATTCAAACCTATGGGGGGATCCGGCGGCGATCCCAAGCCAGCCCGGCCAAGCGGCAGAACTCTTCCACGCTACAGCAGGGAGGCAGCTCAGCTTCTGCGGCCACGAGGTGAACCCCAGCCCCTCGCCCTCAGCGGCTTCAGGGGCTTTGGGTGGGCCTCTCCTGACCATCTCCGCCGCTTCTCAGGGCGACCGGGAGACCGAGAGACCAAAAAGGAAAAAAACCCACAAAAAACTACAAATAAAATGGCGCCCAGACCACTTCAGGTCCGGAAGTTGTCCCTCAAGTAAAAGGACACGGCAGGAAATACAGACAAAATACCATGTCTACTACCAGTAACCGGAAGTCCCACCCCTTATGGCCAGAAGTCTACCAAAACATGATGGCGGCCCCCAGGGACCAGCGGCGGCCGCGTGGAAAGCTCCGGAGGGCATTCATGTGGCGAGGAGGCTCCTCTTCCTCCCCCTTCTCGCTCTCCTCTGCCGCCTCCCTGCTGCTCCGTGAAGAGGAGGGCGAAAGGGGCCCGCGCGATCTCTCTCCCTTCGCCCTCCTCTTCTGGGAGCGGAAGGGAGGCGGCGAAGAAGAGCGAGAAGGCAACGGACGAGCGGATGCGCCACAGCCGTCCTCCTAGCAAACGTCCCCTTTCTCCCCCCCCCTTTCGACAGGGTGGTGGCAAAGAAGGGCAAACAGGGAGCAGAAGAGACGGACATGGAAGAGACAGGCAAGCTTACAAAAAAAACCCCTAGAAACCCATAATAATGAAAAAAATAATACAACTCCGGCACAAAACAACACAAACCCACACATATACACACACATACATATATAAACACACATATATACACATAAACATATATACACATACATACACACACATATACAAACACAAACACACACATACATATATATACATATAAACACACATAGACCCAAATACACACATACATATACTGTATATACACACACAAATATATACAAACACCAATATACGCACGTACACATATATACACACACATATATACACATACACATACATACACAAACACATATATTAACACACACACATACCCCCAAATATAAACACACATATACATACACACACACAAATAGAAACACACATACACACACAAAACACATACTCACATCATTTCCAACCCTTACATACTAAGACTTTCCCGCATCTCCTACATAGGGCACAGCAACGTGTGCCAGGTTCAGCTAGTAAAAAATAAAAATGTTATAAAATAATTTTTAAAAATCGTACCGCCATTGGCTCCTGCCGCCTGGTACCGAATACGCATGAAAGAGAGACATGCTAGCTGATTATTCCCTTGAGCAGATGGTCGTGGAACCAACCAGGGGAAAGGGGATCCTGGACTTGGTGCTAACTAATGAACAAGATCTCGTTCAAGATGTCCTTGTAACTGAGCCCATAGGTACCAGTGACCATAACACAATAACCTTCAACGTAAGTTTGGATAGCAAACTGTCAGTGAAAACTAACACAGAGACCTTAAATTTTCACAAAGGGAATTTCACCAAAATGAGAAAAATAGTAAAGAACAAACTAAAAGGAGCAGTAAAAAAAATCAAATCCCTCCAAAATGCTTGGAAACTGTTTAAAAATAGCTTAAAACAGGCCGAACTAAAATGCATTCCAATAAAAAGAAAGAGGCATGGAAAGTCCAAAAGGACACCAGTATGGCTTACAAATGAAGTAAAAGATGTGATTGGAAAGAAGAAAAACTCATTTAAGAAATGGAAGGCTCTTCCTACCGAGGAGAACAGAAAGGAGAACAGAAAGGAACACATGCTCTGGCAAACTAAATGCAAAGCAACAGTCAGGAAAGCCAAGAGAGATTTTGAGGCACACATAGCAAAGAATATTTAAAAAAAACTAGCTAAGATATATAACCTTTCTCTAAGATCAGGCACTGTACCCAGAGAGGACTGAGGGAGGCAAATGTAACACCGATCTTCAAGAAAGGATCCAGAGGTGATCCAGGAAATTATAGACCAGTCAGTTTAACCTCAGTTCCAGGCAAAGTGTTAAAGAAAATATTACTAGGCACATAGAAGAACAGGCATTGCTGAAAGAAAATCAACATGGTTTCTGCAAAGGCAAATCATGTCTTACTAACTTGTTAGAATTCTTTGAGGGTGTAAATAAACACATAGATAAAGGGGACCCAGTTGATATTGTTTACCTTGACTTTCAAAAGGCTTTTGACAAAGTCCTCACCAAAGGCTCCTAAATAAGCTCTTCAGCCATGGAATCAGGGGACAGGTCTTGTCCTGGATTGGAACCTGGCTAAACTGTAGGAAACAAAGGGTGGTAATAAACGGACATTTCTCTGGGTGGAAAGAGGTGAGAAGTGGCGTACCCCAAGGTTCAGTTTGGGTCCGTTACTTTTTAATTTATTCATTAATGATCTGGATGTAGGAGTGAATTCTGAGGTAGCAAAGTTTGCAGACAACACTAAACTGTTCAGGGTAGTTAAAAATGAAACTGATTGTAAAGAGCTCCAGAAAGATCTCTCGAAATTGAGTGAATGGGCAACAAAGTGGCAAATGCATTTTAACCTAAACAAGTGTAAAGTCATGCACATCGGGCAAAGAACCCCAACTACACCTACCAATTGATGGGGTCAAAGCTTTCTGAGACAAACCAGGAAAGGGATCTTGGGGTCTTGGTGGACAACTCAATGAAGATGTCAACCCAGTGCGCAGCAGCAGTGAAAAAAGCAAATTCTATGCTAGGCATGATCAGAAAAGGAATCGAAAATAGGTCAGCAAATGTTGTATTACCTCTCTACAAATTGATGGTAAGGCCACATTTGGAGTAATGTGTACAATTCTGGTCTCCGCACCTTAAGAAGGATATAACGGAACTGGAAAAGGTACAGAAAAGGGCAACAAGAATGATCCAAGGGATGGAGCGGCTCCCTTACGAAACCAGGTTGCAACGCCTTGGTCTTTTCAGCCTTGAAAGACGGCGTTTAAGAGGTGACTTGATCGAAGTGTATAAAATCATGCATGGGATAGAAAAGGTGAATAAAGAAAAAATATTTTCTTTGTCACAAAACACTAGGACTAGGGGGCACTCCCTGAAGCTCCAAGGTAGGAAAATTAGGACTAATAAAGGGAAATATTTCTTCACCCAGAGGGTCATTGGGTTATGGAACTCACTTCCAGAAGAGGTTGTGACAGCTGTCAGCCTGAACAACTTCAAGGCAGGATTAGACAGATTCATGGATACCAAGGAATCAGTAGTTACTGAAAAGGACATTCAAGTGCCACCTCGGAGTTGGTTGAGGTAGGCAGGATTTCCCTGGGTACTGGTTGTGGGGGTCAGGAGCAGGTCAGGTTTTGCCCTCCCTTCTGCTTGAGATCTCGTGTACAACTGGTGGGCCACTGTGTGATACAGAATGCTGGACTAGATGGGCTGAGGTCCGATTCAGCATGGCTCTTCTTATGTTCTTATGTTCTTAAGGCAGGAGGGAGGGAGGAAGGGGGGGCTCCCTCCTTGGCACCCTGCAGACAATACAGCCCCCACGTGACCTGGCGGAGGGCGCACCATGTGACCAGGGCTCCACATGAGGCAGCAGTAACAGCAGCATGAGGAGGAAGAGGAGGAGCTTCCTTCAGCCCATGCTGGTCGCGACTGGCTTCTAAGGCGGAGGAAGGCCCCGACTCTCTGCAGCCTCTGCCCTCCGCGCACCCAGCGCGAGGCCGCAGAGCCGCCTTCGAGGCTGGGGGGCTGCTGGGATGCGGCGGCGGCACCAGCCTCTCAGCCGCAGGACATGATGGGACACATAGTTATTTGGGATCGCCGGGCGGCAGGCGTGGTGCAGAAGGGCCCCCCTCCCCTCCAGTTGTTCCCGGCGCAGGGAGGAGCCTCAGCGGTGAGTGGATGGATGTCGGGGGAGAAGAGGAGGAAGGGCTGAGGGGGAGCAGGGGGGAATGAGGATATGCCTCTCTAATGTGGCGGCGCGAGGCAGGGGGCGTAATTCCAAACTGTGGCCTAGGGCACAAAAAGGTGTTGATCCGGGCCTGATTATATGATTGGGCCGGGCTTTAGCACAGCAGGTTTACTGCCAGCTGTAGTAAATCTTGCCAACTGAAAGGTTGACAGTTCAAAGCCCGAGTCAGGGTGAGCTCCTGTCCTTTAGCCCAGCATACCTACCTCCGTAGAGATGACCTGGCCACAGTGATCCAGGCTTACCAGGGTCTACCATCTGTAGATTTAAACTGGTCCAAAATGCAGCTGCTAGAGTCTTGGAGGGGGCCCCTGCGAGGTGTCACATCACTCCAATTCTACAAAAACTTCAGTGGCTTCCAATTGAGTATCGAATCATCTTTAAGCTACTGGTTCTCACCTTCAAGGCATTACACGGCCCCGGCCCGTTATATCTAAAAAAATTGACTCGCCTTTTATCAACCTCAGAGACCACTTTGATCTGAAGATCAAATGCTGTTTGTAGTTCTCAGTCTCAAGATCATACGATCTACAAAGGCCAGACGCAGGGCCTTCTCTGCTGCAGCCCCATCTCTTTGGAATACTCTTCCACTTGAA
This sequence comes from Anolis apletophallus, assembly GCA_030556195.1. Lineage (NCBI taxonomy): Eukaryota > Metazoa > Chordata > Lepidosauria > Squamata > Anolidae > Anolis > Anolis apletophallus. The sequence goes on from JARBWK010000016.1 coordinate 38,989,434, forward strand.
GTCTGTACGCTCCAAGACTTACTAGCGTTTCGGAGAGCGTGCAAGACGTATCTGTGTAGGCAGGCCTTCCCACCTGGCTAATCAGTTTTATATTTTACTGTTTTTACTGTTTTATTGTTTCACTCATGTCTGATGTAAGACACTCCGAGCCCCCGGGGAGTGGCGGCCTATCAATTTGAAATAATAATAATAATAATAATAATAAATTCATGCTTCATATACTATAGTCTGAAGTTGATTCTTTATAATATTTTAAATAATTTTGTGCACAAAGCAGATTTCAGTTGAGCATTTAGAAATACAATGTGTTGTCGAAGGCTTTCATGACCGGAATTGCTGGGCTGCGGTGAGTTTTCCGGGCTGTATGGCCATGTTCCAGAAGCATTCTCCCCATACGTTTCGGCCACATCTATGGCAGGAAGCAGCCAGGCGTTGAGGCTGAAAGGCCATTCAATGCTAAACATGGTGGCCAATTGCAACATCCACACTTGCCTCAAGCAGACAAGACTTCTGTCTCCCACCCTGGACATTCCACAGATATAAAAACCTCACTGGCTTGGTTTCCAACAGACCTCACACCTCTGAGGATGCCTGCCATAGATATGGGCAAAATGTCAGGAGAGAATGCTTCTGGAACATGGCCACATAGCCCAGAAAACTCGCAGCAACCCATTTAGAAATACAGTTTAGGCTTCAAACCAAAAGGGGCAGGAGATATGACAAAGGAGGATTCTGCCAAAACAGAAGTCCTAGATAGGAACAGGTTTCAGGTCTTACTTTCTGAAGTGCTGGAAATGTGGAGGCCAAAGGGAATTCCCTAAGAGATAGTATTCTTATTTGAACCCTTCCAGTTCGGCTTCCGTATTGGGCACAGGACAGAGACCGTGCTGGTGGCCATTGCAGATCGGCTCCGATGCCAGCTTGACCGAGGCGGATCAGCGCTGCTTGAATAATTATATCTAACGGCAACGTTTGATACGGGCGACTAAGATCTATTGACCCACCACCTCACCGTAGCTGGAGTTCGGGGGACAGTCCTGAAATGGCTGTCCTCCTTCCTCCATGATCAGGGACAGCGAGTGGAAAGGGGAGACCTGGTTTCCAAGAGGGCCATTCTCTCCCCCCTGCTTCTTAACATCGATATGCGACCTCTCGCTCAGCTGGTTTGGAGCTATGGGCTGGAGTATTATCAGTACGCTGATGACACTCAGCTCGTTCTGCGAATGCATGGCCGGCTGGATTCTGTACCTGATAATTTCCAACAGTGCCTTGAAGCCGTGACTGGATGGCTGCCTGCTAACAGGTTGAGGGTGAACCCAGCAAAGATGGAAATCTTGTGGCTGGGTCACCTTGGTGGAGGGACTGTTCAGTTGCCTACCCTTGACGGTGTACCCCTGTGACAGTCGTCCTCTGTGAAGAGCCTGTGAGTACTGCTGGATCCTCGGCTATCAATGGAGGCTCAGATCTCCAATGCAAGCAAAGTGGCTTTTTTCCATCTCCGGCAGGCTAGGCGACTGGCTCCCTATCTGACCAGGGAGCATCTGGCCATGGTGATCCAGGCCACGGTTACCTCGAGAATAGACTACTGCAACGCCCTCTACATTGGCCTACCTATGTCGGTGAGCCGGAGGCTCAAGCTGGTGCAAAATGCAGCTGCTAGGCTTTTCACTGGTACGCCGGTGAGAGCTCACATAACACCAATATTGCAGCAGCTGCATTGGCTACCAGTGGAGCACTGGGTCTCCTTCAAAGTGTTGGTTATTACCTTCAAGGCCTTATATAGTCAGGGCCCGACGCACTTGAGGGACTGTCACACCCCATATCAGCCCCAGAGGTCACTGCCTCCATTGACCAAAATCTTTTGATGATTCCTAGCTGCCGCTCATATCGGCTGACGCCGACAAGACGGCGAGCCTTTACAATCATAGCTCCAACTCTTTGGAATGCTCTGCCGGGAGATGTGCGAGCTTTAAGAGATTTCACGAAGTTCCGCAGAGTGTGCAAGACGTTTTTATTCCAGCAGGCTTTCGGGGTCTGATTTGGTTAAGTAGTTGTAATTTTTTCGGTTGTTTTAAAGTATGTGTATACACACAAACACACAGTGTTGTGATTGAGCCCGCGGCTCTGCCTGTGAGTAGGGCTGGTGAGGATGCTGAATTTACAGCGTCTGAGTGTAGTATGGAACTGGGTGGGGCTGAGAGTAACCTAAATGCTAGAGCAGGCAGAAAGAGGGCTGCAAGTGATTTCAGCAGGGAAAGTTTGGCACAAAGGAAGGGAGTACGGCAAATACTTATGGCTCCTACTGAGTCTGAGCCCTTTGAGGGTTTTCCCGGGGATGGGGAAAGTTCATCAGAAGACAGTGATACTGAATTGCACTGGACTCATGTAAAGGAAATTCAGAATGTATGTGATACAGCCACCAGTAGTGATACTTTTCTGGGGTTTGATAGTGATAATGAGTGGCCCTCTAAAACCTCGGGGAATGATTGGGATACGCTAAGTTTTGAAAGATGATGGGGATCTTGGAGGGACTCACAAAGGGTTTCAACTGCAGAAAAGGAAGCAGCTGCCTTGCCTAATCAGGGGGAGTTGTCCTCTTCGGGCGAGTCTGATCTCTAGGTCTATTTAATGTGGGCTTTTTTGGGAGTTTCCTTGTGGCGATCAAGGAGTTGCTCTTGGTATCCTGTGTTGTATCCTGTTTGGTATCCTGATATCTTGCATCGTGTTCCTGATCCACTTTACTCCTACAGTTGTGTGTTCCTTGTGGCGGGGTTTGAACTCCGCTGGACTTTCTCTCCTGTGGACCTTGGATTGTCTCCTCATTTCTCCGTCTTTCTCCTGCCCACGACTCCGGACCGGTTATCGACTACGCTATTGGCTCAACGCCCTGAGGACATCGCAGATGACGTCTCTACTTTGCTTTTGACCATTCCTTCAGCAATTTTTGGGTTTCTCCGTGGGTTTGGGGGGGGGGGGGTTGCCAGTTAGGCTAGTTTTTGTTAGTCCCATTCACATTTCTTGTACAATAAACTCTTTTGTATTCATTTTCACTCTTGGGTTTGGCTTTAATTGGCATCTGCATCATGACACACAGTGCGTGTGTGTGTGTGTATATATACTGAGCTCTTGGGGAAGGCCGGCATACAAAACTAAATAAATAAAATAATAAATTTGGGGGGGGGGGAATGCCTTTCTTTTTCCATTCCCAGCAGCTCTTCTGATATTTATACTGTGACTGCATGTATATATTTATCGATCGGATAAATAGGGCCTCCCATTTCTACATGAACGTAAAAAAAAAATTAATTAAATCTTCATAAGATGCTCATTGGCCTTGAGCACAGATGGAGGGATGAACCTACTTCTGATGCATGTGCATTTCATATGCATTCAATCATAAGTCCATTCAAACACCATATCTACAGCTGCAATTTTTTTTAAAAAAATGCACGATCATTAACATTTCTTTTCACATGCATTCCCCCTTCACACACATATTTCATTTCCATTTCTCCTAATATATGCAATTGGCTATGCAGATTGGCCCAAGAGCTGAACTATACAATATAGAGAGTATGCAAGCTGAAGCGTAGCTTTGTTCGGAGTCACCTGGGAGCTTCGGATGTGCAAATCGAATTCCATTAAAAATGCAGACCAAACAAAATTCCGCCTCTTCCGTATTGCTGAGTCACCAGAATGGTTTTCCTTGGGAAAGGTACCCGGATAGTTAAAAATGGATACTTGCACCCATAAGTGAATTATTTTTATATTGATTTTTGTCATGGCAGCATCACACATTTTGCCTTATTATTTATTGGCTACCGTAATGAACCTCTCTTCGTTTATTGCATTATTTGGTAAACAATGTTTCAAATCTGAAAACCGGTGCAATAAAATTAAGGTGATTTAGCAATAAAGCTGGTTTTAATTAAGTTATGGGGAGTTATGTCCCAAACTCTCCATAGGAAGATCATTGTTGAAGTGAAGGAAAAGTACCATGTACTGTATATCCTTTCATGGCAGGGACAAATTTGCCCAGATGAATCTAGTCAATTTTCAGTCATTTAAAACAAAACCTGTTTGTGTTTCCTATGTCGGTTCCCCTGTTGAAGTAGTTAGATATTAATTTATCAGGGCTGTCCAACTGGCGGCCCTGGGGCCGGATCCGGCCCCCCAGCCTGTTGGACACGGCCCCTGCTATGCCCCCAGCCACCATTTTTAATTTTTTTAAAAAAAAATCTATTTTTTTTAAAAAAATGGCGGCCGGGGGGAGGGGGAGGCGGGGCAGGGAGGAGGAAGAGAGCTAGCTCCTCCTCCCTGCACCGCCCCCTCCGTCCCTCTCTCCGCGCCGAAAAGGAGGAGTAGGTGGCGCCAAGGGCAGCGTGTCACGCCCGGCCTGTGACGCGCTGCCCTTGGCGCCGCCTATTCCTTTTTTCGGCGGCTCCCCCTAGGAAAGGGCGGGGAGCCGCAAAAGGAGTAGGCGGCGCCAAGGGCAGCGCGTCACACCAGGCCTGTGACGCGCTGCCCTTGGCACCGCCTTCTGCTCTCCCTCCTCCTCCTCTTTCCCGGGCGCCGTGCCTTTCCCGGGTGCCGTGGCGCTCGGGCCAGCCGCGGTGCCCGGGACAGAGGAGGAGGGAGAAATCTCCCTCTTCCTCCTCTTCCTCCTCTTTTCCTCGGGGCGCCGTGGCGCCCAGGAAAGAGGAGGAGGAGGAGGAGGGAGAATGACAGCTTTAGGAGGGGGGCGGGGCCTGGGCTGGGGGTGGGGCCCGAGGGCGGGGCCTGGGGGCGGGGCCGAGCGGCCCCCGAGGTCATCAGTGACCTCTATTCCGGCCCTGGGCCCGGTAGAAGTTGGACAGCCCTGTTAATTTATGATGTAGAATAGCTGTATTTTGTTCAAGGATATGGGAGTGAAGGTGTCAAAGTGGTGCAACGTTGCATGGTTGTGCTTTGCTCATGGGCATGCATTTATCGATTGATTTCCTTTATATTGTACTTGTCTCTCAAATGAAATGCAAAGTCGTTTACAATATAAAATAAAGCAGAATATCTAGAACAGGAGTCCCCAAACCATTTTTCGTCATAGTAAGTTCTATTTTGGCTCCAATGTAAGTTCTATTTTGGTTACAATCTTGCATAATAATAATAATTAGTCCTGGGCAATCATGGTTCTAAATGGTTCTAAAGTACTTACAAAACTAAAGTTCTGGTGGTGAACACTAGGTGGCGCTGGTGCTTTGCTTCTACATTGTTGCTAAAGTTCTGGTGGCGAACACTAGGTGGCACTGGTGCTTTGCTTCTACAGTGCTGCTAAAGTTCTGGTGGTGAACATTTCAGAACTCTAACAAAACTTTATGACGATGATTATGATAATTAGTAGGGGTGGATATCTCCGATTTAAAATACTTTGAAATCGGTTTTGCTTCGTATTTAAAATTAATTTCAAAGTTTTTTGACCCTTGTGGCCCAACCCGGAAGTGTAATTTCTATACCGAACCCAGGCTCGCCATTTTTCGTAAAGGTCACGTTATTAGGTCGCTTTTTTCCCCCTCCTCAATTCTCAACTCGCGAGAGGAGACTGGAGGGCAGCAGCACTCGCCTTTCTCCTGAGCTGAGGCGGGCGCTTTATTCCAAAGCAGGGAAGGAAGTGGGGACGCGAGTCCCCTCTTCCTCCTCTCCATGGGAAAAAAGTGAGACAAGCCTGTCTCGCGTTATTCCCATGGACAGGAGAAAGAGAGGATGGGCATGAACCCCCCCCGCTCCCTGGATGGGAATAACTCACGCATTATATATAATGCGCGACACTTCTGAGCCGGGGGGGGGGGGGGAGAAGGGAGCACTCCCTTCTTCCTTCCTTGCCCCTCCCAGCTGACAGGCATCGCCCTCCATTCTAGCCTCCCAGCTGGCATAATGAATAAAAATGAAAAATCGTTATTAATAACATATCAATCACAAATTTATTTATTTTTTCTATTAATTTCTATAACAAACCAAAAAATGAATCCCCCCCCCCAACCGAGTTTAGAATCAAATTTTTCATGGATCAACCACCCCTAATAATTAGTAGGCCTGGGCAATCATGGTTCTAAATGGTTCTAAAGTACTTACAAAACTAAAGTTCTGGCGGTGAACACCAGAACTCTAACAAAACTTTCAAAATTTCATTATTATTTCATAATTGGTAATTTTTTAAGACAGAACCAATTAGGAACTGCCATTTATAACAAAATTTTGAAAGTTTTGTTAGAGTTCTGAAATGTTCACCAGCAGAATTTGAGCAACACTGTAGAAGCAAAGCACCAGCGACTCCTAGTGTTCACCATCAGAACTTTAGAACCATTTAGAATCATGATTGCCCAGGCCTACTAATTATCATAATCGTCGTCATCATCATCTTTATTTATGTCCACCATGCTTGGCCACTGATTGTTGTATGATGAATTACCAAAGTTCCTGTACCTTAGTATGGCCCTCCACCCTATAATCCTGACTTTTTTAATTGCCAGAGGACATTATTCTCCCAGCCTTACCGGTATTGAATTTTGCACTTTCCCTTGACCCTATCCAGAAACTATTGCACAAACTCCGAGCCCTCTGAACTCAGCATTGATTACTGTTCAGCCATGAGTTCGTTTTTATGATGTTCTGCTCTGTTATTGTGATGTGTTAATTTTATCTTGTTTTGTTGATTTGATTTGATTGTGCTATGTTTTAATTCGTATTTTTTGAGCTTGTCCCTTTGTAAGCTGCCCCAAGTCCCTTCAGGGAGATGGAAGCGGGGTATAAAAATAAAGTTGTTGTGTTTTAATTATGTTATTATAATGTTTTATAAATATTTTCATACATTACTGGACCAAGCCCAGTCCACAGTCCATTACTCTGTGGACTGGGCTTTGTCTCCATTTAAGTTGCCCCGAGTCCCTTCGGGGTGATGGTAGTGGGATACAAAAATAAAGCTATTCTTTATTATTATTATCATGATTAATAGTAGTACTAGTATTACAAGCTATACCCACCACACATTGCTGAGGCCTACCATCCCGCCTTCTTTCTCTCCTCCTTTTTTTGTCTCCTTCCTTCTCTCTTTCTTTCCTTCTTTCCCTTTTCTTCTTTCATTCTCTCCTTCCTTCCTTCCTTCCTTCCTTCCTTCTCTTCCCTTCCTCTCTCCCACCTTTTTTTTCCCTTCCTCTCCCCCCCCCCATCTCTTACCTATTCGTGGACTGCAACTTCCTGCAGTCCTCCTGATCAATCTATCTACCTATCTATCTAATCTATCTATCTTATCTATATGGAGGATTGCTGGGAGTTACAGTCCAATAATAAGAAATTGGAAATATGCAGGAATTAGGATGCTCTCAAAGAAATCCAAGGAGAAGAAAGCTTGCAGCTTGGAAGCAGGGCACTTGGATTATCATCCTCCCCTAAAGCACTGGGAATGTGGCGTAGCTGGCTAAGTGTCAGCTGCATAAGATCTCTCAGACCAGTAGGTCATGAGTTCGAGGCCTGCCGGGTCGAGGTGGGTGCTCGATCTTTAAGTGTAGCCTGCTGTCGACCCTTTGCATCCTGAAAGACAGCTGCATCTGTCAAGTAGGAGATAAGGGTACCACATTAAGTGGGGAGGCAAATTTTGACTGAATTATGAGGCCATTAAAGAACTCCAGGAAGGCTGAGGAATGCGGAAGGAACAACAAGGGACGCTGGGAACGCTGAGAGATGAGGAGTGCGTCAGCTCCCCATGGTGGCCAGAATTTGCCTCTGTTCGTCTATATGTGTGTAATGTGGAAACGGCAGGGATTGTCTGCTAAGTATGTCCATGACTCTCAGTTCTGTGTTTTTAATCGATGTATCTATGTTTTTAATCGCTGTAAGTCGCCTGGAGCACCAATTGGTGGAAGGCGACTCATAAGAAATAAAGTTTATTATTATTATTATATTATTTATTTATGTGTACCTGTAATCCGCTCTGAGTCCCCTTCGGGTGAGAAGAGCGGAATATAAATAAAGAGTATTATTATTATTAAAGGGCCTGGTCTAGGGGAAGCTGGGAGCTGTAGTCCGGAAGAGTGTGTGGATATACTATTGTGTGGTTTTTTCCCCGAGGGTTTTGTTTTGCGCATGCTCTGGAGCATCTTTTTCCCGTTTCCCCTTTTTAAGTCCCTTCCACTGTGTTTTTCAGTGTTTTTATAAGTGATGGTCACTCGTTGGCCTTATAGGTGTGCTGTGTCCAAATATGGTGTCCGTTCGTCCAGTGGTTTTTGAGTAATATTAATCCCGCAAATGAACATAACATATTTATTTATACAGATCATTATTATATCCCACTCCCTCTCTATAAGGACTCAGGGTGGCTCACAACAGAATCAGCACAATACATACATAAGCAGAAACCAAAAAGACAAGACATCACAAATAACCAATCATAAATAATAGGTCTGTTTTCGAATGTCTGATACATCCGAATGTCGGATGTTTTTGATTTAAGGAGTTAAGGAAACAGGAAGTGGATTTGCCATTTTGAAGACTCCGTCGCCATATTCAGATATGGCTCGTACGCCATTTCCGCCCTTCTCCATTTTTGTCCCATTGTGTTTAAAATGTTTTAAATGTTTATTAATGTGTTAAATGTGTTCAATATTTTGTACCAGTGTGGCTAGTTTTGTCTGTAGTAGCGGTCAAACATGGAGGGAAAGGGAATCCCCCAAGTTTTGACTGTCCCTTCCACAGGTTTCCGCGCATTGCGCAATCGCGGACGCCATTAACAAAGCCATTCCGAATTTCAGAAGTACACCCGAATCAATTTCGAAAAAACTGCTGAAAACTTTGGAAGTCTATTACGAGGGCGGGTCAATAAGTCAGTGACTTTTTAAAATGAAACACAGGTTTTTGGATTTTAAAAATCATTTTATTTTTCAGCGTAGTCTCCTTTGAGCTCTATAGACTTTGTCCAATGTTTCTCCAATTTTTTAACACTTCCAAAAGATAAGATTTGCCGAGGTCATCAAAATAGATATTTGTTTGTGAGATTATTTCATTGTTGGAGTCAAATCTCTTTCCGCCGAGCCATTTCTTCAGGTTTAGAAACAAGAAATAGTCACTTGGGGCTACATCCGGAGAATAGGGCGGATGAGGGAGCAATTTGTATCCCAATTCATGGATTGTTGCCATGGCAACTGCACATGTGTGCACCCTTGCATTGTCCTGCATTGTGAGCAAATGCGGCACCCATCTTGCGGAAAGCTTTCTCATACCCAAGTGATCATTTAAAATTGAAACCACTGAGCCACGTGAGATGCCTATGGCTTCCACAATCTCTCGCACTTTCAATCTCCGATTGGCCAACAACATCTCATGAATTTTTTCAATTGTTTCGGGTGTAGAAACCTCAACTGGGTGTCCAGAACATTCGGCATCTTCCGTGTTTATACGGCCACAATGAAATTCAGTAAACCACTTTTTACCATTGAAATGGATGGCGCAGAGTCCTCATAGTATTTATCAAGCTTAGCCTTGGTTTGAGTGATGGTTTTTTCTGCAAAAAATAATGCTTAATGAGCACACAAAATTCACTTTTTTCTGTTTTTTTCCTCCAATCACGCGGTAGTCTGCTATCAATGGTTGTCAAACACGAACTAAATGACACGGCTTGTTCAAATTTTGACAGGCGTTAACTGACAGGTGCCTGTTGACAGGAGCAGTGTTGCCCTTTCAGTTAAGAGGGGGAAATTCAAAAAGTCACGGACTTATTGATCCACACTCGTAGGATTAGATATGTGTTTGGAGCCAGCACCCCCTACATTCGAAGCGAGTTTTGAAGCCATTTTAAATAATAATAAATAATAATGAATAAATAAATAATAGTGAAGTGAAGTGAATAAATAAACAAAAATTGAAGAAAACAATATCACAATAATAAATACAACGTAAAAAATGGCACTGGGTTTTAAAACATATTGCGCCAGTTTAAACCAGTTTAAAACCAATAGGTATTGACAAGGCTAAAAGACTATCATCACAATGAAAAGAAATCAACCATTTCCGAAAGCCAGCTTACACATCCAGGTTTTTAGTTCTTTCCTAAAGTTAGCTAGAGAGGGTGCTTATCTGATTTCTTGGTGATTGTAGGATTTCAAGTCTGTATCAATCTACAGTATGTTCTGATCTTTGGAGGTGTTCTTCATGCCTATAGCATGGCACGACCAGTAGTCTATTTATTTATTTATTCAAATTTATCCGTCGCCACTCCCATCCGGCTCGGGGCGACTTACAACAATAAAACCAGCAAAAAACAGAGATATATACAAGATATTAAAAACAGCGTAGAATTAAAAACAGTAGCCATACAATACAACAGTATCAAGGCCAATAATCCAGACAAGCCAGAGGTCCTCCTGGTCAGTCTAAAGGCTGAACAGGGCATAGGGTTACAGCCTGTGTTGGATGGGGTTACACTCCCCCTTAAGATGCAGGTTCGCAGCTTGGGAGTGATCCTGGATTCATCGCTGAGCCTGGAGCCCCAGGTCTCAGCGGTGGCCGGGGGAGCTTTTGCACAGTTAAGACTCGTGCGCCAGTTGCGCCCGTACCTTGGGAAGTCTGATCTGGCTACGGTCGTCCACGCTCTGGTCACATCTCGAATAGATTACTGCAACGCACTCTATGTTGAGACTCCCACAGATGGCTCACAGACACGGCAAGCTAGTAAAAGTATTTACAGTTTATTCAAACAAAAACATAGCCACAGTCCGGCATAAAAAAACCCACACCCAAAAAAGCCTATAAACAAAACAGAGAAGACGTCCGTCTTTCGTAGTCTTTGGCCTTTATCCCGGCTTGAAGTCTGTGCAATGCGAAGATCCGTCCGAGAAGGAAAGGAGGAGTGCTTCTCAAATTCCAGGAGCTAAGTATACAAACAAACACATCAAAGCCCCTGCAACCCACAGCAACCCCCTTCCACCCATTATACAATACCAAAAAGAGACAGGCACTCACAGCAACACAGGAAATGATCAAACGAAACGCGGTAGTCACTAAACATAAAGACACACATTAAAGCCCCAACCCTCCAACAAACAACAGTGTCAGCTAGAGCTGCCATAGCAGCTCCCCCAGAACCCAACATGAAAACAGCCCAATACTCACAGCTCGCTGGGAATCAGGAACTAAGACAAGAAAAATCAAGAGCACCAGATACAGGAACTAGCAACCCACCAGCAACACCTTGGCCGACCGCAGAGTCCCAAATCCCCAGACCTTACTATTATACCCTTACAACTCAGAGTCATCAGACTCCCCACCCAAATCTGCCTCAGTCCCCACAGCTGCAGCCCTGGGTGTGTTCCTCCAATCCTCCCACCTTTGCTGAACAGTTAAAGGACCCCAATCCGACTCAACATTCCCACTAGGCCAATCAGGATCACTTGAAAAGCCAAAAAATGAGCTTTCGCTGGACTCAGCGTTTAACACATTCCTGACATCCTGCACCAACACTGAGTCCAGCTCTGTATCACTCTCTTCTGAGGTTAACTCTGCTTCAAACCCCTCAAAAGTGTCATCACTGGTAGGCTCCCTAAGTATTTGTTGGACCTTTCTCCTTTGTTCTGCACCTTCCAAACTCACAACACTTGCAGCTCTCTTCCTCCCAGCTGCAGTAATTCTGCCCAAACCTCCCTCTTCAAGTGACATGTCCGACAAAGTATCCTCCTCCCAGTTACTACCTGTAGCAACTACAGGCTCAGCTTGCTCAACTACAACACTCTACGTGGGGCTGCCTTTGAAGACAGTTCGGAAGTTACAACTAGTCCAACTGGAGCTACATACAGGGAGCATACCACCCCCCTGTTGTGTCAGCTCCACTGGCTGCCTGTCCATTTCCGAGCTCAATTTAAAGTGCTGGTTTTGACCTTTAAAGCTCTATACGGTTCTGGCCCAGCTTATTTGTCTGAACGCATCTGCCGCTACGTCCCACCTCGTACTTTAAGATCATCCGGAGAGGCCCTGCTCTCGCTCCCGTCGGCTTCTCAGGTGTGGCTGGTGGGGACGAGGGAGAGGGCCTTCTCAGTGGTGGCTCCTCGTCTGTGGAATGCGCTGCCTAGTGACATACGATCAATTCCATCCCTCCTGACATTTAGGAAAAAAGTGAAGGCTTGGATGTGGGACCAGGCGTTCGCATAGTAGCACAGGACAGCACTTTAGACTAGTTTTTAATGGAAAGCTGGTGAATAGGGCTCAATGCTTTTATGGACAGAACACTGTTTTACATAGGTGAATACATAGGCTGTATGAATGTAATTGTATTTTAATGTATTTTAGTGTCAATGTTTGAGGGCTTTTATACTGTTTTTATACTGTGTTGTTATGAGGGCATCGAATTGTGCCTTTTGGAAGCCGCTCTGAGTCCCCCTCCGGGGGTTGAGAAGAGCGGGGTAAACGGCTGAAATAAATAAATAAATAAGAAAACCAGCAGTTTTAAGAGCCAAAAGCCTGCTGAAACAATGTCTTGCAGGCCTTCCGAAAGGCCAACAGACTCGAGAGAGCACGGCTTTTCAAGGGCAGCGCATTTCAAAGAGTTAGAGCTATAATGGAAAAAGCCCTCCTCCGTGTTGTGGTCAGATGGTAGGTCTTAGAGCTTGGGACCACCAGGAGGTTCTGTGTCTCTGAGCACAGGGGTCTAGTGGGACAATATGGGATGAGGCAGTCACTTAGGTCAGTGTTTCCCAACCAGTATGCCAGGGCACACTAGTGTGCCGTGAGCGATCATCAGGTGTGCCGTGGGAAATTGGAACCTCCAGGAAAGGGGGGGGGGGGAGAGTCTAGTGTGTTGAATAGGCATGAGAAAAAAGTTATGAAAATGAATCGTTTCGTAAGAAATTCATAAGAAATGCTACTTTCGAGCTTTTCCGCACCTGGAACGCCAACCAGGAAGTGGACTTAATTTTTCGAACTTCGGGGGCCAAGATTTTCTTAAGTGTCGTTATTAGGTCGTAAGGGAGGGCATAAGGGGGGGCACCCTCCTTCTCTCTCACCACCCTCCCGCCTCCCTTGCCAATATTATGGCAAGGCAAGCCCTAAACTCGCTCCTTCGCTCGGCTGGAAGGAAGCCTGGAAAAATGTAAACAGAGAGGATTACTCAGAAGTAAATCTGCAAAGGAGGGCACTTTGGATGAAGGGCCCTCCTTTGTGGATTTACTTCTGAGTAAACCTCTCTGTTTACATTTTTTCCAGGCTTCCCTGCCTCTCCTGCCTGCCAGGATCTAAAGCATCAAAGAGTATTGGGGTGAGAAACCAACCTAATGTATAATAGAATGAATGCTACTGTAAGTGCCTAATATTATAAGTAATCCAACTGGTCATACCTACATTCCATGCACATGCAATAATACAGCAGTAATAACAATGGGTATAAGAAGAGGTAAAATTCAAACCGAAGTATTCTGACTGGTCTCTCCTCATGCGGTGCAAGCGGGGCTCGGAAATTAGTCTGGGGGAAAGCCAGCGTTTTCTGCTTGGGAGCACACACATACATATTCTTGGGGGGGGGGGGGGGGTTGGTGCAGAATATTATCTATGAGGCCGGGTTTCTGCAACAAAACCCCCCACCCAAGAATATTTATGTGTGTGCACCCAAGCAGAAAACGCTGTCTTTTCCCAGGCTAATTTCCCGGGCTCACAGAGAAGAGCCCGTTTGCACCGCATGAGGCAGGGACCAATCAGAATACTTCGGTTTGAATTTTACCTCTTCTTATACCCATTGTTATTACTGCTGTATTATTGCATGTGCATAGAATGTAGGTATATGACCAGCCTGGGCAAACTTGGGCCCTCGCTCCCTGGGGATCGGGGTGAGAGAGAGGCAGCGAGGAGCCGGGGCTCCTCCTCCTTTCTTTGCTGCTTCCAAGAATAGAATACCCGCTCCTCCCTCCCCCTCCCTCCCTCCCTCCCTCCTTCCTATTTGAGAGTCCCATCTAGAATTCAGTGTGATTTATTCAAGTTTTTTGGCCTACAACTCCCAGAAATCCCAGCCAATTTACCAGCTGTTAGGATTTCTGGGAGTTGTAGGCCAAAACCATCTGAATGCGCATGCTCTGGCATATGAATTACTAACAAATTTCGTTAGTAATTAAGTTACATTTTAGAACTTTTGGAAAATTTTTGTAAGTCTTCCTATTACTAATAAAAAAATCCCCCATTAGATTTACGATTTGCTATTTTTGGGTTCTAAACCATGCCTAGTGTTGAAGTATAAAACCCTAAGAAACCTACCTCGATAAAGGCACAAAATTACAAACACCCCCTCCCCACCCGTTGTCTACTTGGTCTCTCCCTCTCCATGCATTGGGAAGGCCCGCCTCCCTTTCCCCAAGTAGAGACCTCCTCTTCCCTCCTAGGGGTTCTGTGTGGGAAGCTTGGCCCAGGTCTATCATTGGTGGGGTTCAGGATGCTCTTTGATTGTAGGGGAACTATACATCCCAGCAACTACAACTCCCAAATGTCAAAGTCTATTACCCCTGAACTCCACCTGTGTTCATATTTGGGCATATTGAGTATTTATGCCAGGTTTGGTCCTGATCCAACATTGTTTGAGTCCACAGTGCTCTCTGGATACAGGTGAACTACAACTCCAAAACTCAAGGTCAATGCCCACCAAGCTCTTATAGTATTTTCTCTTGGTTACGGGAGTTCTGCGTGGGAAGTTTGTGCTTTTCTGCCATTCCTGCCAGGATATCTATGTTGAGTTCATTGAAACAGGCCCAGGTTTTTACACTGAGTGTATAAATACATTTAAAAAACATATTAAATATATGTATTACTGTGTTAGAGTGTCATTTTGCGTCATTTAGGTTAGTGGTGTGCCCCAGGATTTTGCAAATGTAAAATGTGTGCCGCGGCTCAAAAAAGGTTGGGAAACACTGCCTTAGGTACACTGACCCCAGACCATTCAAGGCCTTGAAGGTCAATACCAACACTTTGAAGGTATTCCAACATTCCACTGGAAGCCAGTGCAGTTCGCATAGAATAGGTGTAATGTGGCAGCTCGTTGGTACACCTGCCAACAGCCGAGCTGCAGCGTTCTGCACCAGCTTAAGTTTCCGGATCACCGCCAGAGAAAGGCCAATGTAAAGAGCATTACAGTAGTCCAACCTTGAGATGACCATGGCTTGGACCTTTGTGGCCAGGTTGCATCGGGACAGATAGGGGGCTAGCTTCCTCGCCTGGCGTAGATGAAAAAACGCTACTCTACTGATGGTGGAGATATGTGTCTCCATCGACAGTTGAGAGTCGAGTGCTCTACAGGCCTGGAAAATGTGCCAGACTTTTTTCTTACTCCTTATTTTTTGCTTCTCTGTGTGTGTAAGTGTGCCTTCATGTGTGTGTGTGGCAGTAACACAGCATAGTTAGTCTCTTGCTGGACAAGCAGTAGACAATACATCACAGGCATTGCAATGCAAGAAGCAGCACGAATTGCCAAGGGTGAGCACTCGACTGACTGTATGAGCTTTAAAAAAATACTTTTCTTTTTTTGCAGGCGAAATCAGTTTTAAAGATGTCTAACAGAAAAATCCCAAGAGCTACCTGTCTGCAATTTGACAGGGATTATTTGCTCTGACAAATTCCACATGTATTTGTGTTTTGTTTCCAGAAAGAACCTGGAAAATTATAGTTGCTTAGATTTTCCCATGCAGGGCAATTGAAGGCCCATGTCCTCAGGTCTGAAATTCAGAGTGGTGCCGATTTGATCTGACGAGCCTGACTTCAATCAAAGACCCAACTGAATCATGCTGTTGTTGCTGTTGTCATTGTTGTTTTATTCAGAGTGTTTATACCCTGCCCTTCAGCCAAAAAGGCTCCCAGTGTGTCTTACAAGTCATTCATTTGCATGTTTTTAAAATTATTTTTATTTATTACTTCGATTTTATATATCGCTCCATCCCAACAGGCTCGGGGCGGTTTACATAAGGCAACATCTATTATATAAAGGAGGTCCCGTCATGGAACGACCGTCCTAGGCAGAGAAACCTTACAAGGCAGAGACACCAAACTTGGCAACAAAAATAGGCCTCAGGCAAGGTAAGTTTTAGCAAAAAAACCTTTCCCCCCAAAAAACCTAGAAGGCCCCGAAAACAACGATATAAAAAAACCTACATTTCCCAGCGTCCTCCCCAGCTGCCAATGAATTTCCTGGCCTCTACATTCTGACAACATGATTGGTTGCCAATGAGGGAGTATTTGCATAACGCCTCTATTGGCCAGCCAACATGAACATTCCGACCCATAATAAACTGGCAGAGGAGGATAAGGCAAAGGCCTGAGGCAGTCGCCAACACAAACACCCAATTCACTTCCCACAGAAAATTTAAACCCCTACAAATCACAGACCATGCCCAAAATTGACAGTAAGGCTTCATTAACTTGATTTCCCTGACTAGGCCTCACTTAATGGGATGCTGTTTAAGCTCTGAATTGACACTAAGGCTTCATTAACTTGATTTTCCCGACTAGGCCTCAGCTCATGGGACATTGTGTATGGCCTGAATTTACAGTAAGGCTTCATTAACTTGATTTCCCTGACTAGGCCTCACTTAATGGGATGCTGTTTACGCTCTTAATTGACAGTAAGGCTTCATTAACTTGATTTTCCCGACTAGGCCTCAGGTCATGGGACATTGTGTATGCCTGAATTGACAGTAAGGCTTCATTAACTTGATTTTCCCGACTAGGCCTCAGTTCATGGGACATTGTGTATGGCCTGAATTTACAGTAACTTACCTTGGCACACAGAGCCCCTATGACCCACGCTACATTCTACTGCAGTTTGGAGGAGGGTGGACCATGGATGATGGGATTTGATGTACCTCCATGGATTATGGGATTTGTAGTACTTTCAAAGCCTTCATTCCCCACAGACCACTGTGGCCCAGAACCAAGACCGATAAAGACCCAACTTGGCACACAGTGCCCCCATGACCCACACTCCATCCAACTGCAGTTTAGAGGAGGGCACACCATGGATGATGGGATTTCAAGTACCTCCACTCACTTCCAAAGTACCCCACCCACACAAGCATCAACCTCTACATCAACACAGTAGACGGAAAGACAAAAAACATTGTATATCCACAAGCTCTGCAGAACGCCAGCAACACCACACACCGACAACTCCACAGGACTTCAACATCCCACCCACCAGAACAACCCACAACGACACAGCCATGACCCCACCAAGACCATAACTAACATCAATTCCAACCCTCGCATCTCCTAAATAGGGCACAGCAACGCGTGCCGGGTACAGCTAGTTAACAATAAAATACACTAAAAACAGTAAAAACAATTCTAAAACCAACAATCAAACAGTCACCCCTAGTACACCTAGTTGCATTGGGTCAGTTTAGATTGAAAGCCTGCTGAAATAAAGTTGTTTTTCAGGTTTTTCAGAATGCAGGCAACTCTCTAAGGGCCCGGACCTCATCTGGCAGGGCATTCCAAAGGGTCGGGGCTGCCACTGAAAAGGCTCTCTGTCTGGTAGAGGACAGGTGATTAAGTACAGACAGAAGGGACTTCCAATAGGTTATGTTCTTTAGACCGTAGTGATATCTGGGGAACATACAGGGAGAGACGGTCCCTCAAGTACACAGGCCCTAGACCAGACCTAGGCAATTGCCGGCCCTCCAGGTGATTTGGACTTCAACTCCCAGAAATCCTAGCCAGTTTACCAGCTGTTAGGATTTCTGGGATTTGAAGTTCGAAACGCCGGTAATTGCCCAGGTCTGCCCTAGACCATATAAGGCCTTATAGGTTAACACCAACACTTTGAATGTAATCTGGTACTCTACTGGAAGCCTGCACTAGCTTGAGTTTCCGGGTCACTCTCAAAGGAAGGCCAATGTAGGGGGCGTTATAGTAGTCTAATCTACTGCAGGATGGGAGTTATGTGGCATCTAACCAGGGCCCCGGTGAGCAGACGAGCTGCAGCATTCTGCACCAGTTTGAGTTTCCGGATCATGGACAAAGGAAGGCCAATGTAGAGGGCATTACAGTAGTCTAGTCTAGAGATGATCGTCGCCTGGATCACCGTGGCCAGGTCGCCCTCAGACAGGTAAGGTGCCAACCGTCTAGCCTGTCGCAGATGGAAAAATGCGGATCTGCTGACCATAGAGATCTGGGCCTCCATAGTCAGCAGCGGGTCCAACTGGACCCCCAGACTCTTTACCAAGGACGGCGGATATAGTGCTTTGCCGCCCATGGCAGGATAAGAGTCCAATTAGACCCATTGCTGACAATGGAGGCTCAGGTCTCCACAGTCAGCAAAACCGCATTTTTCATCTGCGCCAGGCTAGGCGGCTGCCACCTTACCTATCTGGGAGTGACCTTGCCATGGTGATCCAGGCGACTGTCACCTTGAGATTAGACTACTGTAACCCCCCTTACATTGGCCTTCCTTTGAGAGTGACCCGGAAACTCAAGCTAGTGCAGAATGCAGCAGCTCGACTACTCGCTGGAGCTCCAGTGAGATGTCATATTAAACCAATCCTGAAGCAACTGCACTGACTACCAATAGAGTACCGGATTACTTTCAAAGTGCTGGTATTAAGCTTTAAGGCCTTGTATGGTCTAGGGCAGTGTTTCCCAACTGCTGTGCCATGACGGACCTCCTGCTGTGCCGCGAGAAAAGCTCTCTGCCCCCTTCCTTCCCCCCTTCTCCTGCTGAACTCCTGCTGCTTAGGGGAGGAGAAGGAAGGACTGGGTGGTGGCGAAGAAAAAGAAGAAGGGGCTGGGGCGCCACCTCCTTCGACCATTTCCCCAGCCAGCCTCCAATTTGCCATGACTCCCGCCATGACTCTCACCCCTCGCTCGCTGAAGCTGCGCAGAGGAGGAGCCCCGACCACTGAAGCCCTTCCACCGCTCATGCTCCTCCTCTGTGGGAGAGCTGAAGCTGGGGGAGAGGGCGGGGCATGGCGCAGCTTGGCTCCACCCCCTCTCCCCCCAGCTTCGACACTCCCAGCAGCTACTCCAGCCTTGAGGGGACAGTGCCAAGCCAGCATTGTGCTGGCTCTGCCACCACTGGCTTGGCACTATCCCTCAAGGCTGGAGCAGCTGCTGGGAGAGCTGAAGCCGGGGGAAGGGGGCGGGGCATGGCTCGGCCTGGCTCCTCCCTCTCCCCCGGCTTCAGCACTCCCAGTAGCTGCTCCCTGCAGGCCACCATCCCCCAGCCATTCTTTACTGTGTTAGAGTGTCATTTTGTGTCATTTTGGTTGGTGGTGTGCCCCCGGACTTTTTTAATATTAAAAGTGTGCCCCGGCTCAAAAAAGGTTGGGAAACACTGGTCTAGGTTCTGTGTATTTGAGGGACCGCCTCTCCCCACATGTTCCTCACATGATCTGAAGAACAAAATCTCCTCAGCATCCCATTGGTCCGGACATATCACCTGTCTTCTACCAGGCAAAAAGCTTTCTCGGTGGTGGCACCGACACTGTGGAATGCTTTGCCTGACGAAGTTAGAGGAATTATTTGCATCCTCCTTTCCAAGGGCATGCAAAACGGTCCTCTTTCGTCAAGCGTTCTCACTAGAGTGAAGTTGTAACATCTTTTTACTGTTAAATTTTAATTCATTGGTAGTGGTAATTAGATATGCTAGCTTTTACTGTGTTATTTTATTGTTGTTATGCTGTGTTCATTTGTGCTTAAGTCCGTTCAGCAGTTCACCTACCTGGGAAGCATCATCTCTTCAGACGCCAAGATTGACAAAGAGATAGATCACAGATTAGCAAAGGCATAGAGTGCATTCGGAAGGCTTCACAAAAGAGTCTGGAGCAACAAGCACCTGAGGCAAAGCACCAAAATCAGTGTGTACAGAGCTATCGTACTGTCTATTCTGCTATATGGGTCTGAAACATGGGTCACCTATCGCCAACACCTACGACTCCTCGAACACTTTCATCAGCGCTGTCTTCGCACAATCCTAAATATACACTGGACCGACAATGTGACGAATGTTGCTGTCCTTGAGCAAGCAGGGGTCACCAGCATTGAGGCCATGCTATTGAGAACACAGCTGCGCTGGGCAGGGCACGTCTTTAGGATGGAGGACCACCGCCTCCCAAAGATACTACTCAGTGATGAACTCACCACGGGTCAGCGCAAGGGAGGCACTCCAAAAAGAGATATAAGGACTCCCTGAAATAACATCTCAGGCTCGGCCAGATTGATCACCAACAATGGTCCACCCTGGCCTCACATCGGGAGGCATGGAGACGCACCATCCACAATGCTGCGGCCTCTTTCGAGAAGACACGCCGAATGGGTCTCGAAGAGAAACGACAACGCAGAAAGAACCGCAACTTGGAAACAACATCACCCAAGGAGACTTTCTGCTGTGCTTTCTGCGACCGAACTTGCCTATCTCAGTTTGACCTTTTTAGTCATCAACTCGCTTGTAATAAGCGTGGGATGAGTCCTTCCTAAGAATTTTCGTTCGCGAAGTAATGCCGTGAAATATTGTTGTAAACCACCCCAAGCTTGCGAGAAGGGGTGGTATAGAAATTGAAGTAATAAATAAATAAATAAATAAATAAATTAATTTCTGGTCCTAATTTTCCATACCTGAATTCTGAGGTTGTTTCTTGGGCAGATCCAACTGTTGGAAGTGGGACCGGCAGAAACTGTTCGGCACAATTTACCACTCTTGTTTTAGGCCTCATTGATTGCATATTAGTTTGCAACATGGTTTCACCGGTCAAGGAGGCATCTCTTCTTCATGTTGACACTGCAGTGGGAAAGTGTTAGATATCATTATCAGTTATCAATAGATAGAAATGAGCTTCACACAAAACAGAACAAGCCTTGCTACACAACGTATTAATTTCAGTTAGAGATTGGCGAGTTCGATTTCCTGGCTTCCATTTATCCTCGGTTAAACCCGTTACCTTCTATTTCTGCATTAAATAGTAATCCTCCCAAGCTCACGCGAACATGAACTTTTTTCTCTCACACACAGACAAAATATGATTTTGTGTGCATTTTGTCAAAACAGTGTATCTTTTCAAGCAACTTTACCCCCCTCCCTCCCAGTCATTTTTTTTTACACAATGCACATCTTTTTGTGACGAAAGTTTCAAATGTATGCATTTTGGGGTCGCTTTTTTAAAAAAGAAATACATATTTCTGTATGCATTACTTGAGTAAACACCTGGAGAACCAAAAATTGGGAACCACTCTTCTATGTGAAGACATGTGTGATGAATCCCAGACCTGGGAGGCTTGGTAAAGCCTGAAAACTTAGGCCCAGAAATGGGGAGCCATTTTAGAAGGGTGCCAGGAGGCAGCCATCCTAGAATCCTATTTCCTGAAGGGGACGTGCCTAGTAGCAGCTTGGAGGGAAATGAAAGGAGTTAGGATTGGCTGGTAGAAAGGGGGTGGAGCCTAACTTACAAAAAGAAAAAATGTCTTGAAGGGAGGTGTTTTGAAATCAGACAGAGTGTGGGCAGTTCAGTGAAGCAGTCGGCTGGAGGGACTGTTAGAGAGCAGTTGGGGGAGTTAGTGTTAGAGTAAAGAAGCCTGAAAGTGGTCAGGTGGTTGGCAGAGTTAGCTGGCGAGTAGGCTCTACAGCTATCAAGGAGGATACTGTGTAGAGGTGTAGATAGATAGATAGATCCAGAGTAGGACTATCTCTTTATGAATAAAGAACTTTAACTGTTTATTGGTTAACAAGGTTCCAAGCGTGGAGGTTTCAAAGTACACAGAGCTTAGGTGGTTACAATATCTCCTTAGAGGCACAGGTCTTAAGGTTACTAAGTTTCTAAACACAATGTTTGGCTGTATCTCTTCAAACACTGACTCAATAATATTATAGATATTCTGCCCCAATAGGCTTTCTATCTTCTAGGTTAGCTTTCCAGCCTAACCTACAAACAGCGGTTCCTATAGGCTTTCTAAAGCTAACTGCCTTTCTGCAGAATCAAAAAACAGCCTTTTCTATTTTCCTCAGAAAAGACAACAGCAGCTTCTCAAACTGCCACCAGCTAGTATAACCGCTCCTAACTATCTGAAGAATTTCAAACCTGGACATTCTAAAGCTAGTGTTAGGCTCCGCCTCCTGTTGCTATAGCAACGGAACTTCTCAGAGGCTGTGCACTGTAATATTCCCTGTTAATCCTTTGTAGCCTGTCTAACATTTAATCATCTAACACAATACAAATGTAATAATACAAACCACACATTTAACCATAAATTAAAGATAAAATCCTCAATACACATAGTGACCTCATTACAGGTAAGTTCTCATAAATAAACTTCATTGTGTTGTTGTTCAAACAACTGCCTCACATGTGCCTCTGTCAAAGAAGTCTAAAAGCAGTTTCCTGAAGCAATCACAAAAGTCTAATGGTGGCAGCATACATTTTGAAGGAGAAATCTCTTCAGTTTTACCTCAGAGCACAGGCCTGAATGCAAGTCCACAGCATTCTTAGCTGAAAGACCTCCAGTAAGCCAAAGGCTTAAAAGTGAATATAAGTCTGGTGGTGGCCAGTGGGTTTTCAAAAGGTGTTCCGGCCTTGATTAGCAAAATCAAAGCAAAACAAACAGGGAAAGGCACGCTGAGGGCAGCAGAGAAGATGTCGTCGTCAGAATCAATCCAAGGTCATCAGCATTGAAGTCATCAAAGGGTTGTCCAAGAAGGTATCCAAAGGGGCGTAGGAGAGACTAATCCAGGAGCCAGGCCAAGGTCAAGGAGAGGAGATAGATGCAGAAGCAAAGTCCAACTGGGGAGCAATCCAGTGGAGTTCAAACCCCACCACAGGAAGCAGCAGAATCAGTCTGGAAACAAGGCTTCAAGATGCAAGGTGACAGGATACAAGATGCAAGAGTCCTAGGATCCAAAGGCAACTCCTTGCTAGCCACAGAAGTTAGTCCCAAAATGCCCACCTTTTAAGCTCACTACAAGTCAGATCCACTTGATGAGGTCGCTGCCCTATCAACATCCTCAGGTGTTGCTCTCCCAGCAGCTGCTGCCCTTTGACTGACCCTCCAAGATTTCCACCTGTGGTTAAGACTTAGAACATCCCCCCCCCATTGTCTGGGGACTCTGAGGGCCAATCCTGATCATCAGTGAATCCTACCAGGTGTCTGAACTTGTGGGCTCCTCACAAGCCCTCTGAATTTCTCTTACTTGAGTCCAATCCATTTCAGTAGAAATGTCCTCTGTACTCTGACTCCCATCATTCACAGATAATCCCTCAAATGTCTCAGAGTCTGTAGGTGCTGTAATTATTTGCTTGAGTTGAATGTGATCCTCTTCACTTGATTCACGAGTAAGCCTTTTTCCGCAAACACCAGTACTCCTGTTACAAACAGCCCCACCCAGTTCCATACTCTCCCCAGATGCTGAGCCATCAGAGTCTTCTGAATCACTACTATCAGTAGCAGCTGGGGGCTCAATCACAACACAAGGCTCCAGTAGCAACTTTCAGATGAGGCCCTTTCTTTACAGAAGTAGTGTCAAACTCAAACAGATGATTTGCCATTTTATATTCCCAGTAAGCAGGCAACGGGACCAATCTGCAGACTCCACAGCAAGGCCGGGACTGGGTTATGGATTTTTCGTTAAGTGCCCTCCTTCCTAGTTCTGAAAGTGCCAGCCCTGACCATTGTGGCCAAGTTTCATTTCTCAGCTATCCCTCCTTTTAATATTTTCGATGAGTCCACATGAAGGCCAGGAGGGAGCGGCACAGACACCCAGCTACCTTGCAATCAGAAATGACAAGAGTGACAGGGATGGCTAATATGACAAATGGTGGTATGCATATTAACCATGAGCCAAGTGGCATTCAATCATTGTCTAGTGGTCCTGACCACAGGGAAAGCATGAGGCAATCTGCCAGTGAGGCACTTTTAGGAAGAAACATGACACTTGCACAAAAGTTTTTACTCATTGCGGATACAAGCAAAGACCTATGAAGGCTAGTTGAATGAACCCCAAGTGCCTGCTTCAACAGTCAATAAATGCACTGGTTTAGCATTCCACTCAGATGAAGCAGGTGGGACCGGCCTTCTCTGATGGCTTTCAACATCTGTATCCGTACCGAAATATCATAATATTTGCATAACTATAACTAATCAAATTGACCATCAAATTGACCATATTTCGGTCACTGTATAGTTAACTATCTAAATTCATGCTGCAAATCACTGAATTGATATTGTTACGAGGGCAGGTCAATAAGTCCGTGACTTTTTGAATTTCCCGCCTCTGAACTGAAAGGGCGACACTGCTCCTGTCAACAGGCATCTGTCAGTTGACTCCTCTCAAAATTTGAACAAGCTGGGTCATTTAGTTTGTGATTGACAGCCATTGGTAGCAGACTACCGCCTGATTTGAGGAGAAAATGGAAAAAATGAATTTTGTGTGCTCATTAAGCATTATTTTTTGTGGGAAAAAACCATCACTCAAACCAAGGCTAAGCTTGATAAATACGATGGGGACTCTGCACCATCCATTTCAATGGTAAAAAAGTGGTTTACTGAATTTTGGTGTGGCCGTACAAGCACGGAAGATGCCGAACATTCTGGACGTATAAACGTGAATTCGAATGCAACTCTTTGTTTTCCTTAATGTATAACCTTAGTATTGAAATTATATAAATAGGCAAGAAAATACCAATCAACTCTCCACACAGCTTCTATATGTGTTCATTCCTTTACTGTGTTTTCCTTCATATCATGTGTTCATTGGTTAGACCCAGAACATGTATATAATCCATATCATGTATCATAGGTTTGGATTCGAAACAGTTGCATAACATTTACCGTCCATACATATACATTAGTGTCATATAATGCGAAACACAAAATTCAATTCATTCCATCTGTTGGGTCCAACTCATAAACATAGCATGTGCTATCATTGTACATGTGTCCTCATAACATGCTTGTAAAGATCATGGGGTACAATTCATTCCTTCATTATGTACATTCAAATAATAAAGAGAGCACCTCAGTACAAGTCCTATGGAATCATATACTTGGTAATAACAATAGGTCAGTTTAGTATGGGATTACTTTGTGGTGTTTAAGTATTAAGGTAGACCCTGTGTAGTGCTGCCAATCTGGTAACCCAACTCGGTTCGTTGGTTGGGCGTTCCCAGTCACAGTTCAGTCGGTGTGTATTCCTCAATCCGCTCCTCTACGCTGTAAGTGGGGGCTGTATGTCCCTGCTTAAGCGTCTGTCTATTCCAGGCAAATCAATCTGGCTGGGAGCCTTCTTGCGCTGACTGTGATTTTTTAAAACGGCGATTAGGCAGGAACCACAATGACGTCCGCTAACGGGGTGTGTGCTTCAGGTCCCCACTTGGGGCTCGTTGCCCGGTAGGGAGACGAAGGGTCTCCAATCCTGACCTGTACCGGGGTGCTGGCTGCGGGTTCGGTTCTTTCCCCTCCCGTTCTTCGTTAGTAAACAAAGCTGCGTCGGAGCGAAGATGCACGGCTCTCTTAAAGGCACAAGCCTCAATTCAAGTCTGCGAATGCAGCTAGCGGCTGTGTCCGCGTAAAGGGTCGCGTTCCGCTTTGGCTGGGCAGTGTGTGATTCCCTCTTGATGGGGGGATCAATGCCTACGGCGGGGCTTCTGTGGGCACCCGTGGGGGGCCGTTTCGCGGCGTCTCCAGCGTCGCTTCTTCAGGGCAATTTTGTTAAGGCCGCAGACGTGTGCAGCAGTGAGTTCCAGATATGCTTCCTTTTCTCTGGGCTCTAAAGGGAGTGCAAATAAAACTGTAAGGGCATAGACCATGGCATAAATGTGGATAGGGTCTCCCAGTCATCTCCCAAAAATCCACAAAACAAGGAGACCCCCACCAGGGAGACCCATCATATCTGCCAATAATAGCCTACTCGAGCCATTATCCAAGTATCTGGACTCAATCCTACATCCGTATGCAGAACAAGCAAATTCCTACATAAAGGACACAACGGATTTCATAAATCGCGTAGAGAATTACAAAATCCAGGATGGAGACATTATGGCAACCGCAGATGTAGAAGCACTATATACACATATACCAACAGAAGAAACACGACATATCATCATTGATTTTCTGGAGACTAGACCGGCACCCAGAATACCTCCCACGTCATTTCTCGTTGAGTTATATGATTGCGTCACAGACTATAACTTCTTTAGTTTTGAAAACCAGTACTACTTACAGTGTGGAGGGGTATCTATGGGAGCGGCTATTGCCCCCACAAAAGCCAATCTATTTATGAAGGAATTAGAAGAAAGATGCTTAAAACCAGACGCCAACAACACTATGCCAAAATACGTTAAATCTTATTGGCGATATATAGATGACATCTTTCTAATTTTGCGCCATGACACAGATACATCCCGCTTAAAGAAATGGATGAATGGGTGGCATCAGAACATCAGACTGACCTTCACTTTCAGCAATGTCTCAGTGAATTACTTGGATCTCACAGTCTTCGCACACAACAGCATGTTGAAAGTCAAAAATTATCACAAACCAACAGACAGAAACACATTACTACATTTCACAAGCTTTCACTCGTTTGCCCTGAAACGAAGTCTACCGTATAGTCAGTACATTAGGTTGAAAAGAAATTCATCTTTCAATGAGGACTTCACGGAAGACGCCAGGAACCTGTCCATCAAATTGAGACACAGAGGATACCCCAACAAAATCATAGAACAGCCAAGACAAAAGCACAGCAAGTGGAGAGACAAACTCTGTTACAACCATCCGAGAGACCTCAGAAGAAAAGAATTGTGTGGCCCTTAACCTTGACTAAGCATTCAAAACAAATACAAAAGATAGTAACCAAATTCTGGCCCATAATAAAGGAGATACCAGGGCTAGACTGTCCCCCCATGGTCGCATATAAAAGAACGAAGAACCTCAAAGAAATACTAGTCCATACCAAACATGACAGACCACCCAAACAACAAGTGGCCAATCCGGGCACCAAACGATGTGGACACTGCTCTGTCTGTGCCCAAATAAATACCAACAAAGAAATTGTGAACAAAACAACGCACAGGACCTTACGGCTGCGCCAAGAAATAACGTGTGGCTCCTCGGGGTAGTATATTGCCTCCAGTGCGTCTGTAGGGTACCACTACGTGGGGCAGACTCAACGAGAACTGAGGACGAGAGCATTGGAACATCGCTCAAGAATAAACTGCAAATCCCTGGACTCAATACTCTATACACACTTTGCGCTAGCCAATCCTCCCTCGGACAGTTTCACCATTTACGGACTTGAGAAAATACAGGTTCTACGTCACACGGATATCAGGACAGCATTACTTAAAGCTGAATGCAAATGGATCCTCCTCCTCTCCACAGAGGACCCTACAGGGTTAAACGACCCTTTAAGCCCACAGAACCTCCTGGCCTAATTTAGGCAGGTGAGTCATACTCTATTTAAGGATAATTAGAAGCCATCTCCAGAGCTGATTCCAGCCCCTGGAGATTTACTGCATTGAAGACTTACATTGCACCAGGAAAGGTATGTACCTCGACTGGGAGACCCTATCCACATTTATGCCATGGTCTATGCCCTTACAGTTTTATTTGCACTCCCTTTAGAGCCCAGAGAAAAGGAAGCATATCTGGAACTCAATGCTGCACACGTCTGCGGCCTTAACAAAATTGCCCTGAAGAAGCGACGCTGGAGACGCCGCGAAACGGCCCCCCACGGGTGCCCACAGAAGCCCCGCCGTAGGCATTGATCCCCATCAAGAGGGAATCACACACTGCCCAGCCAAAGCGAACGCGACCCTTTACGCGGACACAGCCGCTAGCTGCATTCGCAGACTTGAATTGAGGCTTGTGCCTTTAAGAGAGCCGTGCATCTTCGCTCCGACGCAGCTTTGTTTACTAACGAAGAACGGGAGGGGAAAGAACCCGAACCCGCAGCCAGCACCCCGGTACAGGTCAGGATTGGAGACCCTTCGTCTCCCTACCGGGCAACGAGCCCCAAGTGGGGGACCTGAAGCACACACGCCCCCGTTAGCGGACGTCATTGTGGCTCCTGCCTAATCGCCGTTTTAAAAAATCACAGTCAGCGCAAGAAGGCTCCCAGCCAGATTGATTTGCCTGGAATAGACAGACGCTTAAGCAGGGACATACAGCCCCCACTTACAGCGTAGAGGAGCGGATTGAGGAATACACACCGACTGAACTGTGACTGGGAACGCCCAACCAACGAACCGAGTTGGGTTACCAGATTGGCAGCACTACACAGGGTCTACCTTAATACTTAAACACCACAAAGTAATCCCATACTAAACTGACCTATTGTTATTACCAAGTATATGATTCCATAGGACTTGTACTGAGGTGCTCTCTTTATTATTTGAATGTACATAATGAAGGAATGAATTGTACCCCATGATCTTTACAAGCATGTTATGAGGACACATGTACAATGATAGCACATGCTATGTTTATGAGTTGGACCCAACAGATGGAATGAATTGAATTTTGTGTTTCGCATTATATGACACTAATGTATATGTATGGACGGTAAATGTTATGCAACTGTTTCGAATCCAAACCTATGATACATGATATGGATTATATACATGTTCTGGGTCTAACCAATGAATACATGATATGAAGGAAAACACAGTAAAGGAATGAACACATATAGAAGCTGTGTGGAGAGTTGATTGGTATTTTCTTGCCTATTTATATAATTTCAATACTAAGGTTATACATTAAGGAAAACAAAGAGTTGCATTCAAATTCACGTTTATAGGTTTGCACTGTAAGCCATACCATTATTGAACATTCTGGACGCCCAGTTGAGGTCTTTACACCCGAAACAATTGAAAAAAATTACGATATGGTATTGGCCGATCGGAGATGGAAAGTTGGAGACATTGTGGAAGCCATAGGCATCTCACGTGGCTCAGTGGTTTCAATTTTAAATGATCACTTGGGTATGAGAAAGCTTTCCACAAGATGGGTGCCGCGCTTGCTCGCAATCGACCACAAACGCAATCGTGTGACAATTTCACAAGAGTGTTTGGCGTTGTTCAACCGCAATGGACGGGGTTTTGCGCCGTTTCGTAACCGTGGACAAAATGTGGATCCACCACAACACACCAGAGACCAAACCGCAGTCAAAACAGTGGGTTTCTCGGGGTGAATCAGTGCCAAAGAAGGCCAAGGTGGGTTTGTCAGTCAATAAAGTCATGGCGACCGTTTTTTGGGATGTCCCGCACTCACGGATCTACGGTTGTATATTCTGTAGTTTGTATATACTGCATTGTAAAGGCAGGTCCTCCAATCTGGGAGGTTGCTGTCTACGGCTTGTATTTTCTGGGTGCCAATTTTCAGGCCATTTCGCGCTCTTCGGCACTTCTTCAGGGCGTGGCTTACGTCTCTTTTACAGGTGTAGATTTACAGCGACAACCAATACTTCAGTGCGTGAATACTTCCACGCGTAGATCCGTGAGTGCGGGACTGTTGTATTGCAATATATGAACTATGGACTCCACCATTGGTTAGGAAGAAACATCGCAGTAGAAAAGAACGGAGTATAATCCAGGTTAAAATTGGATTGCAAGAGATATTCCGGAATAAAGAACTGAACATTAGATAAGTCACGGGTGATGTTTAACAAACAATTGATATTAGGAGCCTAGGTTATTATCATAGAAATTTAAAAAGGAAAAAGGCTCCTATTTGGAATTGGACTTTCACCACTCCAAACACTGATTGGTACAAACTGGGGCCAGCTAGGATCTGAATGCTGATTGGATGAAGCATGCCATCTGCCACTGTCACTGGTCTTCAGGTCTAGCGGGAAATTTAATAAACTGTCATTGTATTGTAATGAAGTAAAGACTGAATATAATTATGAAGTATTAACAAGTAAATGAAGAAAACTATTTTGGGGTTTGAATGCATGTCCATGTTTAATTTAGGGCGTAATGTCTCGCCATCCAGTGTAGGCAACTGGATATCCCCACTGCCCGGTCGGCCTAGCCATAGGATCTCTGTCTTTGCTGGATTCACCTTCAACTTGCTGGCATGTAACCATCCAGTGACGGCCTCAAGAAACTGATGGAAATTATCGGGTACAGAGTCCGGTCGGCCTTCCATCCTCAGAACGAGCTGAGTGTCATCAGCGTACTGGTAACACTCAAGCCCAAAACTTTGCACCAGCTGAGCAAGTGGTCGCATATAGATATTGAATAGCAGAGGGGAGAGGATGGCCCCCTGAGGGACCCCACATCTAAGTCGGGACCTCTCGGAGACCAGCTCCCCTCTCTCCACTCGCTGTCCCTGATTGTGGAGAAAAAATGAAAACCAGTTAAGGGCTGTCCCCCTAACTCCAGCCACGGCAAGGCGGTGGGTCAAGAGATTGTAATCATCCGTGAGATCCAATGCTGCCATGAGATCCAATAACACGAGCAGCGCCGACTCGCCTTGATCAAGCTAACAGCGAAGCTGATCTGAGATGGAGACCAGCATTGAAGGCATTGAAGAACATTTATGCACTTCAGAATTTGCAAATGCATCTCTGAGATCCTGTTGGCTCTTCCCAACTAAAATAGACTCATTAAACCAACTGTTGAAAAGTGAGTCAACACAGAGACAAATTCAGGTGATTCGGTGGTTTTCTGTGTTGGTGGTGATATCAAGAAGATTGAGGTCAATGCAAAATTGTTATTATTTATTTATTTATTTATTTATTTGCTTCATTTATATTCAGGCCTTCTCACCCCGCAAGGGACTCAGGGCGGATCACAACGCACATATAGAGGCAAACATTCAATGCCCTTTGACATACAATATATATAGACGGACAACGAGCTACACAATTGGTCGAGAGCTCACCCCGACCCGGGCAGGCCTCGAACTTATGACCTTCCGGTCAGTAGAGATCTTATGCAGCTGACTCCCAACCAGCTACGCCACATTCCCGGTTAGACCTGTGGTCCCTCAAGGTGCCATTCTTTCCCCTTTATTATTTAACATCTATATGCGACCACTTGTTGGTCTGGTTAGAAGCTTTGGGCTGGAATGTTATCAGTACGCTGACAACACCCAGCCTGTTCTGAAAATGGAAGGCCAACCAGACTCTGTACCTTCTTGTTTCCATCAGTGCCTTGAAGCCGTTACTGGTTGGCTGCGTGCCAGCAGATTGAGGGTGAACCCGGCAAAGACAGAGATACTGTGGCTGGGCCGCCCGGTGGGTGGGGAGGTCCGACTGCCTAGCTTGGATGGCGAGGCATTATGCCCGACATCCTCAGTTAAGAGCCTTGGGGTCGTTTTAGACCCGTTGCTGTCGATGGAGGCCCAGGTCTCCAGCATCAGCAAAACCGCCTTCTTCCATCTGTGGCAAGCTAGGCATCTGGCCCCCTACCTATCCAGAGACGACCTGGCCACGGTGCTCCAAGCCACGGTCATCTCGAGACTGGACTACTGTAACACCCTTTACATTGGCCTGCCCTTGTCAATGATCCGGAAACTTAAGCTCGTCTAGAATGCCGCTGCCCGACTTCTCACTGGGACCCCAGTGAGATGTCACATAACACCTATCCTCCAGGAGCTCCATTAGTTTCCAGTTGAGCACCGGATTCCCTTCAAGGTGATGGTGTTAACTTTCAAGGTCTTGCATGGTCTGGGGCCGCTGTATCTGAGGGACCGTTTTTTCCCCTCCCAACCCCAGAGGTCACTCCGTTCCGAACAAATGAATCTCCTTGAAGCGCCGACCTTCAAAGCAATCCGTCTCACATCGACCCGGCGCAGAGCCTTTTCTGTAGTGGCGCCGTTAATATGGGACACTCTTCCTAGCGATGTACGGGCCATGCAGGACCTTCTCTCCTTCCGCAAGGCCTGCAAGACTTGTGACATCCCGCCAAAGGCCCGAAAAGTAAGCTTTAAAAGGATGGACGAATTCTATAGCGCCCTGGGGGTCACGTTACAGCCTTCCCTTAAAAGAAAACCTGGAGATCCTCTAAGCAATGAGTTCCAGACTGAAAATGGTGAACTCAAAACAGGTTTATTTATTACAACTAGTAGAAAAACAACTGGTGGCCTAAAAAGCTTGAAGTGGGTTGCAAAAGTGTCCTTTAAACAAAAGGGTTGCTTTCACTTGCCTTAAGCAGCGTGAAGGTCTCTCTTAAGTTCCATATTTTTTGTAGCTTCCTCAAATGGTCCTCTGGCACATGAAGTCCTTGGTCCCCAATGAAATACAGTCTCTATTGAAGGGCTGGCCCTTCCTATTACTGAATTTCTTGGTTTGAGAGCGTTAAAAGTCTGTATGTAAACCGAAGTGCTTTGTCTGAGCCTAGCTCCAGACTTCAGCCTGCTTCGTCCACATGCTCTGCTGGAAGTGAGGTCAGAAGGGACGTCCTGCCCTCAGGTAAACTCCGGTAAAGGGTGGAGTTGAAGGCGGGTCACCAGGTTTGGGAGCCAGGATGCAGCCCCTCCCCTGAGTGAGCACATGGCAGACAAAGAAGCACATGGCCAACAAAGAGGATGTAGAACAAAGGGTCCATGCAGGTACCTGGCAAACCAAATGCAGATATATACAGCCCCCTAGGGGTCGTCACAAGACTCACCTTTTCCGGCTAGCCTTTGATTGTTAGGCCAGAAATCTTTTTTAAGCTAGTTTAATATGTATGCTTTTACCTTTGTGTGTTTTACCTGATTGTAAGCTGCTCTGAGCCCTCGGGGAGTGGCGGCGTACAAGTCCAATAAAAAACCAGCTTTTTTCCATCTAAGACAGGCAAGGCGGCTGGCCCCCTATCTATCCTGGAACGACCTGGCCATGGTGATCCAAACCACGGTCATCTCAAGACTTGATTACTGTAACGCACTCTACGTTGGCCTTCCTCTGTCGGTGACCCGGAAGTTCAAGCTGGTGCAGAACACTGCCGCCCGTACTCCAGCAGGATGTCACATAGCACCTACCTTGCAGGATCTGCACTGGCTCCCAATTGAGCACCGGATCACCTTCAAAGTGTTGGTACTTACCTTTAAGGCCTTGCACGGCCTGGGGCCAGCGTATTTGAGGGACCATCTTTCCCCATACTGCCCTACGAGATCACTCCGGTCTTGAAACACCAACCTGCTGGTTATCCCATCTGCGAAGTCATTTAGGCTAACGGCAACCCGCAGGAGAGCGTTCTCCGTGATTGCTCCCACTCTGTGGAACGCCCTCCCGGCTGAGATGCGAGCTCTCCAAGACCTCTTGCCCTTCAGGCGGGCATGCAAGACGTTTCTCTTTCAACAGGCCTTTGGCCTATAAGTGCCGCTAGTGCATAGCCCGCCGATACTGTTGTATATTACATTATGCTGCGCTCTGCATTCTGCACATCATGCTGCATTTTAATCTTGATGTTTTATATTAAGTATTATGTGTTTTGTTTTAATGTGTTTAAACGTGTTTTTATTGTACCTTGCTTGTTGTGAGCCGCCCCTAGTGGCGGCCTAGAAGCCCAATAAATAAATAAATAAATAAATAAATAAATCTCTGCTTTTGCAACCTTCAATTGAATATATCCATGGCATACCATCCAAAACTACAGAGACAAAGAAAACTACATGTAGCAGATCATGATATTCAGAATACCTAGGAGGAAAACTTGACCACGGCTATTATTCATAAATGTCTCCTCCAACTTCTGAATATGTAGGGCACCTTTCACTGAGCTGCCTGTCTGAATATCACAAAGAAAATAAAGTAACTGTGCATGCTGAAGCCAGACAGACCTCACTTGGTGCTGGGAAATATCTGTACTTAAAGGTTATTCCATTCTTTCCCCTATTCACAGAATAGCTATTGATTAACTGAAGGACGTTTCACCCAAAGGGATGACTATTATGCTTCCTTTGCCCCAGTTAAAAATCTATACCTGAAGTGCCCAAAGTATGAGTTATGAAGGCTTTTTTTCATGAGCGTAGCTACATCAGCATGCTCTGTATCCATTTTGCTCTCATAATCTAATCCATTCTTTATCCTTTTTATTGTCGGGAGCCAACAATCTATTTTCTGCTAAGCAATGTGCTTGCTCTGTTTGTTGACTTCGTTCCACTAGAAATGCCACACAGAAGATGCTTTGAATTTGAATACTTCCAGCCCACGGACCGATCAAGCCAGGGGGAAAAATGCCTTCTCTCCCTCTACAATCTTCTCATCAGTTTGGGCGACATGGTGTCAACAGTTTTGTTTTCGTTTCGGCTGCGGCATCTCTCGGTGATCCTTGTCCTATTCCTTCAAAGCCTTTCCATGATCCTACCACTTCATTACAAGAAGGAAAAGAAAGCTCTCCCAATTATTCTTATTATTTATGCCTTGCTAACGTTTGTGTATGTCTTTTTGTGCTTTGTGTCATTTCAGACTTGTGGTGACTCTACAGGGAGGCTCCCAGGGTGTTTTCTTGGCAAGGTTTGTTCAGAGGATGTTTGATGTCATTGCCCTCTTTGAGACTGAAAGAGTGGGAACCCAAAAGGTTTCCAGGGTTGAGCAGAGGTTTGGTAGTTGGTCTCCAGAGTCACAGGGCATATCTACAGGCCTGGATTACCCATAAGGCCACCCTAGGCCTCGGGCGGCATTTTTGGGGGGCAGCAGATCCGAACCCCCCAAAAATTCAAAAAAAATCCCCCCAAAAAATTCTAAAAAAAAAAATCAAAAAAAATTATTTTGTTCTGCTCCCCTCGGGTCTGCTTTAGGAGGGAGGGAGGATCAGCTCCGTCCCTGACTCCGCCCCTCCTCGCCCCCAGCTCCGCCCAGCTCCGCCCCCGCCTCCTCGCCGGCACAGAGCCGATCCTCCCTCCCTCCCTCCTAAAGCCGGCCTGAAAAGGGCGATTTCGGCTGCATGGCGGCTTTAGGAGGGAGGAGCAGCCATGGGGAGGCCCCGCATCGGCTCCGGGGGTGGGGCTTTCCTTCCTCCTCCTCGTGCTGGCAAGGAGGCGAGGGCGGAGCGGGGCGGAGCCGGGGGCAGGGAGGGGCAGAGCCGGGGAGGGGCGGGGCGGAGGCAGACCCTTTGGCCTTGGGCAGCAAAAGGGCCTGATCCAGGCCTGCATATCTACTAGATCAGGGCTGCTCAGGAAGTCGATCGTGATCGACCAGTCAATCGCGGGACCGAAGGAGGTCGATCGCAACCGGATGGGGCGCTTCTCAGGGGGGTGGAGCCAGGCCGCACCAAGACCTGTATGAGGACTCACCCATTGTAATGCTGGGCCGAGACCAGCATAGCAGTTTGGCATCCAGGAGAAATAGGGTTCCCATATGTCCCTTATTCTAAGGGACGTCCCTTATTTTGGCCCTAAAATTTGTGGGAGAGAGAGCTGCCTGGGAGGAGCCCAGAGCTGAGGGGAGGAGCCGAGCTACTTGAGTGGGAAAGAGTGTAGCTTTTTAGTCCATCTCTGGTCAGGACTCAAAGAGTGAAGAGCTTCTTGTCAGAGCTCTGAGAGAGAGAGAGAGAGAGAGAGAGAGCAGTCTGTGGTCAGAGCTGTGAGTTTAAAGCAGTCTCTTGACACAGACACAGCTGTGTGTGAGCTGACTGGGAAAGCTCTGTGTGATAGCTGGCAGGCAGTCAGTCACAGGCTTTCAGAAATCCCTAGGGTTTAGCATGGGATTAGCTCACCTCTCTGAAGATCATTGATGGGGTGCAAGGGCTCTTTGATTGTAGGTAAACTATAAATCCCAGGCTACAACTCCCAAATGGAACACTCTAAGAGATAGAGTTATAGCTAGGTGGGCTTCTGGTCCAAATGACAAAATCAACCCACCCACCCCCCAAAAGGAGCACTGAAAATAATGTAATGGTTAGGGGTCACCACAACATGAGGAGAGTTAGGGCACATAGTAGGTGGGCTTCTGGTAGACTAGGATAGTTAGTTTGTAGACTGCTCACCACTAGTTTAAATATTGGTGTGAGGGAGTTTTAGTGAGATAAGTTTGTACACTGTCTGTTTAAGATCTAAGAATTCATCTTCTGTAACCAACATGCTAATGAACCTTAATTCATAACCGTAACGCATTTGTGCCTCTCAAAGCTGCTTGTTAGTTTAATAAATATTCATCGTTATTAACTTTTCAAGACAGTTTCAGTGTGCCTCATTTCCATCAGTGGGGACCAGTTCCAGCAATCTCTCATTTCCCAGCCTGGAAGAAGATTTTACCTCAGAATCCTCTCAATTATTTTTGGTGATTATAATTGGAGCCTAGATTAACTGTTTTTTTTAATAAGAAATCCCAAGATTAATATTTTAGGTTGGTGGCAGCAATCAAAGAGTTTTAAAATCCTCCACAGTTTATTAGCCCAAGTCGTCACACCCTGCCCCTCCCCCGGCTTCGGCACTCCCAGCAGCTTCTCCAGGGTTGAGGAGGGCAGGGCCAAGCCAGCCTTGTGCTAGCTATGCCACCACTGGCTTGGCATTGCTATCCTCAAGCCTTGAGAAGCTGCTGGGAGCTCCAAAGCCAGAGGGGAGGGGGCAGGGTTTGGCATGGCCTGGCTCCGCCCCCTGTGGCTTCTGCTCTACCAGCAGCCAGTGCCAAGCCAGCCCTGCATTGCTATCCTCAATCTGCATGGCTCCGCCCCCTCTGGCTTCTGCCAGCAGCTTCCAGGCTTGAGGATGGCAATGCCAGCAGCCTTTGTAGCTATGTCACCAGGATGGCATTGCCTTCCTCAAGCCAGCCTTGCTCCAAAGCCAGAACAGGGTTTGGCATGCCACCCCTGTGGCTTTTGGCATTCCAGGCTTGAGGATCCCAAGCCAAGCTAACTATGCCACCACTGGCTTGGCATTGCTATCCTCAATCCTGGAGAAGCTGCTGGGAGCTCCAAAGCCAGAAGGGAGGGGGCAGGGTTTGGCACGACCTGGCTCCGCCCCCTGTGGCTTCTGCTCTACCAGCAGCTTCTCCAGGCTTGAGGATGGCAATGCCAAGCCAGCCTTGTGCTAGCTATGTCACCACAGGCTTGGCATTGCCTTCCTCAAGCCTGAGAAGCTGCTGGGAGCTCAAAGCCAGAGGGGAGGGGGGCAGGGTTTGGCATGGCCTGGCTCTATGCCCCTGTGGCATTCTGCTGCTACCAGCAGCTTCTCCAGGCTTGAGGATGGCAGTGCCAAGCCAGCCTTGTGCTAGCTATGTCACCACTGGCTTGGCATTGCCTTCCTCAAGCCTGGAGAAGCTGCTGGGAGCTCCAAAGCCAGAGGGGAGGGGGCAGGGTTTGGCATGGCCTGGCTCCGCCCCCTGTGGCTTCCGCTCTACCAGTAGCTACCCCAGGCTTCGGGATGGCAATGCCAAGCCAGTGGCATAGCTAGCACAAGGCTGGCTTGGCCCTGCTCTCCTCAAGCCTGCAGAAGCTGCTGGTAGTGCTGAAGCCAGAAGGGGGCAGAGCCAGGCCACACCAAGCCCCGCCCCCTCCCCTCTCCAGCCTTGAGGAGGTAGATAGATCTTTCTGACTTGGTTTTATTATAAGTAGCTCGCATGCTGAAAAAGTATGGGCACTCCTGCTATAGACCAAATCTGTACTCAGCCATAGCTACCGATTGTGTGATCTTTATTTATTTATTTATTATTTGGTCCCCGAGGCCTCGGAGCGGCTCACAATACGACATAAAACAGCATAAAAGCAAAAATTTAACATCAATTAATACCAGATTAAAATTTCAATTCAACAATCGAATGCCAATCGAAACAGATGGGTCTTGCACGCCCCGTGAAAGGCCGTCTGGTCTCACAGGGCACGAACTTCAGTTGGCAAGGCATTCCAGATGGATGGCGCCACAACAGAGAAGGCTCTGCGCCATGTGGATGTTAAACGGATGGCTTTGAAACTGGGCACTTCGAGTAGGTTTAGATCAGGGGTGCTCACACTTTTTCAGCATGCAAGCTACTTATAAAACAACCAAGTCGAAATGATCTCCCTCCCCGCTACTCAGAGAGCCATACAAGCAAAATATTTGGAAATTTATTTCAGTGAGAGATATATAATATATTTTAAGACTGAATTCAACTAAATGTGAGTATAATAATCCCCTGAATTTATTCATAATAATAATGATTATGATAATATTCATTCAGCCTCTGCTACTACTACTACTACTACTACCAATAATAATAGTAACAGCAACAACAATAGGTTCCTAGAGTAGAAGGAGACCTCCAAGGGCCATCCAGTCCAACCTCCTTCTGCCATGAGGGAAAACACAATCAAAGCATTCCTCACAGATGGCCATTCAGCTTCTGATAACAACAACAACAACAACAACAATAATAATAGCAATGGGTTCCTAGAATAGGAGGAGACCTCCAAGTCCCATCCAGTCCAACCTCCTTCTGCCATAAGGGAAAATCACAATCAAAGCATTCCTCACAGATGGCCATTCAGCCTCTGATGATGATAATAATAATAACAACAATGGGTTCCTAGAATAGAGGAGACCTCCAAGGGCCATCCAGTCCAACCTCCTTCTGCCATAAGGAAAAACACAATGAAAGCATTCCTCACAGATGGCCATTCAGCCTCTGATGATGATAATAATAATAACAACAATGGGTTCCTAGAATAGGAGGAGACCTCCAAGGGCCATCCAGTCCAACCTCCTTCTGCCATAAGGGAAAATCACAATCAAAGCATTCCTCACAGATGGCCATTCAGCCTCTGATGATGATAATAATAATAACAACAATGGGTTCCTAGAATAGGAGGAGACCTCCAAGGGCCATCCAGTCCAACCTCCTTCTGCCATAAGGGAAAAACACAATCAAAGCATTCCTCACAGATGGCCATTCAGCCTCTGATGATGATAATAATAATAACAACAATGGGTTCCTAGAATAGGAGGAGACCTCCAAGGGCCATCCAGTCCAACCTCCTTCTGCCATAAGGGAAAATCACAATCAAAGCATTCCTCACAGATGGCCATTCAGCCTCTGATGATGATAATAATAATAACAACAATGGGTTCCTAGAATAGGAGGAGACCTCCAAGGGCCATCCAGTCCAACCTCCTTCTGCCATAAGGGAAAAACACAATCAAAGCATTCCTCACAGATGGCCATTCAGCTTCTGATAATAATAATAACAACAACAACAATCATAATAGCAATGGGTTCCTAGAATAGGAGGAGACCTCCAAGGGCCATCCAGTCCAACCTCCTTCTGCCATAAGGGAAAAACACAATCAAAGCATTCCTCACAGATGGCCATTCAGCCTCTGATAATAATAATAATAATAATAATAACAACAACAAGAGTTCCTAGAGTAGGAGAAGACCTCCAAGGGCCATCCAGTCCAACCTCCTTCTGCGCCTGGGCGGCGTCGGGAGCCTGCGGGGCAGGACTGAGCCTTCCTCCCGCCCTGCCTGCGATCTACCAGGACGCCCTACGCGATCTACTAGTACAGTGGTTCTCAACCTGGGGGTCCCCAGATGTTTTGGCCTCCAACTTCCAGAAACCCTAACAGCTGGTAAACTGGCTCGGAATTCTGGGAGTTGTAGGCCAAAACACCTGGGGACCCACAGGTTGAGAACCACTGTACTAGTAGATCGCGATCTACCTAATGAGCACCCCTGGTCTACAGATTCATAGTTCAGTATTGGAACTCCTGCCCCATGCCAGCACTCTTTTCCATCAATACTTGCATTTAATCGATTCACATTCCTATTCATGGATTTTATCAAGTGAAATTATTCCAACTCATACATTGTTTAAAAAAAATTCTTGCAAATGGTACAACAGGATCAAAGCTATCAGCACAAAGAAGCCAACACAATCTCAGAATGTTAAGACATATGTTTACACAAAGTCTTCCTTATTAATTCAATCAGTCTTATGTTCCAGGTGCCTAACATCCGAGTTGGTATCACATATCCTTGAAATTTCACTTTCTATGAAATTGTACGCTGATCCTTCAAACTATATTCTTCCCCTTTTAAAATACATTTTACGGGTAGCTATTCGATTTCTCTCCAGCAGGATGATATAGCACCATCATGTCTTGAAGCTGTACTTGCCACGCATCTGTGAAATTGTGTATTAATGCAATGAATAATGTATGTGTGCAGATTCGAGAAGATGAACATGCTTCTCCCTCATAGGAATTTGAACAGCCGGGAGTCAACTCATGATATGACAACACTGTGACATAGGATTGAGTTGAAAACAACATGTTTCCTATTTGGACAGGAGTGTTTTTGTTCACAAATAGCATTTGGGTGGCATGTAGACACTGTATAACTATATTGCTGAAGACATTTTTTTAAAATCCCATATATTTGGTGTTGCATTAGAACATCCTTCCATATCTCTATGTCACATAACAATGCCTTGTCCTTACCATAGACATCTCTGTGTATTTCCCCTCTGCACTAAAATTTGCAATTAATTCAAGTAATTTAGACAAAATGGAAATTTATCTTACTTACCTAGGCGATCCCTCATAGCAGGGGTAGGGAACCTACGGCTCGGGAGCCATATGTGGCTCTTTTCATGATTGCATCTGGCTCTCCAGAGCAGCCCGGGCCTCGGTTTCCCAGCATGCAGCGGGAAGGAGTAACGCAAATGCGCAGCAACTGCCGCTTCCACGCCGCCATCACCACCTCTTCCTCTCCTCCTTCTCTCCTTTTCCCTCCCTCTCTCCCCTTCCTTCTTTCCTCCATTCTCCCTCTTCCTTCCTTCCTCTTCCTTCCTTCCTTTCTACCCTTCACCCTTTCCTTCTCCTTCTCTCCTTCCTTTTCCCTCCCTCTCTCCCCTTCCTTCTTTCCACCATTCTCCCTATCCTTCGTTCCTCTTTGTTCCTTTCTTTCTCCCCTTCACCCCTTCCTTTTCTCCTTCCTTTTCCCTCCCTCTCTACCCTTCATTCTTTCCTCCGTTCTCCTTCCTCCCTTCCTTCCTTCCTTCCTTCCTTCCTTCCTTCCTTCCTCTTCTATTCTTTCCCCCCCAAGTCTTCCTTTCCTTCTCCTTCCTTTTTTTACTTCCATCTCTCTCCTTCTTTCTTTTCTTCTTTTCCCTTCATTATTTTACTTTTTCCTCACTCCCTTTCTTTTCCCCACCCTTTCCTTTCCTCCCTTCCCATTTCCTTCTTTCTTTTCCCCTCCTTGTCTCTCTCCTGCTTTTCTTTTCTTCCTTTTCCATAGTTCATTCTTCTTTTCTTTCTTCCTCTCCCCCTCCCTCCTTTATTTCCTCTGTCTTTCCTTCTTTCTTTCCCCCTTCCTTCCATCTCTTCCTTCCCAGAGTCCTGAGCGTGCCTTTTGCAGAGCCAGGTCTGAAGTGTCCCCTCATTCTGCTGGGGAATTTTACCTTTTCTTCTTTCCCTTTCTTTTCCCCACCCTTTCCTTTCCTCCCTTCCCATTTTCTTCTTTCTTTCCCCCTCCTTGTCTCTCTCCTCCTTTTCTCTTCTTCCTTTTCCATAGTTCGTTCTTTTCTTTCTTCTTCTCCCCCTCCCTCCTTTATTTCCTCTGTCTTTCTGTCTCCCTTCCTTCCGTCTGTCTTCTCTTCCTTCCCAGAGTCCTGAGCATGCCTTTTGCAGAGCCAGGTCTGAAGTGTCCTGTCGTTCTGCCGGGGGAATCATTTCCTCATCGTATGTACGCATATACTCACAATTACTTGAATTCAGTCTTAAAATATATTATATATATTAAATGCCTCTCACTGAAATAAATTTCCAAATATTTTGATTTCATGGCTCTCTGAGTCAAAAAGGTTCCCGACCCCTGCCTCATAGCCTGAGGATGATGGTCCTCCAAGTGTAGTGTCTTGGTGTTGGGTCCGTCTATCCTGCATTGAGGACATTGGTTTTCAGGTGGGAGGCAGTTCTGGTGAGGGTTGGATTGACGCGTCTTCCTCTTGGCACATTTCTCCCTTTTGCTCTCCATTCACCTCTTTTAATTCTGCAGCATTGTTGGTCACAGCTGACCTCCAGTTAGAGCATTCAAGGGTCAGGGAAAATTTATCATATGGAATAAGGAAGAAAAATATGTCAAAATATTCCAAAAATGGGGAAAACGGGCTTTGTAAGGATGGGGGGGGGGGGGTGACAAAAAAAATCCTTGATTGATGAAAAACTTCATAGTTTGGTGCAAAATTTGTGTAAGGTGTCTGATACAATGCATCATTTGCTCAGAAATGCCTTCTCTTTTTTGTGCACAGAAAGCATTTTTTTGCACAAAACAACCTTGTGTTAATTTTGTGCAAAGAAAAAAAACATACCTTGTAAATACAATCAGTTCCCAAGTTATAAACATCCAACTTACAAATTACTCTTAACTAAGAACAGGGGCGAGACAACAAGGAGTGAGAGAAATCTACCCCTTGGAATAGAACTTCAGCATATTCCTACTGCCATTGCAGTTCTGCTGGAATTTGATTTGAACTGGGGGTTTTATCTGGTTTTATTGCATTTTATGTGGTTATCTGTTTTTAACTCTGTAAACCGCTCTGGGCTCCAGAGAGAGCGGTATATTAAGTCGAACGAATAAATAAATAAATAAATAAATAAATAAATAAATAAATAAATAAATAAATAAATCTTCGGTCCTGAAACAGTTATCATGGAAAAAAGGTATCTTTGCCAAAATTTTATCGTCAATCCTCGTTTACTAGGGCTGTTATACAGTTTCAGATATGCCCGAATTTCGTAAGTTTTTTCGGATACTTCCAATTTTTTTTTTTTTGCAATTTCGAAAGCAGCCCTCCCAACAGGAATTCCGAAATCCAAATTCCGAATTTCAGATGTCATTTCCGAATTTTCTTGCTGATTGCTCGTTGGTTGATGGCTAATAGCTGTCTCTCCCTTCTGCTTATTTTTTTGCCCATTTTTGGAAGCGGACGCCTTTTTTAAAAAAAGATATTTTTTATTGAAAGTTTCCATTTTATCAAACATACATAAACAGAAGCGGACGCCATTTTTAAAGACTTCTGAAGACTTCCGAATTTTGGAAATACATCCGAATCAATTTCAAAATTTATTGGAATTTTTTGGAAATCTAAATAATCCAAAACAAGTTTTGAAACTTTTAAAAAATCAAATAGCCCTATTGTTTACACAAGAAGCCATTTTTTTTCAAAATCCAATTCTCACAGGGACAGAAAGTTAAGAGCAAACCTATAGAATTGCATTAAAATTCCACTTCTTTCTTACGGGGGAGGGCGTCCCTTGGAAAGTAGTGGGTGCTTTTTCCACCCCATCTCATAAGCCAGGCATGAGCAAACTTTGGCCTTCCAGGTGTTTTGGACTTGAACTCCCACAATTCCTAACAGCCTCAGGCCCTTTCTCTCCCCCCCAGCTGCTTAAGTTTGGGTATGATCCTAGACTCATCGCTGAATCTGGAACCCCAGGTTTCGGCGGTGACCAGGGGAGCATTTGCACAGTTAAAACTTCTGCGCCAGCTGCACCTGTACCTTGGGAAGTCTGACTTGGCCACGGTGGTCCACACTCTGGTTACATCCCGTATAGATTACTGCAACACTCTCTACATGGGGTTGCCTTTGAAGACTGGTCGGAAGCTGCAACTAGTCCAACAGACAGCAGCCAGGTTGATAACAGGAGCGGCATTCAGAGAGCGTACAATTCCTCTGTTGTGCCAGCTCCACTGACTGCCAGTTTGCTACCGGGCACTATTCAAAGTGCTGGCTTTAGCCTTTAAAGCCCTAAATGGTTCGGGTCCTACTTACCTGTCCGAACGCCTCTCTCCCTATGAACCATCAAGATGTTTAAGATCATCTGGAGAGGCCCTGCTCTCGGTCCCGCCTTCTTCGCAGGCGCGACTGGCGGGGACGACGAGACAGGGCCTTTTCAGTGGTGGCTCCTTGGCTTTGAAACGCCCTCCCTAGAGACATCAGATCGGCCCCCTCCCTCCTAACATTTCGCAAGAAAGTCAAGACCTGGCTGTTTGAGCAGGCATTTGTTGATGAAATATAAATGTTTAATTAGATATATGGAATGACGACGATGTGACGGAAACTGATTTCAACATGACGCTGAGACTGCAATTGTATGTTTTTAATTGTTAATTTGTTGCTATATGGTTTTGCTTTGTTTTTTGGTTTGTTTGCTTGTGTTGTATTGAGGGCAGAGACCGCCTGTGTAAACCGTCCCGAGTCGCCTTTGGGCTGAGAGGGGCGGTATAGAAACATGACAAATAAATAAATAAATAATAAGTGGCTGAGTGGGGGAAGAAGGAATTGTGGGAGTTGAAGTCCAAAACACCTGGAGGTCCAAAGTTTGCCCATGACTGCCATAAGCAGTTCCCATTACAACAGGCAGAAACAGGGTCCCTATTGCAGATCCCCTTTGCACCAACGACTGTTCACGTCAGGAGGCA
This sequence comes from Anolis apletophallus, assembly GCA_030556195.1. Taxonomy (NCBI): domain Eukaryota; kingdom Metazoa; phylum Chordata; class Lepidosauria; order Squamata; family Anolidae; genus Anolis; species Anolis apletophallus. Next base: position 39,033,724 of record JARBWK010000016.1, read on the forward strand.
TGTTTGTGTAAAATGAACTGGTTCGCAGCAATGTTAATAAAGGAGTGATATGCTTCCTGTGACTGTGCCCAGTGTATTAAAAACATACCATGAAACTTGAGATGAGACAATATGTGCAGATACGCTGACTTTAGCAGCATTTAATCCTGTGTTTTATTGCTTTGCTTCGGATCAAGTGAAATGCAATCAATGTGAATTATTGCAAAGGAGCCAGGAGATAATTCTGGGAGGGGGAAAACATCCAAAAATGCAAAATTCGGGATAGCTAGATGGAATTAGAGATGGTAGGCATTGATTTTGTAAAGAGACTGTAAATTACATAGCAATATTACGCACGGATCTAAAGTTGATCGCACACCTTGTATATTCGTTAAAGTCGCCCTTTATCCTTTAGAACAGTGATTTTCAACCTTTTTTGAGGCACAGCATATTTTTTACATTTACAAAATCCTGGGGCACACCACCAACCAAAATGACACAAAATGGCACTCTAACACAGTAATACATATAGTTAATATGTTTTTTAATGTATTTATACACTCACTTAGTGTGAAACCCGGGCCTGCATAAGATCTCTCTGACCAGTAGGTCATGAGTTTGACGCCAGCCCAGGTCGAGGTGGGTGCTCGGCCTTTAAGTGTAGCCTGTTCTTGACCTTTGCAGCCTCAAAGACAGTTGCAGCTGTTAAGTAGGAGATAAAAGTACCACATTAAGTGGGGAGGCAAAAATTTATGAGGCCATAAAAAGAATTCCAGTCACGCTGAGGAATGCGGAAGGAACAGCGAGGGACGCTGGAACGCTGAGATGAGGTGTTGTAGTTGAGCAAGCTGAGCCTGTAGTTGCTACAGGTAGTAACAGGGAGGAGGATACTTTGTCGGACATGTCACTTGAAGAGGGAGGTTTGGGCAGAATTACTGCAGCTGGGAGGAAGAGAGCTGCAAGTGTTGTGAGTTTGGAAGGTGCAGAACAAATGAGAAAGGTCCGACAAATACTTAGGGAGCCTACCAGTGATGACACTTTTGAGGGGTTTGAAGCAGAGTTAACCTCAGAAGAGAGTGATACAGAGCTGGACTCAGCATTGGTGCAGGATGTCAGGAATGTGTTAAATGCTGAGTCCAGCGAAAGCTCATTTTTTGGCTTTTCAAGTGATCCTGATTGGCCTAGTGGGAATGTTGAGTCGGATTGGGGTCCTTTAACTGTTCAGCAAAGGTGGGAGGATTGGAGGAACACACCCAGGTCTGCAGCTGTGGGGACTGAGGCAGATTTGGGTGGGGAGTCTGATGACTCTGAGTTGTAAGGGTATAAAAGTAAGGTCTGGGGATTTGGGACTCTGCGGTTGGCCAAGGTGTTGCTGGTGGGTTGCTAGTTCCTGTATCTGGTGCTCTTGATTCTTCGTGTCTTAGTTCCTGATTCCCAGCGAGCTGTGAGTATTGGGCTGTTTTCATGTTGGATTCTGGGGGAGCTGCTATGGCAGCTCTAGCTGACACTGTTGTTTGTTGGGGGTTGGGGCTTTAATGTGTGTTTTTATGTTTAGTGACTACCGCGTTTCGTTTGATCATTTCCTGTGTTGCTGTGAGTGCCTGTCTCTTTTTGGTATTGTATAATGGGTGGAAGGGGGTTGCTGTGGGTTGCGGGGGCTTTGATGTGTTTGTTTGTATACTTAGCTCCTGGAACTTGAGAAGCACTCCTCCTTTCCTTCTCGGACGGATCTTCGCATTACACAGACTTCGAGCCGGGATAAAGGCCAAAGACTACGAAAGACGGACGTCTTCTCTGTTTTGTTTATAGGCTTTTTGGGTGTGGGTTTTTTTATGCCGGACTGTGGCTATGTTTTTGTTTGAATAAACTGTAAATACTTTTACTAGCTTGGCGTGTCTGTGAGCCATCTGTGGGAGTCTCAACATGACTGTGTCAGCTCCCCCTGGTGGCCAGATTTGCCTCTGTTTGTTTATATGTTCGTTTATATGTGTGTGATATGTCAAAAATGTATTACTGTACTGTGATTAACGGCAGGGATTGTCTGCTTGTATGTGTACCTGTAATCCGCCCTGAGTCCCTTTCGGGGTGAGAAGGGCGGAATATAAATAAAGTAAATAAATAAATATGGCCCTCCCAGCCACCGCAGACGCCTGAGCTTCAAACATCAGCAACTAGTCTAGGAGGACACCCAATCAATAAATCAGATGTCATCGTAACTCGGATCTAATTCGTACGTTTCATACTTACGACACATATTCCAATGCACCTGCATGGTGTGCTGAAAACATTAAGACATTTAACCTTTTAAAAGCTTCGATTCTTAAGTTTTGATTTTTTCAGAAGTACTTGTGACACAGTTAAAATCCACAGTTAAATGTTGAGGTGATTGATAACTGAATTGTTTTTAAAAGGGCCACTTGGCATAGAAGCATAGATGTCCACAGATAAATGGCTTGGCCGACTTAACGGTCGAGCGGGTTGCGGTGCTGGGATGTCCTCACCATAGTGAAGGAGTATAATCCAGCATCAGAGACACGATGGTAAAGAATCCAAGTAGTTGAAATATAGTTTCAAAGCATCCAAAGTCTTGTAGGCTCAATCCAAGGGCAGCAAGCACAAACACTAACGATATCAATCCCAAATGGGAAATTGAAAGGAGGACGCTGAGGGAGCAGCTACATTCTGCTGATGGCAATATCAAGGCCTGTCCGTTTCGGCTGGTATAATTGTCTCTATGACCCTTGGGTATTATGAATGTAAGACTGCATGTCTAGATCCAAGATACATTATTTTCATTGTCTAACATAACTATTTATCTAGTAGATGCCAGTCAATTTATGTGTTTGGGCACCATGCTTGTACCCTTCTAATGTAAATTTGCTGTTACTTGTGATATGATTCCATAATGATTAATATTATCACATATTGTAGTGTTGCATTTCCTATATATACTAGGGGTGGTTGATCCATGAAAAATTTGATTCTAAACTCGTGGGGGGGGGGGTATTTCTGTTGCTGGGTCGTTATAGAGATTAGTCCGAATTTTTAAAAATAAATTTCGTAATTGAAACGTAATTAATAACTAATTTCGTTATTATTGTGTTATTTGTTCCATGCATGTGCGACAGGAGGGTGGAAGGTGCAGCCTGGCACCCTCCTCTCGCCAACCAAGACCCAAACAGGGATTAATATTAACCCCTGTTTGTGTGTCAGATGGCGAGGGGCGGGGGAAGGTGCAGCCTGGCACCCTCCTCTCACCAAGGGAGACCCAAACGGGTGATAACCTTAACCCCCGTTTGGGTCTCGGTTGGCGAGGGGGGGGGGGGAAGGTGCAGCCTGGCACCCTCCTCTCGCCAACCGAGACCCAAATGGGGTTAATATAAACCCCATTTGTGTGTCAGATGGCGAGGGGCGGGGGAAGGTGCAGCCCGGCACCCTCCTCTCACCAAGGGAGACCCAAACGGGGGTTAATATTAACCCCCGTTTGGGTCTCGGTTGGCGAGGGGTGGGGGGGAAGGTGCAGCCTGCCACCCTCCTCTCGCCAACCGCTGGTGGGGTTTATCCTCTCGCCTTGGCTGGTGCGGTTTATTTCCTTTGGCAAGGGTAGGGGGCTGACGCTCTTCCCCCCTCCCTTGCCAAAGGAAATGAAAGCACGGCTTTAGAAAAAGGCTTAGAAATTACACTTCCTCAGCTGGCGAGAGAAGAAAGGAGAGGCTGCTGCCTTCCAGTCTCCTCTCGCGAGTTGAGAACTGAGAGGGGGAAAAAGAACTAATTACGTGACCTTTAGAAAAATAGTGGTGCCCAGGTTCGGTATAGAAATTACACTTCCTGGTTGGGTCAAAAACTTTGAAAATAATTTTAAATTTAATTTTTTTTTAAAATAACGGATTTCAAAGTATTTTAAACCGGAGATATCCATCCCTAATATATACCTACCCTCAGTTCCCTTCACTTGTTATTTCCTTAGTGTTCTCCCTAGTTTCCCTTGGGGTGTCCTCACCGCCATCTTTTTTGGGCAGGGAGAAGCTTCTTCCTCCCAGAAGCCCCCCTGGTGGCGGGAAGGTTTTCCGCCACCAGCGCAGGCCGGCCAATGACAGGGTGGGTTCCACCTGCCATTCATCGTCAGCTGGCCAGCCCTCACTTCCGCCCGGGCAGCCTACTTAAGGCTGCCTGAGGCATCCAGCTGGCACCAGGGGACCAGCTACGGATTTTCCTTCCACCCACCCTACTTGTTTACGTTGTTTGCTTGGTTGTACATTTTCTTGCTGTACATTCATCGTTTGCATCTTGTTGACGTTTGGTTGTTTTTATGTTCATTGTCGCAACACTGTGTTCGGCGTGTGGTATGGGCCCTGGATCTCGCTGGCTTATCGCACCTTGGTCATAAGGGGGGATAACTCCCTGGCCCCCTGGGGTGCCGAGTTTCAGTGGACCGGTATTGGGCCGGTGGTACTCAGGCATGCAAGCGTCCGCGGACATCTGTGGGCTGTCCGACCCCTGATCCAGGACCCATGCATGGCCGCCAACCCTTGTTCCTATTTTCAATAAGTGAGTTGTGGCCAATTTTCACCCAACCACTTGTGTTTGTGCCTTATTGGTTACCTGGTGGGAGGTGTATCACCCGTGCACACGCAAGTAGGAGCATTGCCTGTTAGGTCCACTATTACATTTCACAATTATTAACAGGGGAAATGCTCAAATTTGCCTCCCTCTGAAATTTCCATTTGATCAGACAGGTTTGTAGCTTTTGTCAGTGGTTGAAAAGAAATCCATTCACAGTTATTATCAAGTGACGTGGAATGGATACACGCCTTAATTGCAAAACTAAACTCATCTACCCAAGAAAAACAGTTTTCCCTGTGCTCCCAAAAATTATGCTGTACCTATTAATAAAGTTCTGTCATTATGACTCTGGCCATTTGAAAACCAAAAGGATCTAACTGAACAATTATTAGTGCCATGCTGCCAGGGGGCATTCTTTGACGAGAGAGTTATATGACGGGCAATTACAACCACTCAACCTTGAAGGATAGATAATTTTATCATGCAAAGGGAACAAAATTGCTTTACAGTTAAATCTTTTAAAATATATTCCTAAATTTTATTTAAGAGTTTGTGTGTGTTTTTTTTTTAAAAAGGAAACAATCCTTTTATAAAAATCTAATTTGCTAACTTCCTGTCTTCCTGGCATTAATTAGGTTGACTAGGATATGATTGCAAACAATGTTGATTTAAATTTAATACTTTAATTCAGAAGTCTCAAAACAATTGGAGACACTCGCAATGTGTGATTCGCAAACACTGCAATCCATGGAGGGTCATTGTGTGAGAGGCACTGATGTATTCAAAAGATTTACAGTAGGTATGAATATCCTTCTTTATGAAAACTTTGAAGGATATAATGTGGTACAATTGCATTTAACGTGACACTCAATGTGTTTGGAATCTTCTTAGTGAGTGTTTCCCAATTGTTGTGCCGTGGCACAGTAGTGTGCCGTGACGAACTTCCTGCTGTGCCGTGAGAAAAGCTCTCTGCCCCCCTTCCTTCCCCCTCCTCCTGCCGAACTCCTGCTGCTTGGGGGAGGAGGAGAAAGGGCTGGGCGGCGGCCAGGGGCGGTCCTACGGGTAGGCCAAGTAAGCGGCCGCATAGGGCGCGATCTGGGAAGGGGCGCCATCTGAGGGAAGATGTTCCTCAGGCAGCGCCGCGGCTGCCTGCTTTTGGGCCCTGGCCTTGTGTGCTCCGATGCCGCTTCTGGGCATGCGCAGAGGTTTTCGCACAGGCGCAGTTACTCCGGAGCTGAAGTTGAGCACAGGAGCAACTGCGCATGCGCGAAAACCTCCGCGCATGTCCAGAAGCGGCGTCGGAGCGCACAAGGCTGGGGCCCAAAAGCAGGCAGCTACAGCGCTGCCTGAGGAACATCGGCAGGGCTGATGTTCCCTCCTTCCCGCCCACCACCTTGCCTCCTCCTTCCTTCCTTCCTTCCTTCCTTCCTTCCTTCCTGCCTTCACTGCTGCTGCTGCCGCCTGGTCTCTTTGTGGACCAGGGAAGAAGCCAAAGCCGAGGCCTGCCTCCCTCTTGCCTGCCTGCCTGCTGCTTGCCTGCCTGCCTGCCTGCCTGCCTGCCTGCCTGCCTGCCTGCCTGCCTTCCTTCCTTCCTTCCTTCCTTCCTTCCTTTCTTCCTTCCTTCCTTCCTTCCTTCCTTCCTTCCTTCCGCAGGTGAGAAGGGGCGGGTGGGGAGGGGGGCACGCCAGGCAATGGGAAGGCGGGAAAGCAGCGAGAGCAGGAGGATCATAATAATAATAATAATAATATGACACTGCACTCCCTCTTTCTCTCCTCCTTTTTTCTTTCCTTCCTCCTTTTCCTGCCTTCTTCCCTTTCCTTCCTTCTCTCTTTCTCCCCTCCTTCCTTTATTCATTCCTTGCTCTCCTTCCTTCCCTCCCTCTTTACTTCCTTCCTTTTTCCTTTCCTCCTCTCCTTCCTGCTTCCGTCCTTCACCTCTTTTTTCTCTCTTTCTCCCCTCCTTCCTTTATTCATTCCTTGCTCTCCTTCCTTCCCTCCCTCTTTACTTCCTTCCCTCTTTTCCAGGCGTGGTCCTGCCTGCGCACAGGAGCTTCTGGGCAGGCGCGGAGGGGGGCGGCGCCAAAATAATGTTTTTTAGGGGGGGGCGCCAAAATAATGTTCGCTTACCATTTAAAATTACCTTAGACCGCCCCTGACGGTGGCGGGAAAAAAAAGAAGGGGCCAGGACCCTGCCTCTTTTGGCCATTTCCCCAGCCAGCCTCCAATCCGCCAAGACTCCCGCCATGACTCTCGCCCCTCGCTCGCTAAAGCCGCGCGGAGGAGGAGCCCCGCCCACCGAAGCCCGTCCACTGCTCATGCTCCTCCTCCTCCGCGTGGCTTCAGCGATTGAGGGGTGGCAGTCATGGCAGAGAGCAGCGCCGAGGATGGTGGTCATGACTCCCGCCCCTCGTTCGCACTGCCCCCTCAAGGCTGGAGAAGCTGTGGGAGAGCTGAAGCCGGGGAGAGGGGGTGGTGCATGGCGTGGCCTGGCTCTGCCCCCTCCCCCCGGCTTCAGCTCTCCCACAGCTTCTCCAGCCTTGAAGGGACAGTGCCAAGCCAGCATTGTGCTGTCTCTGCCACCGCTGGCTTGTCACTGCCCCCTCAAGGCTGGAGAAGCTGTGGGAGAGCTGAAGCTAGGAGGGAGGGGGTGGGGCATGGCGTGGCCTGGCTCCTCCCACTCCCTTGGCTTTGGCACTCCCAGCAGCTGCTCCCAGCAGGCCACCATCCCCCAGCCGTTCTTTACTGTGTTTTGGTTGGTGGTGTGCCCCCAGATTTTTTAATGTTAAAAGTGTGCCACGGCTCAAAAAAAGGTTGGGAAAGACTGTTCTAGGTCTCTTAATTATGGCTAGGAATTTGATAGTAAATGGATAAACAACCTACTCTTTGTATTGTCAAAATCAGGGGGGCTCATTAGGTAGATCATGATTGACTGGTCGATCCCGGGACCAAAGGAGGTCGATAACAGCTGGATGGGGCGCTTCTGAGGGGGAGGAGCCAGGCCGCACCAGGCCCCGCCCCCTCCCTCCTCTGGCTTCAGCGCTTCCACAGCTTCTGCAGGCTAGAGGAGGGTAATGCCAAGCCAGTAGTGGCTATCTATGCCACCACTGGCTTGGCATTACCCTCCTATAGCCTGCAGAAGCTGTGGAAATGCTGAAGCCAGAGAGGGGAGGGGGCGGAGCCAGGCCACACTAAGCCCTGCCCCCTCCCCAGGCTTCAGCACTGCCTCAGCTTCTTCAGCCTTGAGGAGGGTAGTGCCAAGCCAGTAGTGGCTAGCTTTGCCACCACTGGCTTGACACTACCCTCCTCAAGCCTGGAGAAGCTGTGGTAGAGCTAAAGCCAGAGGGGGCGGAGCCAGGCCACGCAAACCATGCCCCCCTCCCCTGCTCCACCCTGCTTCTCTCCATCACAGTCCCCAAACTGGTCGATCGCAGGCCGGATTTCTGTGGGGCGCTTCTGCCCCGCATGCTGCGCATCTCCCTCGGGGCTTCCTCATGCTGCCCCTGAGGCGACTCCCCCACCTCCATCTGCAGCGTGGCCTGAGGAGGAGGGAGGGAGAAGAAGAGGGCAACAGAGGAGGGGGCGGCCGCCCGGCCTGAGCATGCGCACTTGGAGCGTACGGCGGCGCGCGAAGACGAGCCATGAGGGAGGACAACATCAAAGCCGCACGCTCCAAGTGCGCATGTGTGGGCCGACGCGAGGAGGAGGAGGAAGGAAAGGCCCACCCGAACGACACGTCGGCAGCAGGGGCGAACGTGGGAGGCGCGCCTGCACAGAATTTTTCAATTTTTAAAAAGGGAGAGGGGCGTCCGTTCAGGCCACGTGGTCCCAGCCAGCCCTGGACCCCTGATTCATCATACCAACACTTATGGACCTCCCAGCTGCCCGCCCAAGTGGCTTCTCCTTCCCAGGCGGCGCATGCATCCTGATGTCTGTAATATAGTGAAAATATTGGGCGCCCGCCACATTTGCCCTCCCTGGACAAGGTAAGCTGCATTCTTGACCTGTGACTCATTAACCATACATTCATTTGCCCTTAAAAATGCGCTCCCTCCCAACCTTCCTTCTATCCTGTTTACCCGGCGGGGTTTGGGAGTGAGGCCTTTGCGCAACTCAGAAAAAACTGGTTTGGGAGCCGCAAAAGAGCTCATTGGGCGGAGCCGGGCAGGGGCAGAGCCTGTTTGGAGCAGAGCAAGGGGTGATCTCTTCCAGCTGGCGCATGACCTCTTCAGGCTTTTGAATTTTTCAATTTTTTAGGAAAAAAAAACTTTTTTTGGTGAGTCTTTGGTGGGTCTAGCCGGTCTGCCTTCATGGCAAGACCCCCAAATTCTGTGTGTTATCATTTGGACCTGCTGCCTCCCATGGCTGCCGCCCTAGGCCATGGCCTAGGGTGGCCTTATGGGTAATCCGGGCCTGAGACCAAAAGAGGTTGACATCCAAAGATAGGAAGGCAGACCATAGAGGTAAAAGACATTCCTACTAATTTTTAAAAACACCTGCACAAAATGGAATTAAAGGGGAATGAAACGTCCATCCTGCAGTGAACATCAATCTTTGGAGCTGAGAACATAACCACGGTTGCTTTAACCCCGTGGTGTCTCATGCGCTTGCTTGTTAAGGAAGCAGCAGGCAGAAGATCAGGAGTAAAGTGAGGCCCAATTATGCAGGCAAACACATTAAATGACTGCAGTGTTAATTACACTGTCACAATAATGGCCTTTCAACCTGGAGCAGGCATGCTTGGGGAGACAGATTACAAGTTTAGCAAAGACAATAAAGGATCGATTTGGCATGTTGATCAGTATTTTATTGGCCAAATGGAAAGAGATAGAATTAAGATAAAAGTGAATTAATGAAGATTTTTTTGAAAGGGGGGGGGAGCAGGGAGAAGAAGAAGGAAGGAGAGAGAGAGAGAGAGAGAAGACTAGAGAGGAGGAGGATGTGGATAACACAATAACACAAAATCCTATCCTGATAAAGAATGCCTGAAAATTGCTATGGAATGGATATTAGAGAATGAATAACCCAGCGTCAAGAATACAAGGGCGGGTCAATAAGTCAGTGACTTTTTGAATGAAACACAGGTTTTTGGATTAAAAAATCATTTTATTTTTCAACGTCATCTCCTTTGAGCTCTATACACTTTTTCCAACGTTTCTCCAATTTTTTTATCCCTTCCAAAAAATAAGATTTGTCGAGGTCATCAAAATAGGTATTTGTTTGTGAGATGATTTCATTGCTGGAGTCAAATCTCTTTCCGCCGAGCCATTTTTTCAGGTTTGGAAACAAGAAATAGTCACTCGGGGCTAAATCTGGAGAATAGGGTGGATGAGGGAGCAATTCGTATCCCAATTCATTGATTGTTGCCATAGAAACTGCACATGTGTGCACCCTTGCATTGTCCTGCATTGTGAGCAAACGTGGCACCCATCTTGCGGAAAGCTTTCTCATACCCAAGTGATCATTTAAAATTGAAACCACTGAGCCATGTGAGATGCCTATGGCTTCCTCAATCTCTTACACTTTCAATCTCCAATCGGCCAACACCAGATCGTGATTTTTTTCAATTGTTTCGGGTGTAGAGGCCGCAACTGGGCGTCCAGAACGTTCGGCATCTTCTGTGCTTGTACGGCAACAACGAAATTCAGTAAACCACTTTTTTACCATTAAAATTAATGGTGTAGAGTCCCCATAGTATTTATCAAGCTTAGCCTTGGTTTGAGTGATGGGTTTTTTCCGCAAAAAAAAATAAGGCTTATTGTGCACACAAAATTCACTTTTTTCCATTTTCTCCTCAAATCACGCGGTAGTCTGCTATCAATGGCTGTCAAACACAAACTAATTGACGCAGCTTGTTCAAATTTTGACAGGAGTCAACTGACAGATGCCTGTTGACAGGAGCAGTGTTGCCCTTTCAGTTAAGAGGCGGGAAATTCAAAAAGTCACGGACTTATTGATCCGCCCTTGTAGTTCCATGCTAGGTTTCTGCAATCTGGGCAATCCATGATCCGTTTTGGTGTCCCGGATTTTGGTGTGGGTCCTGATCCATTTTTTCGAAAGTCTCCCAAATTCAGGAGGACATAAATCTGTTTTCGATCTAGGAAGCCGAAATATTTGTTTTCTATCCTGCCCACTGGTGGCAATGGGGGAAGCTTCCCAAGCTCCCCTTCCCATCATTTTAGGCCATGGCAGCATTTGTCCTTATATCCTTCATTAAGAACTAGATTAAAAGATCAGACTTAATATACCACTCTTTCTGTGATCCTCTTCCCTTCGGTCTGTAGGAGACCTGGGATTTAAGAAAGGGATCTTAGGTAGATATACATTACATACTGTGTAATGTATATATATACACACATACATACATACATACATATATATATACACACATACATACATAGACACACACACATACACACACTGACCCGTGCACGCGTTGCTGTGCCATAGTCTGTGGCTAACCCCTTCTACCCACATGGTGGGAAAGCACAATCAAAGGACTCTTGACAGATGGCCATTTGCCTCTTGTTGATAACATTAAGAGACCTTTAGCAGTTTGCTCAGGATGAGTTGAGATTTGTATCTTCCTTTTGTTGTATTGTAGTCCTGTCCCATTGTATTCCCAGGCCTGGGACAACAAAGTGAATGTTTGTATGTATGTGGACATTTGCCAGCTTTCTGATTGGTTGCCACTGTGGGATTATTTGCACCACCAACATTCCAACGCCTCTGATTGGTCAGCACCACCAGCATTCTGACCACCGCATTCTAAACTGCCAGAGAGGGGGTGGCTCCCAGCCTCTACGTTCTAACTGAGGGAGTATTTGCATAATGCCTCTAATTGGCCAGCACCACCAACATTCCGACACGCTAAACTGCCAGAGGGGGGGGGGTGGCTCCCAGCCTCTACATTCTAACTGAGGGAGTATTTAAATAATGCCTCTAATTGGCCCGCACCACCAACATTCACCAACACGCTAAACTGCCAGAGGGGGGTGGCATGGGGGATCATGGGAGTTGTAACTGCCAATTGCCTCTACATTTTTTTTGTATTTTTGGCTAAACTGCCAGAGGGAGGTGTTGTTTAATTTTTGTTTAATTTTTATTTTATTTTTTGGGGTGGTAAACATATCTCGTGGGGTTTTGTGTGTATGTGGGCTGATTTGGCGTGTCTGCCTTGTGTGGTTTTGCTGTCTATAGGCTACTTAGGATGATAGCTCTCTTATATATATACACGCACATATATGTGTGTGTGTGTGTGTGTGTATGTGTGTGTGTGTATATATATATATATACACACACACACACACACAGTATATATGGCAAACATTCAGTGCCCAGAAGACATATAAGCAAATTACATCAAAACAATATTATTATTATTATTATTGGGTGATTTGAATGGGTTACATTTTGGTCTGTGCCTAAATTACCATCCACACAACATGTGAACTCCTCACAGCAGTTGCAGGATATGTCTGCTTTATTTAGCCACGTAGACACAAAGCAAGACAGACACTCAACAAGAGTAAAGTTTTATTTTGCTCATTTGAAAATAAACATGCTTTTAAAAAAAAAGAAAGAAAAGAAAAGAAAGAAGCCCGTGTTGTCAATAGACCAATTTGTGTTCCAGTCCTGAATAAATTATGACATTTGAGATTCAAGAGAAGCCTACCAAAGACTAAATTAGTTTTCTATTTTCCTTTCCAAAGAAGGCTGACCTTTATATTAAATTTTCTAGTGCAGGTTCACCCATTAATATTAAATGGGGCATCGAGGTGGGGAAAAGCAAGAGAGGTAAAGAGAAGGGCCCCCTCACACCCGCTGGTGGCATCGCCGCCCTAAGTCTTCCTTCTGACCTTGATTATTTTTTATGTCCCAATTATTTATTTAACCCGCGTAAGAAAGATATCCAGCCCAGGATCATTAACTGCCTGGCCAATTTCAAAACTGCTCAAAACGTAAATTACTTTAAGCATGACAGGACTCTAATACACAGGAAAGACAGCCTCATTCATTTCTTGTCATTAACTCACATAATTTCATGCCTTTTTTATCTGCTAATTATGTAATGTGTTTCTTCCTTGAAAGGCAGAAACTTTTCAAGCTTGTGCAAAGCAAGGAAGGGAAAGGGGGGTTGGCCTTATCTCCACTTTCTTCTTTCTTGCATGACTTCTAATTTGAGGATGGAGAAAGAGAGAGAAGGTTTCGCGCACATTTTTGTAGACATAGGCCCGCATTCACTAATGCAGTTACTGTTGTGTAGCCTAGAGTTACACATATGTAAATGGTTCATATTCACAATCCTTATGTATTCAAGATGGCTATCATGGCAAATTGATCTCCATTGCTGGACAACTCCTTGCAAGGATACCCCTGAACAGATTAGTTCCTGCTATTGCAGAAGAACTTCTCCCGGAAAGCCAATGCGGCTTCAGAGCTCATATGCGCACCACAGATATGGTTTTTGCCTTTAGACAACTGCAAGAGAAATGTAGAGAGCAGAACAAAGGACTCTATGTCACATTTGTCGACCTCCCCAAAGCTTTCGACACGGTGAGCAGAAAAGGTCTGTGGCAGATCCTGGAACGTCTAGGACAGGGCTGTCCAACTGGCGGCCCGGGGGCCGTATAAGGCCCCCCCCCAGCCCCTTCCCTGTGGCCCCTAAGCTTTTAATAAAAAATAAAAAAAAAAATTAAATAAAAAATAATATTTTTAAAATTACCCACTTCCGGGTTCCGGAGCAAGTATCGCGAGACTACGGAAGCCACACGGGGATTTCGCTCTCAACGTGAGATCACGCCTGCGTTGAGAGCAAAATCCCGTGTGGCTTCCGTAGTCTCGCGATACTCCTGTTGTCGAAATCTTGGCTACTTAATCCCTGCGCGCCCACGCTGCTGCTCGGTCGGTCGTCGCCTCTGCTCGTGGGTCACTCCTGGATCCTGCATGTTTGGGAAGGTAGGCTAACCTTTATGTTATTATTATGTAATTGTGTATGGATGCCCCTTATGTATTCCCTCCCTGCATTTCCCCTTAGTAAAAGATTATATTTGATTGTATGGATGCCTCTTATGAATTGTAAAGTAAATTGGAGCCGGGGGAGGTGGGGTGGAGCAGGGCGGAGCTGAGCCGGGGCAGGGCCGGGACGGAGCCGGGGCAGGGCAGACCCTTTGGCCCCCAGGTCATCGGTGACCGGAATTCAGTCCCCTGGGCCGGTAGAAGTTGGACAGCCCTGGTCTGGGATGTCCCCCCAAATTCCTCAAAATGATTATCCTGCTACATGAGAGCCAGCGCGGTCAAGTCAGATATGGCGATGCTCTCTCGGAGCCTTTTCTAATAACTAATGGAGTGAAACAAGGTTGTGTTCTTGCACCAACCCTATTTACAATCTTCTTCAGCATGATGCTCCAAAGGGCTACAGCAGACCTCGAAGAGGAAGATGACATGTATATACGCTATCGTACTGATGGTAGCTTGTTCAACTTAAGCTGTCTGAGGGCTCGCACTAAGACTCTAAACTATCTAGTCCGTGAGCTTCTTTTTGCTGATGATGCTGCCCTTGTCGCCCATTCAGAAGCAGCCCTGCAGCGCCTAACTTCCTGCTTTGCAACAGCTGCAGAGCTGTTTGGGCTGGAAGTCAGCCTGAAGAAAACGGAAGTCCTCTACCAGCCCGAACCACAGGAAGAACACCATCATCCTCAAGTCAGCATAGGCACATCTGTGCTTAAGTCCATTCAGCAGTTCACCTACCTGGGAAGCATAATCTCTTCAGACACCAAGATTGACAAAGATTTACAGTAGATCACAGATTAACAAACACATAGAGTGCATTCGGAAGGCTTCAGAAAAGACTCTGGAGTAACAAGCACCTGAGGCAAAGCACCAAAATCAGTGTGTACAGAGCTATCATACTGTCTATTCTCCTATATGGGTCTGAAACATGGCTCACCTATCGCCAACACCTACGACTCCTCGAATGCTTTCATCAGCGCTGTCTTCGCACAACCCTAAATATACACTGGACTGACTATGTGACTAATGTTGCTGTCCTTGAGCAAGCAGGGATCACCAGCGTTGAGGCCATGCTATTGAGAACTCAGCTGCGCTGGGCAGGGCACGTCTCTAGGATGGAGGACCACCGCCTCCCAAAGATACGACTCTATGGTGAACCCGCCACGGATCAGCGCAAGAGAGGCGCCCCAAAAAAGAGATATTAGGACTCCTGAAACAACATCTCAGGCTCGGCCAGATTGATCACCAACAATGGTCCACCTTGGCCTCACATCGGGAGGCATGGAGATGCACTATCCACAATGCTGCGGCCTCTTTCGAGAAAACACGCCGAACGGGTCTCGAAGAGAAACAACAACGCAGAAAGAACCGCAACTTGGAAACAACATCATCCAAGGAGACTTTCTGCTGTGCTTTCTGCAACCGAACTTGCCTATATAAAATATATAACCCTGTTGGTGGCCTTGGCAGATTTTACCAGTGTCTATCTTCCAAAGATTATCTTGCAAACAGGAATGTATAGCTGCGCCTGTACCTTGAGAAGTCTGACTTGGCCACGGTGGTCCATGCTCTGGTTACATCCCGTATAGATTACTGCAATGCTCTCTATGTGGGGTTGCCTTTGAAAACTGTTCGGAAGCGGCAACTAGTCCAACGGACAGCAGCCAGGTTGATAACAGGAGCGCCATTCAGAGAGCGTACAACTCCTCTGTTGTGCCAGCTCCACTGGCTGCCAGTTTGCTACCGGGCACAATTCAAAGTGCTGGCTTTAGCCTTTAAAGCCCTAAACGGCTCGGGTCCAACTTACCTGTCCGAACGCACCTCTCCCTATGAACCATCAAGATGATTAAGATCATCTGGAGAGGCCCTGCTCTCGGTCCCTCCTTCTTCGCAGGCGCGACTGGCGGGGACGAGAGACAGGGCCTTTTCAGTGGTGGCTCCTCGGCTTTGGAACGCCCTCCCGAAAGACATCAGATTGTCCCCCTCCCTCCTGACATTTCGCAAGAAAGTCAAGACCTGGTTATTTGAGCAGGCATTTGTTGATGAAATATAGGGCTTAATTGAATATAAGGAATGACGACGATGTGATGGAAACTGATTTCAACATGACGCTGAGGCTGCAATTGTATGTTTTTAATTAAATTGTTATTATATGTTTTTTTCTGGGGGGGGGTGTGGCTTGTTGCTGTGTTGTATTGAGGGCAGAGACTGCCTGTGTAAACCGTCCCGAGTCGCCTTCGGGCTGAGAGGGGCGGTATAGAAACGTGACAAATAAAATATAGCCTCCGTCATCCAAACACGTGTACAGACTCTTCTTGTCACTTGCATGTTCATGTGTCCAATGTCTATTCAGTGACCAGGGACGGAAGAAAAGTCCAAGCAGCATCCAGATAGATTTGAGCCGTCAGGTTCAAAAGGATGGATGATGTTTCCATCAGGTTTCAGGCGGATGGAGAGGAGGAGTCAGGCCATGAGAGGTTGCTTAGTTAAGTATATGTAACTAAGTAGGTGATTCCAGTCATTACCTCTAACTCCCTCTTGGTGTATTTTTCAATAGCACAGGGTGAGTAATTACTCAGCAAACTTGCTATTCAGCCAAACTGTGCTTTCAATTTACATACAGGCTTCAGTTAAGCAAGTGCATTTCGTAGCAGTCCTTGCACCAATTGATTTCTTTCTTTACTCCTTCCCACCTAAGAAGCTGCTAAAATTATCCCTCATCCCAAAAGACCAAAAGTGGTCCAAAACCTTAGGCATTAAATCAGGATTAGAAAAGCAACAGAGCATTGTAATGTTCGGAGCACCACGGGCCATTTGCCTCTCTGCTTTTGATTCTCGGGCCGTTATTGCCTTTGACAAAGAATTACAGAATAATATTCCTCCAGGTATTTTCGGAGTAAAAAGAGGCATTAATTATTAAGAGGAATTTTATTTTATTTATTTATTTATTTGAAAAAAATGTCTTGGCAGGGCTTGTGATATCGAGCGAAAAGAATGGTTCGAGGGAGGCGGTGAACGAGGGAAGAAAGCCAACGTGTTTGGCTGCATCATCCCAGCAATTTTAAACACCAGCCGGCTTTATTTCGGAATCCATTATTCATTTGAACCCCTTCCTCTTGAGTGGCGGCTGTTGGAGTCCACCAGCGTGAACAACACATTAGAAAAAGTTGAAATCTTCATCTAGCGCAAGGCAGAGCATTGGAAGCATGAAACACTTGATTTCGAAGTACTCACACAAGACAGTTTTGCGCCCCCTTGCTTCATGGGGGTTTCTCTCTTCAGAGTTTCCTCATTTATTATTTAATACATTTCAACATCCCAAAGCATTGGCCATTCTGTTCACACTCATCTTGCGCATCAACAACTTGAAAGGGAATAAGCTGGGAATACTGATAACCAACAAAACACTGGGAAACTACCTGGTAAATCTAAGTACAACTCAACTAGTTCGCTATCACTATCTACAATATTATATAACACAATCACAAGCGCAGCTGCCACAATAATTACAGAAAGAAGGCAATGGGTGTGTGCTCCACAGTCAAATACAACGGCCAGCATAGTGATCTTGTTTGCTGTGTACTAATCTTGTTGTCAAGTAGGACAGTGTTTCCCAACCTTTTTTGAGCCGCGGCACACTTTTTTACATTTGCAAAATCCTGGGGCACACCACCGACCAAAATGACACAAAATGACACTCTAACACAGTAATACATATAGTTAATATGTTTTTAAACGTATTTATACACTCAGTGTGAAACCTGGGCCTGTTTCGATGAACACAACATAGATATCCTGGCAGGAATGGCAGAAAGACACAAACTTCCCACACAGAACTCCCATAACCACGAGAAAATACTATAAGAGTTTGGTGAGCATTGACCTTGAGTTTTGGAGTTGTAGTTCACCTATATCCAGAGAGCACTGTGGACTGAAACAATGTTGGATCAAGACCAAACTTGGCATGAATACTCAATATGCCGAAATGTGAACACAGATGGAGTTTGGGGAAAATAGAACTTGACATTTGGGAGTTACAGTTTCTGGGATTTATAGTTAACACACAATCAAAGAGCATCCTGAACTCTTGCAACAATGGAACAGAACCAAACTTGGCATATTAAACTCTCATTACCAACAGAAAGTACTGAAAGGGTTTGCTTGGGAATTGACCTTGAGTTTGGAAGTTGTAGTTCACCTACACCCAGAGAGCACTGTGGACTCAAACAATGTTACGTTGTGTTGTTGTTTGTTTTCTATCTAGAATCACAATGTTGGAAGGAGGCTCACCACTTTAAGGTCCCTCAAACAGGCATGGGAAAACTTGGGCCCTCTGGGTGCTTTGGACTTCAATTCCCACCACTCCTAACAGCCTGAGGCCCTTTCCTGCTTAAGTGGCTGAGGGGGGGGAAAGTGCGCAGACTCGCCCCAGAGCAAAGCGAGCAGAGCGGGGCTGGGAAGAAGGGAGCCCGAGTGGAGAAGAAAAAGTGTTCGGCAGGAGGGGGAAGAAAGGGTCTTGGAGGTTCCCATTTCCCACGGCACACCTGATGATCGCTCACGGCACACTAGTGTGCCACGGCACACTGGTTGAGAAACACTGAAGTAGGAGATAGAAGTACCACATTAAGTGGGGAGGCAAATTTTGACTGAATTGTGAGGCCATTAAAGAACTCCAGGAACGCTGAGGGATGCAAAAGAACAACAAGGGACGCTGGGAACGCTGAGAGATTAGGAGTGCGTCAGCTCCCCCTGGTGGCCAGAGTTTGCCTCTTTTCGTCTATATGTGTGTTTGTGAAAAACGGCAGGGATTGTCTGCTAAGTACTAACTAACTAACTAACTAATTTTATTATTTATGAGTCGCCCTCCACAAATGTGCTCCGGGCGACTTACACAGCTAGGCATCTACAATACTAAAATATTAAAATTTTAAAATATGGGAATAGACAGGTTCCAGGTCACTGATTGTCACTTATGCATATGCTCTTCTAAATAGCCATGTCTTAAGTGCCGCCAGAAATGAAGGCAGGTCGAAGATGGCTCTTTGGTCTGGCGGCAGAGAGTTCCACAGGACAGGGGCCACAACGGAAAAAGATCTCTGTCTCGTGGACTCCAAATGAGCCTCTCTCAGACCCGAGACACAGAGAAGGTTCTCGTAGGCTGGCCGTGGTGCTCTCGGATGGGTAGATGGTATCAGACGGTCTTTTAGGTATGTAGGGCCCTGGCCCCGCAAGGCCTTAAGTGTCAGGGCCTTATAAAGGACTCTGTACTCGACCGGCAGCCAGTGTAAATGCTGTAAGGATGGCGTTATGTGACATCTCATAGGTGTTTTCGTGAGGAGCCTGGCGGCAGCATTCTATACCATCTGGAGCTTGTGAGTTACTGACCGAGGTAGACCCATGTATAAAGCGTTGCAATAGTCCAGCCTTGATGTAACCGTGGCATGAATCACCGTGGCCAGCGCCTCCGTTGGTAGATAGGGCGCCAGTTGCCTCGCTTGACGTAGATGGAAGAAGGCCCTTTTGCTTGTGGGTGGCGATCTGGGCCTCCATCGTCATTTTAGAGTCCAGGATGACACTGAAGCTCTTCACCGTGGAAGATGGAGTCAGGCAATGGGTGTGTGCTCCACAGTCAAATACAACAGCCAGCATAGTGATCTTGTTTGCTGTGTACTAATCTTGTTGTCAAGTAGGAGATAAAGGTACCACATTAAGTGGGGAGGCAAATTTTGACTGAATTGTGAGGCCATTAAAGAACTCCAGGAACGCTGAGGAATGCGGAAGAACAACAAGGGACGCTGGGAACGCTGAGAGATGAGGAGTGGGTCAGCTCCCCCTGGTGGCCAGAGTTTGCCTCTGTTCGTCTATATGTGTGTTTGTGAAAAATGGCAGGGATTGTCTGCTAAGTATGTGTACCTGTAATCCGCTCTGAGTCCCCTTCGGGGTGAGAAGAGCGGAATATAAATAAAGTGTATTATTATTATTACTATTATTATTATTATACATGCTTTTCTAAATACATTGCTGTAGTTAGATACTAGGGGTGGATATCTCCGGTTTAAAATACTTTGAAATCCGTTATTTTTCGTATTTGAAATCAATTTCAAAGTTTTTTGACCTTTGGGGCCCAACCCGGAAGTGTAATTTCTATACCGAACCTGGGGGCCGCCATTTTTCTTAATTTTTCTAATTAGGTCGTATTTTCCCCTCCCTTCTCCTTTTGCCAGCTGAGAGCTTCTTATAACAGGTATATGAATCTTCCCTAAAAAATGGTTTCTCAGCTTCACTTACAGACATCATACTCCTGCACTTCAGGCTTCTTGGAACCAGTAGCTAAAGCGGGGAAAATCCTTCTCCCAAAAAAAAGCAGCCGCAGACCTGACCAATCGATGCCAGAAAAATGGATTATTTTTTTTTACATCTTGGGGGGTCCGGATCTGCTGCCCTCCCCCCATGGCTGCTGCCCTAGGCCATGGCCTAGGGTGGCCTTATGGATAATCCGGGCCTGTAGACGGCAATTTCTCCATTTTGCTTGTTGGCGCTAATTGTGATTATTTAGAGATCGTGGATCCAGGAGCCCTATAGGATTACAAATAGGATTTACAAACATATTTGCTACGAGGAGATAGGGCGAAATATAGCTAAAGTGTTGTTGTTGTTGTTATTTAGAACAGGGCTGTCCAACTGGTGGTCTGCGGGCCCGTATACAGCCCACCAGCCCCTTCCCTACAGCCCCCTACCCTTTAAAAAAAGAAATTGGCTGTTTAAAATTAAAAAAAATTAAATTTATTTTTATTTTTTAATTATTATTATTTTATATATTTTTTCGTGGCGGGGAGGGGCGGGGCAGGGCAGGGAGGAGGAGCAGGCTCCCTCATCCTCCTACTCCCTCCCTCCCCCCCGCCAATCGGCGCGCTCCGTCTTTGTGAGGCGGAGATCGCACAGCCGCGGTGGAGATGGGCAGGAAGAGAGGCGCCGATCCACGGGCTCTGCACCTCCCTTCTTGCTTCTCTCCGTGATCACAGAGAAAAGCAGGAAGAAAGGCACCCATCCCCGGGCTCTGCGCCTCCCTTCTTGTTTCTCCATGATCACGGAGAAAAGCAGGAAGAGAGGCACCGCCCTCCGGGGAGAAGAGTCCGGGGATCAGCGCCTTGCCGCTCCCACCCTGGCCCGCCCCGCGACCGCCCCCGCCCCCACTGTGGCCCCCAGGTCATCAGTAACCTGAATTACGGCCCTTGGGCTGGTAGATGTTTTAGAAGAAGGCACCATTTATATTGCTTGTAGGAGAGAGGCTGATAGTGAAATAGCAATAAATAAATAATGTTTAAACGCTAGGCATGAGAAAAAAGTTATGAAAATGATTCGTTTCGTAAGAAATTTGTAAGAAATGCTACTTTTGAGTATTTCCGCACCTGGAACGCCAACCAGGAAGTGGACTTTCTTTATAGAACTCGGGGCCAGGATTTTCTTAAGTGTCGTTATTAGGTTGTAAGGGGGGCACCCTCCTTCTCTCTCACCACCCTCCCGCCTCCCTTGCCAATAAGTATTATGGCAAGGCAAGCCCTAAACTCGCTCCTTCTTTCGGCTGGAAGCCTGGAAAAAATGTAAACAGAGAGGTTTAGTCAGATGTAAATCTGCAAAGGAGGGCCCTTTGGATGAAGTGCTCTCCTTTGTGGATTTACTTCTGAGTAAACCTCTCTGTTTACATTTTCCAGGCTTCCCTGCCTCTCCTGCCTGCCAGGATCTAAAGCATCAAAGAGTATTGGGGTGAGAAACCAACCTAATGTATAATAGAATGAATGCTACTGTAAGTGCCTAATATTATAAGTAATCCCAACTGGTCATACCTACATTCCATGTACATGCAATAATACAGCAGTAATAACAATACCAAGAGGTAAAATTCAAACCGAAGTATTCTGACTGGTCTCTCCTCATGCGGTGCAAACGGGCTCTTCTCTTATTAGCCCGGGAAATTAGCTCGGGAAAAGCCAGCATTTGCTGCTTGGGAGACACACATACATATTCTTGGGGGATTTGCTGCAGAATCCAGGGCTCATAGAGAAGATTCTGCAGCAAATCCCCCAAGAATATGTATGTGTGCACCCAAGCAGAAAACGCTGGCTTTTCGGGCTCACAGAGAAGAGCCCATTTGCACCGCATGAGGAGGACAAGTCAGAATACCGGTTTGAATTTTACCTCTTCTTATACCCATTGTTATTACTGCTGTATTATTGCATGTGCATGGAATGTAGGTATATGACCAGCCTGGGCAGACTTGGGCCCTCGCTCCCTCGGGATCGGGGTGAGAGAGGCAGCGAGGAGCGGGGCTCCTCCTCCTTTTCTTTGCTGCTTCCAAGAATAGAATACCCCCTCCCTCCCTCCCTCCTTCCCTCCCTCCTTCCTATTTGGAGAGTCCCATCTAGAATTCAGTGTGATTTATTCAGTTTTTTTGGCCTACAACTCCCAGAAATCCCAGCCAATTTACCAGCTGTTAGGATTTCTGGGAGTTGTAGGCCAAAATCATCTGGAATGCGCATGCGCTGGCATACGAATTACTAACGAATTTCGTTAGTAATTAAGTTACATTTTAGAAATTTTTGGAAATTTTTTTGTAAGTCTTCCTATTACTAATCAAAAAAAATCTCCCCCCCCCCCATTAGATTTTCGATTCCCTATTTTTGGGTTCTAAACCATGCCTTATAAACGCCCTCCCTCCAACCCAAAAAAACTCACTGGAAAGAAAGAGTTAACATCAGTACACATTTCATGCACACACACAAAAAGAATGTGTTCATATGGTCCACAAGAAAGCAGAAGGCTATTAAAAAATAACATTGTCGATCAAAAGAGGCAGTGAATACAGCAGTGATTGGCACATAATCATGGGATGGCAGTTTTATGGTCAGTAGTACATACTCCCCATAGAACTGCACAATTGCCAATCAAGAGATCTTTCTTCTTCTTCCTCTGACATTTGGAGAATTCCATCCAAACAATGAGATTACAGGTCCTCTTTTCTGAAGTCTGAGCTGGGAGAGACATAAAGGCCAACGTGAGAAGATGGGACCTTTAGGGTTACATATCCAATATGCAGTGTGCATGTGAGTGTGTCGGCATCACACCTGCACTGAGCGTTTCCCCTGTTATTGATTGTGAAATGTTTCTCCTTCTTCTCCAGTATCATTTTGTCAATTATAACCTGATTTTCATTGCTTGTTATTATTGTTGTTGCTGCTGTTGTCTCGGCATTACTTCGCGAACGAAGATTCTTAGGAAGGACTCATCCCACGCTTTTTACAAGCGCGTTGATGACTATAAAGGCCAATCTGAGAAAGGCAAGTTCGGTTGCAGAAAGCACCGCAGAAAGTCTCCTTGGGTGATGTTGTTTCCAAGTTGCGGTTCTTTCTGCGTTGTCGTTTCTCTTCGAGACTCATTCTGCGTGTCTTCTCGAAAGAGGCCGCAGCATTGTGGATAGTGCGTCTCCATGCCTCCCGATGTGAGGCCAGGGTGGACCATTGTTGGTGATCAATCTGGCCGAGTCTGAGAGGTTGTTCAGGGAGTCCTTGTAGCTCTCTTTTTGGGGCACCTCTCTTGCGCTGACCCGTGGCGAGTTCACCATAGAGTAGTATCTTTGGGAGGCGGTGGTCCTCCATCCTAGAGACGTGCCCTGCCCAGCGCTGCTGTGTTCTCAATAGCATGGCCTCAATGCTGGTGATCCCTGCTTGCTCAAGGACAGCAGCATTCGTCACATAGTCGATCCAGTGTATATTTAGGATTGTGTGAAGACAGCGCTGATGAAAGCGTTCGAGGAGTCGTAGGTGTTGGCGATAGTTGACCCATGTTTCAGACCCATAGAGGAGGATGGACAGTATGATAGCTCTGTACACACTGATCTTGGTGCTTTGCCTCAGGTTCTTGTTGCTCCAGACTCTTTTGTGAAGCCTTCCAAATGCACTCTATGCCTTTGCTAATCTGTGATCTATCTCTTTATCAATCTTGGCGTCTGAAGAGATGATGCTTCCCAGGCAGGTGAACTGCTGAACGGACTTAAGCACAGATTTGCCTATGCTGACGTGGGGATGATGGTGTTCTTCCTGTGGTGCGGGCTGGTAGAGGACTTCCCTTTTCTTCAGGCTGACTTCCAGCCCAAACAGCTCTGCAGCTGCTGCAAAGCAGGATGTGAGGCACTGCAGGGCTGCTTCTGAATGGGCGACAAGGGCAGCATCGTCAGCAAAAAGCAGCTCATGGACTAGATAGTTTAGAGTCTTTGTTTGAGCCCTCAGACGGCTCAAGTTGAACAAGCTACCATCAGTACGATAGCGTATATATACGCCGTCTTCTTCTTCGAGGTCTGCCATAGCCATAAAAGGAGAGCCATATCCTATAATATATAATATATTTTAAGACTGAATTCAAGTAAATGTGAGTATATACATACATACTATGAGAAAAGGATTCCTTGGCAGAATGAGGGGACACTTCAGACCTGGCTCTGCAAAAGGCACGCTCAGGACTCTGGGAAGGAAGAGGAGACGGAAGAAAGGAAGGAAGGAAGGGGGGCAGAAAAATAGAGGAAACAAAGGAGGGAGGGGGAGAGGAAGAAAGAAAAGAAGAACAAACTATGGAAAAGGAAGAAAAGAAAAGCAGGAGAGAGACAAGGAGGGGAAAAGAAAGAAGGAAATGGGAAGGGAGGAAAGGAAAGGGTGGGAAAAAGAAAGGAAAGGGAGTGAGGAAAATGTAAAATAATGAAGGGAAAAGAAAAAGAAGGGGAGAGGGAAGTGAAAAGAATGGAAGGAAAGGAAGACTTGGGGAAAAAGAATACAGGAAGGAAGGAAGGAATAGGGAGGGAGGGAGAATTGAGGAAAGAAGGAAGGAGAGAAGGAGAAGGAAAGGTGAAGGGGAGAAAGAAAGGAAGGAAGGGGAAGGAAGAAGGAGAATTGAGGAAAGAAGAAAGGGGAGAGAGGAAGGCAAAAGGAAGGAGAGAAGGAAAGGGTGAAGGGGAGAAAGGAAGGAAGGAAGGAAGGGGAGGGAGAGAGAGGGAAAATGAAAGAGAGAAGGAGAAGGAAAGGGTGAAGGGGAGAAGGAAAGAAAGGAAGAGGAAGGAAGGAAGGAAGAGGGAGAATGGAGGAAAGAAGGAAGGGGAGAGAGGGAGGGAAAAGGAAAGAGAGAAGGAGAAGGAAAGGGTGAAGGGAGAGAAGGAAAGGAAGGAAGAGGAAGGAAGGAAGAGGGAGAATGGAGGAAAGAAGGAAGGGGAGAGAGGGAGGGAAAATGAAGGAGAGAAGGAAAGGGTGAAGGGGAGAAAAGAAGGAAGGAAGAGGAAGGAAGAGGAAGGAAGGAAGGAAGGAAGAGGGAGAATGGAGGAAAGAAGGAAGGGGAGAGAGGGAGGGAAAAGGAAAGAGAGAAGGAGAAGGAAAGGGTGAAGGGGGAGAAGGAAAGAAAGGAAGAGGAAGGAAGGAAGAGGGAGAATGGAGGAAAGAAGGAAAAGGAGAGAGGGAGGGGAAATGAAAGAGAGAAGGAGAAGGAAAGGGTGAAGGGGAGAAAGAAAGAAAGGAAGAGGAAGGAAGGAAGAGGGAGAATGGAGGAAAGAAGGAAGGGGAGAGAGGGAGGGAAAAGGAAAGAGAGAAGGAGAAGGAAAGGGTGAAGGGAGAGAGGGAAAGGAAGGAAGAGGAAGGAAGAGGGAGAATGGAGGAAATAAGGAAAGGGAGAAAAGGAGGGAAAGGAAGGAGAGAAGGAAAGGATGAAGGGAGAGAAAGGAAGGAAGGAAGAGGGAGAATGGAGGGAAGAAGGAAGGGGAGAGAGGGAGGGAAAAGGAAGGAGTGAAGGAGAAGGAAAGGGTGAAGGGGAGGAAGGAAGCTAAGAAGAGGGAGAATGGAGAAAAGAAGGAAGGGGAGAGAGGGAGAGAAAATGAAGGAGAGAAGGAGAAGGAAAGGGCGAAGGGGAAAAAGAGAAAAAGGAAGGAAGGAAGGAAGGAAGGAAGGAAGGAAGGAAGGAAGGAAGGAAGGAAGGAAGGAAGGAAGGAAGGAAGAGGGGGAATGGAGGAAAGAAGGAAGGGGAGAGATGGAAGGAAAAGGAAGGAGAGAAGGATAAGGAAAGGATGAAGGGGGAGAAAGGAAGGCAGAGGGAGAGCCAGTTGCAGTCATGAAAAGAGCCATATTTGGCTCCCAAGCCATAGGTTCCCTACCCTTGCCTTATACAGTCATTGCCTGGAAGGGTTGGGATGGTGTTGTGGAAGAAAAAGAAGGAAGAAAGTCTCATCTCCAATCACCTGCAAGAATGATTCCATCTTCAGCCTTTTTCTTTCTGATTATTGTAAAGACATGTTCCTTATCCTTGACTGCTGACATTCTGGTATTTATTTCTCCCCAGCAAAACCAGACAGATGTCAGATGCTTGATGTTCCAGATCAAAACACAAAACAGAGAGGCGCAGGCATTCGGTGTGAGCTGGCATGCCTGTGTGTGGCTGTGTGTGTATTCCAATATACATCTCACACATGCACACAGTTTTCTTCTTCCCATATGTTAAAAAACATATGGATTAAGCTATCAGAATCTCTCTCCCATCGTGTGAGTTGAGGAGGAAATGATCGCATCGAGCAATCGTCTTTCACATACACCCATTAGCAAAATCCACAAGTTTCCGCCTTGCTCTAAAGTGGTAAACAAATGGACTTTCTACACCCTTCACCGCATCTTTGGGGATTAAAATGGGAATAGTTCCATTTATCTCTAAAAGATAGTGTAATTCTTCAATAGTTACTCATAAGTAAGGCTCTCCATTAACAGTAGTGATAGTGCACTATATTTAGTTTTGACTACCCACACAAGAAAGAATGGGCAAGGCACGAGTGAAGAGCTGAAATATGGGAACAACTTTGTTAGCTGTTCAATGCACCTCAAGAGCAGGCATGTAGCCGGGGAGGGAGTGTTGAGGGGCTTCAGCCCCCCCCACAAATTCTCAGGGTGGTCCGCGAGAAGGTCTTACTGGTACATTGTTTAAACCAGTGTTTCCCAACCAGTGTGCCGTGAGCGATCATCAGGTGTGCCGTGGGAAATTGGAACCTCCAATACCCTTTCTTCCCCCTCCTGCCGAACATGTTTTCTTCTCCAGTCGGGCTCCCTTCTTCCCAGCCTCGCTCTGCTTGCTTTGCCTCGATATGCTCTGGGTTGAGTCTGCGCAGTAGCGCGCACACAGGTCATGTCTTCCTCCCTCCCCCTCCCCTCCTGAACACGCTCACGCTGCCCCCTCGGATCAAAATGGCGGCCGAAGCGGCAGTGTAGAAGAAAAAGTAAGTGTTCGGCAGGAGAGGTTAGAAAGGGCGCGAAGGGGAAGGGGGAGGAAGAGGTCTCTGTTGAAAGCTGGCATGGGCAAACGTGGACCTTCCAGGTGTTTTGGACTCCAACTCCCACCATTCCTAGCAGCCTCAGGCCCTTTTCCTTTCCCCCCTCAGCCACTTAAGCAGGAAAGGGCCTCAGGCTGTTAGGAATGGTGGGAGTTGAAGTCCAAAGCACCCAGAGGGCCAAAGTTTTCTCATGCCTGTTTTAGGGACCTTAAAGTGGTGAGCCTCCTTCCAACATTGTGGTTCTGGATAGAAAACAAACAACAACATAATATTGTTTGAGTCCACAGTGCTCTCTGGGTGTCGGTGAACTACAACTTCCAAACTCAAGGTCAATTCCCAAGCAAACCCTTTCAGTACTTTCTGTTGGTAATGAGAGTTCAATATGCCAAGTTTGGTTCAATTCCATTGTTGCAAGAGTTCAGGATGCTCTTTGATTGTGTGTTAACTATAAATCCCAGAAACTGTAACTCTCAAATGTCAAGGTCTATTTTCCCCAAACTCCATCTGTGTTCACATTTGGGCATATTGAGTATTCATGCCAAGTTTGGTCCTGACCCAACATTGTTTCAGTCCACAGTGCTCTCTGGATATAGGTGA
Source organism: Anolis apletophallus (assembly GCA_030556195.1). NCBI lineage: Eukaryota > Metazoa > Chordata > Lepidosauria > Squamata > Anolidae > Anolis > Anolis apletophallus. The sequence continues at coordinate 39,061,214 of JARBWK010000016.1, forward strand.
ACTACAACTCCAAAACCCAAGGTCAATGCCCACCAAACTCTTATAGTATTTTCTCTTGGTTATGGGAGTTCTGTGTGGGAAGTTTGTGTCTTTCTGCCATTCCTGCCAGGATACCTATGTTGTGTTCATCAAAACAGGCCCAGGTTTCACACTGAGTGTATAAATACATTTAAAAACATATTAACTATATGTATTACTGTGCTAGAGTGTCATTTTGTGTCATTTTGGTTAGTGGTGTGCCCCGGGATTTTGTAAATGTAAAAAAGTATGCCGCAGCTCAAAAAAGGTTGGGAAACACTGATCTAGAGAGCCAGGGTTGCCCACGCTTTCTCAAGCTGCAATAAAAGAATCATATTTTAGTACACATATTGCCAGAGGTCTTTTGTGTGAGCAATTGAGACTATTAAAAAGCAACATAGGAAAAGTAGGAGCACAGATGGAGATTTATACATCACTTTGGCATATATCCATGCTATAATTGATATAAAAGTCTTGTGATTTCCTGAGTTAGTGCTCCGAAGCGAGGGATGCTTCCAAGGTTCACTTCGTCTACTTAAGAACCTAGGTGCTTGCTTAATTATTACCCCAATAAATATAAAAGCTGTGCTTATCTTCTGAAGAATAGTGTTTGAACACTTTTTGGTGTTAGCCTTTGGGAACTGCGAAGCCTGCTGAGCTCAGGTAACAAGAGATGAGAAGAACATTACACTGTGATCGTGTCATAATAACTCGACTTGAGGAAGAAAATCTAGTAATGAGAATGTGGCGCAACTAGCGAAGTGTCAGCTGCATAAGATCTCTCTGACCATAGGTCATGAGTTTGAGGCCTGCTGGGGTCGAGGTGGGTGCTCGACCTTAAGTGTAGCCTGCTGTCGACCTTTGCAGCCCAAAAGACAGTTGCATCTGTCAAGTAGGAGATTAAGGTACCACATTAAGTGGGGAGGCAAATTTTGACTGAATTATGAGGCCATTAAAGAACTCCAGGAACGCTGAGGAATGCGGAAGGAACAACAAGGGACGCTGAGAGATGAGGCGTAGGCATGAGAAAAAAGTTATGAAAATGATTCGTTTCGTAAGAAATTCATAAGAAATGCTACTTTCGAGTATTTCCGCACCTGGAACGCCAACCAGGAAATGGACTTTCTTTTCGAACCCGGGGCCAGTATTTTTCTTAAGTGTCATTATTAGGTCGTAAAGGGGGGCTCCTTCTCTCTCACCACCCTCAAAAAATAAACAGAGAGGATTACTCAGAAGTAAATCTGCAAAGGAGGGCACTTTGGATGAAGGGCCCTCCTTTGTGGATTTACTTCTGAGTAAACCTCTCTGTTTACATTTTTCCAGGCTTCCCTGCCTCTCCTGCCTGCCAGGATCTAAAGCATCAAAGAGTATTGGGGTGAGAAACCAACCTAATGTATAATAGAATGAATGCTACTGTAAGTGCCTAATATTATAACCGGTTTTGATGGATTCGTTTCAATTGGTTCAGCTTGAGGATGTGGACAAGATCCTTGGAGGCGAGGCCCACTACATGCATCCTAGACCCCTGCCCATCCTGGCTGATCAAGGAAGCCAGAGGGGTTTGGCAGAGTGGATGAAGGTGGTGGTTAATGCCTCCCTTCGGGAAGGCACCATTCCAGCCAGCTTAAAGCAAGCGGGAACTTGACAGGGGGAGTGTGTCCCTGTTGGTTCTGCTGGACCTCTCAGCGGCTTTCGATACCGTTGACCACGGTATCCTTCTGGGTCGCCTTGCAGATATGGGGCTTGGGGGCACTGCATTGCAGTGGCTCCAATCCTTCCTGGAAGGTCGTACCCAGAAGGTGTCATTGGGTGACACCTGTTCGGCTCCACAGCCGTTGTCCTGTGGAGTCCCTCAGGGCTCAGTACTGTCCCCGATGTTGTTCAGCATCTACATGAAACCGCTGGGAGAGATCATTCGGAGTTTCGGAGTAAGGTGTTATCTGTACGCAGATGACGTCCAGATCTGTCACTCCTTCCCACCTGTCACCAAGGAGGCTGTGCAGACCTTGAACCGGTGCTTGGCCGCTGTGTCGGACTGGATGAGGGCTAGCAAATTGAAACTAAATCCAGACAAGACAGAGGTCCTCCTGGTCAGTCGTAAGGCCAAACAGGGTATAGGGTTACAGCCTGTGTTGGACGGGGTTACACTCCCCCTGAAGACGCAGGTTCGCAGCTTGGGAGTGATCCTGGACTCAGCACTGAGCCTGGAACCCCAGGTCTCAGCGGTGGCCAGGGGAGCTTTGCACAGTTGCGACTCGTGCGCCAGCTGCGCCCGTACCTTGGGAAGTCTGATCTGGCTACGGTCGTCCACGCTCTGGTCACATCCCGAATAGATTACTGCAACGCACTCTACGTGGGGCTGCCTTTGAAGACAGCTCGGAAATTGCAATTAGTTCAGCGGGCGGCAGCCAGATTACTAACGGGAGCTACATACAGGGAGCACACTACCCCCTGCTGTGTCAGCTCCACTGGCTGCCTGTCCAATTCGGGCTCAATTCAAAGTGCTGGTTTTGACCTTTAAAGCTCTATACGGTTCTGGCCCAGCTTACTTGTCCGAACGCATCGGCCGCACGTCCCATCCCGTAACCTAAGATCATCCGGGAGGCCCTGCTCTCGCTCCCGCCGACCTCTCAGATGCGGTTGGTGGGGACGAGGGACAGGGCCTTCTCGGTGGTGGCCCCCGCCTGTGGAATGCGCTCCCTATAGAGGTGCGGTCCACCTCATTCCTCCTGACATTCAGGAAAAGGTGAAATCCTGGCTCTGGGACCAGGCGTTCCCACACCAGCACTAGGCAGCATGTGAGATGGGATTCTAATGGGAGGGAGGAAGGGGGTCAATGTTTTTAGGGTTGAATACTGTTTTAATTGGAATGACTGTAGATGTTGCTGAGGGATTGTATTTTAATGCTTTATGTATTTTAATGTGTTGTGGGGTTTGGGGTTTTACGCTGTTGATGTGGCATCGAATTGTGCCGTGCTGTAAGCCGCTCTGAGTCCCCCCTCGGGGGTTGAGAAGAGCGGGGTAAAATCCTGAAATAAATAATAAAATAAATAAATAAATTTCCCCAAGTAGAGACTTCCTCTTGCCTCCTGGGGGTTCTGCATGGGAAGTTTGGCTCTTTAATTGTAGGGGAACTATAAATCGCAGCAACTACAACTCCCAAATGTCAAGGTCTATTTCCCCTGAACTCTGTCTGTGTTCATATTTGGGCATATTGAGTATTCATGCCAAGTTTGGTCCTGATCCAACATTGTTTGAGTCCACAGTGCTCTCTGGATATAGGTGAACTACAACTCCAAAACTCAAGGTCAGTGCCCACCAAACTCTTATAGCATTTTCTCTTGGTTATGGGAGTTCTGTGTGGGAAGTTTGTGTCTTTCTGCCATTCCTGCCAGGATATCTATGTTGTGTTCATCGAAACAGGCCCAGGTTTCACACTGAGTGTATAAATACATTTGAAAACATATTAACTATATGTATTACTGTGTTCGAGTGTCATTTTGTGACATTTTGGTTGGTGGTGTGCCCCAGGATTTTGTCAATGTAAAAAGTATGCCGCAGCTCAAAAAAGGTTGGGAAACACTGATCTAGTGAGCCAGGGTTGCCCACGCTTTCTCAAGCTGCAATAAAAGAATCATATTTTAGTACACATATTGCCAGAGGTCTTTTGTGTGAGCAATTGAGACTATTAAAAAGCAACATAGGAAAAGTAGGAGCACAGATGGAGATTTATACATCACTTTGGCATATATCCATGCTATAATTGATATAAAAGTCTTGTGATTTCCTGAGTTAGTGCTCCGAAGCGAGGGATGCTTCCAAGGTTCACTTCGTCTACTTAAGAACCTAGGTGCTTGCTTAATTATTACCCCAATAAATATAAAAGCTGTACTTATCTTCTGAGGAATAGTGTTTGAACACTTTTTGGTGTTAGCCTTTGGGAACTGCGAAGCCTGCTGAGCTCAGGTAACAAGAGATGAGAAGAACATTACACTGTGATCATGTCATAATAACTCGACTTGAGGAAGAAAATCTAGTAATGAGAATGTGGCGCAGCTAGCGAAGTGTCAGCTGCATAAGATCTCTCTGACCAGTAGGTCATGAGTTTGAGGCCTGCTGGGGTCGAGGTGGGTGCTCGACCTTAAGTGTAGCCTGCTGTCGACCTTTGCAGCCCAAAAGACAGTTGCATCTGTCAAGTAGGAAATTAAGGTACCACATTAAGTGGGGAGGCAAATTTTGACTGAATTATGAGGCCATTAAAGAACTCCAGGAACGCTGAGGAATGCGGAAGGAACAACAAGGGACACTGAGAGATGAGGAGTGCGTCAGCTCCCCCTGGTGGCCAGAGTTTGCCTCTGTTTGGCTATATGTGTGTATGTGGAAGTGGCAGGGATTGTCTGCCAAAGTATGTGTACCTGTAATCTGCTCTGAGTCCCCTTCGGGGTGTGAAGAGCGGAATATAAATAAAGTGTATTATTATTATTATTATTATTATATTGACACTCAGTTCCAAAGTATCTGCAAGAACTGAATTTCCAAGCAAATTCCTTCCTTAACAAATGCAAGAAAAAGATTGCCATTGCCAGCAAATGTAAATCCTAAATCCTCAGATATAAGGCCTACTGAGTTCAAGGAATGATTTGAGGACTGGACTTCAAGTCAGAAGACCGGGATTCGATTCTCTTTTTGGTCATGGAAACTCATTGGGTGACTTTTCATGAATCACACTCTCTCAGCCCCAGAAAAACCTGTGACATATTTCCCTTTATTTATTAAAAAGTATGCCGCAGCTCAAAAAAGGTTGGGAAACACTGATCTAGAGAGCCAGGGTTGCCCACGCTTTCTCAAGCTGCAATAAAAGAATCATATTTTAGTACACATATTGCCAGAGGTCTTTTGTGTGAGCAATTGAGACTATTAAAAAGCAACATAGGAAAACATATTTATTTATTTATTTATTATTTCGATTTGTATACCGCCCTTCCCAATAGGCTCAGGGTGGTTTACAGCATATAAAACAGTTCATTAGATCAGTGTTTCCCAACCTTTTTTGATCCGCGGCAGACTTTTTTACATTTACAAAATCCTGGGGCACACCACCAACCAAAATGACACAAAATGACACTCTAACACAGTAATACATATAGTTAATATGTTTTTAAATGTATTTATACACTCAGTATAAATATAAGTATAAAGCCTGGAAAGGTGTATTAGGCAAGCACGGTGTTGGAAACTGTAATGATAATGGGCGCCTTCTGCTAGAGTTTTGTGCAGAACAGCAGCTGACTATTACAAACACCATCTTTCAGCAGAAAGATAGCTTGAAGACCACCTGGATGCATCCCGATCCAAGCAGTGGCACCTCATTGACTATGTTTTAGCGCGCCAGAGAAACATTCGTGATGTCCGTCATACTCGAGTGATGCCCAGTGCAGAATGTCAAACAGACCATCGCCTTGTAAGATGTAAACTAAATCTACACCTTAAGCTCAAACCTAAGAGGGGTGGCATCTTAAAGAGGAGACTCCAAGTCAACAATCTTCAACAGGCTGTTGTGAGAGACAACTTCCAGGTAAATCTGCAAGCAAAACTTGAAGTCCACCCTACAGATTCTTCTCCTACAGCGCTCTGGCAACACATCAAAAACAGTATCCTGCAGTCTGCTGGAGAATCCTAGGATTCTCCTTAAGAAAAAACCAAGACTGGTTTGATGAAAACAACCAAGAGATCCAGGAGCTGTTGGCAAAGAAGAGAACCACTCACCAGGCATTCCTCGCCCAGCCATCTTGCCATGTAAGAAAAGCAGCCTTTCGTCTCGCATGTAGTAAACTCCAACAAAAACTCAGAGACATCAGAACAAGTGGTGGATTGATTTATCAGAAAAGACACAACGCTGTGCAGATCTCGGTGATCACAGAGGTTTTTATGAAGCTCAAAGCAGTGTTGGGACCTACTTATCAGGTCCAAAGCCCCTTATACAGTACAGATGGTCAAACACTAATTACTGATAAAACCTCCATCCTGAACCGATGGGCTGAACATTTTCAGGGTCTCTTTAATGCCAGCCGAGTAGTCCAAGGTTCAGCTATCCAACACATGATACAACAACCAATGAAAAATGAACTGGACACAGCTCCCACTCTGGAAGAGACCATTGAGGCCATACAGCAGTTGAAAAATGGCAAGGCAGCCGGGATCGATGGAATCCCACCTGAAGCTTGGAAACAGGGAGGTCATGTACTGCATGCTAAATTCCACGAGCTCCTTGTGAGTTGCTGGGAAAAAGGTGAACTGCCATCAGATCTCCGAGATGCAGTTATCATCACCCTGTATAAGAAAAAAGGGAACAAAATCCGATTGCTCAAACTATCGAGGTATAACACTGCTCTCCATTGCTGGAAAAATCCTTGCAAGGATACTCCTGAACAGATTAGTTCCGGCTATTGCAGAAGAACTTCTCCCTGAAAGCCAATGCGGCTTCAGAGCAAATAGGAGTACCACAGATATGGTTTTTGCCCTTAGACAACTGCAAGAGAAATGTAGAGAGCAGAACAAAGGACTCTATGTAACATTTGTCGACCTCACCAAAGCCTTCGACACTGTGAGCAGGAAAGGTCTGTGGCAGATCCTGGAACGTCTAGGATGTCCCCCAAGTTCCTCAAAATGATTGTCCTGTTACATGAGGGCCAGCACGGTCAAGTCAGATATGGCGATGCTCTCTCGGAGCCCTTTCTCATAACTAATGGAGTGAAACAAGGTTGTGTTCTTGCACCAACCCTATTTACAATCTTCTTCAGCATGATGCTCCAAAGGGCTATGGCAGACCTACAAGAAGAAGACGGCATATATATACGCTATCGTACTGATGGTAGCTTGTTCAACTTAAGCCGTCTGAGGGCTCGCACTAAGACTCTAAACTATCTAGTCCGTGAGCTACTTTTTTTGCTGACGATGCTGCCCTTGTCGCCCATTCAGAAGCAGCCCTGCAGCGCCTCACATCCTGCTTTGCAACAGCTGCAGAGCTGTTTGGGCTGGAAGTCAGCCTGAAGAAAACAGAAGTCCTCTACCAGCCCGCACCACAGGAAGAACACCACCATCCTCACGTCAGCATAGGCACATCTGTGCTTAAGTCCGTTCAGCAGTTCACCTACCTGGGAAGCATCATCTCTTCAGACGCCAAGATTGACAAAGAGATAGATCACAGATTATCAAAGGCATATAGTGCATTCGGAAGGCTTCACAAAAGAGTCTGGAGCAACAAGCACCTGAGACAAAGCACCAAAATCAGTGTGTACAGAGCTATCATACTGTCCATTCTCCTCTATGGGTCTGAAACATGGGTCACCTATCGCCAGCACCTACGACTCCTCGAGCGCTTTCATCAGCGCTGTCTTCGCACAATCCTAAATATACACTGGACCGACTATGTGACGAATGTTGCTGTCCTTGAGCAAGCAGGGATCACCAGCATTGAGGCCATGCTATTGAGAACACAGCTGCGCTGGGCAGGGCACGTCTCTAGGATGGAGGACCACCGCCTCCCAAAGATACTACTCTACGGTGAACTCGCCACGGGTCAGCGCAGAGAGCGCGCCCAAAAGAGATATAAGGACTCCCTGAAACAACATCTCAGGCTTGGCCAGATTGATCACCAACAATGGTCCACCCTGGCCTCACATCGGGAGGCATGGAGAAGCACTATCCACAATGCTGCGGCCTCTTTCGAGAAGACACGCCGAATGGGTCTCGAGAGAGAAACGACAACGCAGAAAGAACCGCAACTTGGAAAAACATCACCCAAGGAGACTTTCTGCTGCGCTTTCTGCAACCGAACTTGCCTATCTCAGATTGGCCTTTTTAGTCATCAACGCGCTTGTAAAAAGCGTGGGATGAGTCCTTCCTGAATCTTCGTTCGCGAAGTAATGCCGAGAGATACACTCAGTGTGAACCTGGGCCTGTTTCGATGAACTCAACATAGATATCCTGGCAGGAAGGGCAGAAAGACACACACGGAGGTCTTGCTCAACAACTGTCAGTCTCTCTTTGTTTTTAGTTTTTATCGCAGTCAAGCTTGAGTAGTCACCTCACACAGATATGTGGTTGGAAACGGGAGAAATGTCAAAATAGCTTTGTTGGCCAGAATGGGGAACTCCCTGGCAATAGATAACCAAGAACTGTCCTGTTGTTAGTTGGGGCTAACAGGAGCCCACCCTTCTCCTTGGATTTGAGCTGCCAACCTTTCGGATTCCCCTTAGGGTTGCCATAAGTTGGAAATTGTTTTCTTTGGCCAGTTTACATGAATAGAAGTGCACAAATTTGGCCACATTAAATTTTATGATGAAGTATTTGAATGCAACAGTATATTTATTTATTTATTTACTTCATTTATATTCCGCCCTTCTCACATCGCAGGGGACTCAGGGCGGATTACAATGTACACATTCAGGGGCGGACTTACCTCTCCCAGGGGGGTAAGCGAACCTTATTTTGGCGCCCCCCATGGCTCCTGGATGCCGCCGCGCATGCGCGAACCTCCGTGCGGCTGTGCACATGCGCGGCGGCGGCCCGTGCAACTGCGCGGGTGCACCCAGTGCGGCGGCGTGCACGCACGGGTGGCGGCTGCGTGGCGGGTGCGCATGCGTGGTGGTGTGCTGTGCGCATGCGCGGTGGCGTCCCGCGCCGCGTGAGTGCGTCCAGCGTGGCTGCGCATGCGCAGTGGCGTCCCCACACGGCCGCGTGAGTGCGTCCCTGCGGCTGCGCTGCTGGCTGCAGAAACGCGGCGTGGGCAGCACTAGCTCCCGAGCACGCCTCCACCCGGCGGCGCGGCTGGCTGCGGAGGCGTGGCGGCAGGGTGGAGCATGGCGGCCGGAGCACCGGCACCCCTCCCAGGTGGTGACGCCCCTCCCAGGTGACATCACCCTACGCGCATGCTTACTCCGTCTAATGGACGAACCGGCCCTGTACACATTACATTTAGACACTCAAGCACACAAGACAGACAGAGGCAATTTAACATCTGGCCACCAGGGGGAGCTGTTGCACTTCTTCATTACTCAGCATGTTTTCTGGAGATCTTTTTTATGGCCTCGTAAATCAGTTAAATTTAGACTCCTCACTAAGTGGCACCTTAATTTCCTACTTGACAGATGCAACTGTCTTTCGGGTTGCAAAGGTCGACGACAGGCTACACAATAGGTCGAGAGCCCACCTTGACCCGGGCAGGCCTCGAACTCATGACCTTATGGTCAGTAGAGATCTTATGCAGCTGACACCCAGCCAGCTGTGCCACATTCCCGGTGCTATATATGGCTAAAATATATATGGCTAACACACGATGGAATAATAACCACAAGGAAAAAACTGACTTATTAATATATTATTGAATTTGATCCACCCCTCTGGGCTTGAATGAAAGGGAGCCTCCAACATAACTTAAAAGCATTGTGTTAAAATGTGATAAATAATGCATTCTGTTTTCCTCCCACTAGTACCACCAGGGAAGCAACAATCTGTCACTGTCTGCTAAAATATATTTATCGGTCCATTGATATCAGTCCACATGGCTGCCGATATGTCCTATTAGCCTTTGCCAGTTGAACATAGGCTAAATGGTGAATCCGCTACTGAAAAAAATGGAATTAGATCGTACAGATCCCTCCAGTTACCGCCCAGTGTCAAATTTACCGTTCCTCGGCGAGGTGATTGAGAGGGCAGTAGCGGGCCAACTGCAGCAGTTCCTAAATGACACAGCCGGTTTAGGTCCCTACCAATCCGGCTTCCGTATTGGGCATGGGACAGAGACTGTGCTGGGGAGAGGGGAGGATGGAATTATATTTAATATTTAATATTAAATAAAAATATGGGGAGAGGGGAGGATGGAATTAAATATATTTAATATTAAATAAAAATAAGGGGAGAGGGGAGGATGGAATTAAATATATTTAATATTAAATAAAAATATGGGGAGAGGGGAGGATGGAATTAAATATATTTAATATTAAATAAAAATAAGGGGAGAGGGGAGGATGGAATTAAATATATTTAATATTAAATAAAAATATGGGGAGAGGGGAGGATGGAATTAAATATATTTAATATTAAATAAAAATATGGGGAGAGGGGAGGATGGAATTAAATATATTTAATATTAAATAAAAATAAGGGAGAGGGGAGGATGGAATTAAATATATTTAATATTAAATTAAAATAAGGGGAGAGGGGAGGATGGAATTAAATATATTTGATATTAAATTAAAATAAGGGGAGAGGGGAGGATGGAATTAAATATATTTAATATTAAATTAAAATAAGGGGGCTGGGGAGGATGGAATTAAATATATTTAATATTAAATTAAAATAAGGGGGCTGGGGAGAGGGCGGAGCCGGGGGTGGGGAGGGGCCGGGGGCAGACCCTACGGCCCCCCAGGTCATCAGTGGCCAGAATTCAGGCCCCTGGGCCGGTAGAAGTTGGACAGCCCTGGCCTATGGGAAGCCACCATACTTAAGTTATGGAGTTAAGCATAGTGATAAGGCAAATCAGTCCCAGATTGAGTCCTGAAACCCAGCAAAATGCAGCTTCTGTTGAGATATAACGACACAATCTGACTTGCCAACTGGAGAGGTGGTCTCAGAACCACAATCCAACACTTGTTGTCACTTCCCTGATTCCAGAGTCTGGTCCAGGTATATTTTCTCAGTTGGTGGATTCGTTGCTGTATATAACATTGCAATTGCTTGCAGCTGCAGCCCGGCGATCCCACTTCACCTTATTGGGTTCCAGCCTATGTAGTTTAGGATTATTGACAGTTCTCTGCTGGAGAGCTCTAAGGGACTTCTCAAACCACAAATTTCGGGATTCCATAAGATGCTTACATGACAGCTAAAGTAGCATCAGAGTACTACACCTGTGTAGTATGACGGATATCCTAATACTGAAGTTTTTGCATTTTCCCATCTGACTCCTCTGAACTCCTCCTTCTTGGCTTTGCTATTCCTGAGGCTTTTTGTCTCCCCGAAAAGCATCACCTGAGTTGTTGCTAAGCAACCAGTTACCCGACATCTCTGCTATGGACATATCTGCAGCTAAAGGAGTTGGCGCAACTTTGGTGAACTGTGACACCCTGCTGAACTATATTTGAAAATATGAATTAAATTAAACAGGCAATTAAAACATTATGGTAATGATATCCCCGTAAAACAGTATTAAATAGCCAAGGCATCTGTAACAACCTGGCCTTTGACCACTTGGGGCAGGGTGGACCTTCCTATTTTATATCCCACCACTGCCACCAAAAATGTCATGACTTGGCCCTTGACCACTTGTTGTTAAGGTAACGCTGCCACCAACCTTGGGTAAAACCCAAAGATTTATTATCTATCTATCATCTATCTATGTATACGATAAAAGTCAGTGTTTGCGGCAGGAGGTGTGGAGGGCGGGAGGTGCGGAGGTGCAGAGGTGCAGAGGAATATGTGGCAGCATTTCGATTGGTTGCCACTGTGGGATTATTTGCATAAAGGACTCTGATTGGCCAGCCTCAGATCTCCAACATTCTAAGGCAACAGAAAGAGGGGATTGGTTGCCACTGAAGGAGTATTTGCATAAAGGACTCTGATTGGCCAGCATCCAAGAATCCAAGACTCTATAGTCAAGCAACACGATTGGTTGCCACTGAGGGAGAATTTGCAAAACCGGGTCTGATTGGCCAGCATTCCTACATCCCACATCTCAAAGGTGCCAGAGAGAGTACTTCATAGAAAGGCTTCCTTTAGCTGATTTTACAAACTAGGCCTCAGCCTCAATTGACAGTAAGACTTCCTCAACTTCATTCTCCTGGCTAGGCCTTAGCCTGAATTCACAGTAAGACTTACTTAACTTGATTTTCCTGACTAGGCCTCAGTTAATGGGACATTGTGTATGGCCTGAATTAACAGTATGTATGTGGACTGTTATGGATTTTAACAGTATGGATGAATTAACAGTAACCAACCTTGGCACACAGAGCCCCTATGACCCATGCTACTTTCTACTGCAGTTTGGAGGAGGGAGGACCATGGATGATGGGACTTGAAGTACGTCCACGGATTATGGGATTTGGAACCCAGATAATTCCTCTCTGAACACACTAATCTATCTATCTATCTATATAATAAAAGTCAGTGTTTGGGGAGGACGGGAGGTGTGGAGGAGCGGAGGTGCGGAGGAATATGTGGCAGCGTTTCGATTGGTTGCCACTGTGGGATTATTTGCATACCGCCTTTGATTGGCCAGCCTCCCAACATTCCAACATTCCTAGGCAGCAGAGAGAGAGAGAGAAAAGGATAGGGCCTGATGATACTGTGTCAAGACAGATCCACATTTACTGTATGTATCATGCTGTGTAGATATAAGGGTCCTATACCTTTAAGAGATGCCATCTTGGTTTGGGCAGTTAGCCAGTTGACAGTTTTTTCCGTTTGAAATGGATGTTCAGTACCTTCGCCCAAATCACTTCACAAAAAACACTGTAACCCCTACAAATCACAGGCTAGGCCCAAAACTGACAGTAAGGCTTCATTAACTTGATTTTCCTGACTAGGCCTCAGGTCATGGGATATTGTATATGGCCTGAATTGACAGTAACCAACCTTGGCACACAGAGCCCCTATGACCCACGCTGCATTCTACTACAGTTTGGAGGAGGGTGGACCATGGATGATGAGACTTGAAGTACCTCCACGGATTATGGGATTTGTAGTACTTTCAAACCCTTCATTCCCCACAGACCACTGCGGCCCTGAACAAAGAACCATAAAGACTACACTTGGCACACAAAGCCCCCATGATCCACTTTACATCCTGGTGCGGTTTGGAGGAGGGCAGACCATGGATGATGGGATTTCAAGTACTTCCACTCACTTCCCGAGCCCACTGCGACCCTCATCCAGTGCATGATCATGACCACACTTGGCACACAAAGCCCCCATGATCCACTTTACATCCTGGTGCAGTTCAGAGGAGGGTGGACCAGGGATGATGGGACTTGAAGTACCTCCACAAGACCGCTGCCAACCTCATCCAAAGACTGATCAAGACCAAACTTGGCACACAGAGCCCCCATGACTCATTCTACATTCTGGTACAGTATCGAGGAGGATGGACCACGGATGATGGGACTTGAAGTACGTCCACTTACTTCCCAAGACTGCTGCGACCCTCATCCAATAACTGAGCAAGACTAAAATTGACACACAGAACCCCCATGACCCACTCTACATCCTGGTGCAGTTTGGAGGAGGATGGACCATGGACGATGGGACTCCCAGCACCTTCCCTCACTTCCTGAGAGCACTGCAAGCCACATAAACAACTGATAACCTTGGCACAAAATGCCTTTCTCAAATAACCCGGGCAGCGCCCAGTCCCCTAGCTAGTCTTCCCCTAAAGCAGAAGACTAGCTAAGAGTCTCTCCCCGTCTCTGAAACAGTGTGGAAAGATCTCACTCACTCTCTCTCCCAGAGAAATTCTGTCTCTGATGTTGCTTTGCCAAAAGCCAAACCCTAACTAACTGACTCTCAGACAACATTTTCCCTCCTAACCAGTTTGGCTCCTCCCCTCAGCTTTCTAGCCAATCTCCAGGGCCATACTGTTTCCACCCAGAGGAGCTCCAAACCACTCCCCCTCTCTAACAATTCCTTCCCATAATGATTGCCCTGTGGAAACTCCCTCTCAATATGGATGCAGGTCCAGATTAACACCTTTTTGCACCCTAGGCCACACTTTGGAATTACGCCCCCTTTAAGGCAACCTCTACTGCACCCCCCCCACACACACATCTTTTCATCCGCTCGTCCCCCTTAGGGCCCCGCATCCAGCTCTCCCGGTGTGGCCCCACTAGGTCCGCCACAGGAGTTTTCTTCTTGGCAGGCACTATGGATGCAGGCATGGGGGGAGGAACCTCCTCCCCGATGCCGGGGCTTGAGGCACTTGGCTCCTACCTGGTATCGGGGATTGTGCATGCGTTGTAGTCAGCAGCTGTAGCAATGCTACCCTTCTCCTCAATACCGGGGCTTGTTGCGTTGGGCTTCTCTCCTGTACTGGGGTTTGCGCATGTGCCATAGCCGGCAGTTGCGCTTCTCTCTCCAGTAAGGAGGAGTCTCCTCCTTGTGTTGGAGGAGGAATACCAGCTTTCATGGTGTTAGGGCATGCGCAGACTGCGCAATGGAGTTTCCAGTACTTGCACTGAAGGAGCCAGCAAGTGGATGCTGTTGGCATCAAGGGAGTTAATTGTTCCTCCTGTCGACGTCGATGCCAGTGTCGAGAGCCCCTGTGCATACGCCGTTTGCGCAACAATAGCAGAGGCAGGAGCTGGTTTTCAGGAAGGGGCAGGGCCACCGCCGAAAAGGAGGACCTCCGGTATCCTTCCTTCCTCATCTCCATGCGTGTTGCATTTTTGTTTGTTTCAACATTTTTATTTTATACTAGCTGAGGACCCGGCGGTGCCCGGGTTATTTGAGGAAGGCATCGTGTGCCAAGGTTGGTTCCTATTAGATGTTTATGTGGCCTGCAGCCGTCTCAGGAACTTAGTGAAGGTACTGCAAGTCCCATAAGCCATGGTCCATCCTCCTCCAAACAGCACCAGAATGTAGAGTGGGTCATGGGGGCTGTGTGTGCCAAGTGTGGTCTTGATCAGTCATGGATGAGGGTCGCAGCAGTCTCAGAAAGTGAGTGAAGGTACTGCAACACCCATCGTCTGTGGTCCATCCTACTCAAAACTGCACCAGGATGTAGAGTGGGTCATGGGTACTCTGTGTGCCAAGTTTGGGCCCGGTCTCTGATTTGTAGGGGCTGCAATGTTCTGTGGGGAATGATTTGGGTGAAGGTACTGTAAATCCCATCAGTTGTGAGCCATCATGCCGTGAACCGCAGCAGGTTTGTGAAGTGGGCCATTGGGCCTCTGTGTGCCAAGTTTGGTCCTGAGTCATCATTGGTGTGGGCCACTGTGCTCTAAGGAAGTGAATTTAAGTACTGCAAGTCCCATCATCCATGGTCCATCCTCCCTCAAACTGCACCAGGATGTAAGGTGCATCTTGGGGGGGGGGGGGTTGTGTGCCAAGTTTGGTCTTGTTCTGTCATTGTTGGGGGCCTAGTCAGGAAAATCAAGTTGAGGAAACCTAACAATATCCCATGAGCTCAGGCCTAGTCTGGAAAATCAAGTTAAGGAAGCCTAGCTGTCAATTTTGGGCATGGTATATGATTTATAGGGGCTATAGTGTTGTTTGGGAAATGAATGATGTGAAGATACTGCAAATCCCATCATTCGTGGCCCATCCTGCCCTAAACCACACCAGGTTGTGAAGTGGGCCAAGTGTGGTCCTGAGCCGTCATTGCAAGGTTGGTTACTGTCGGTTCAGGCCATACACAATGTCCCATGAGCTGAGGCCTAGTTGGGAAATTCAAGCTAATGAAGCCTTACTGTCAATTCATGCCTTAAACAGTATCCCATTAGGTGAGGCCTAGGCAGGAAAATCAAGGTAATGAAACCTTACTGTCAATTTTGTGCCTAGTTTGTGATTTGTCGGGCTACAGTGTTGTTTGGGAAGTGAATGGGGTGAAGGTACTGAACATTCCATTTCCTACAGAAAAAACTGTCAACTGGTTAATTTCAACTCCAGCCATTTATGTGCGCCTCAGGCCCTTTGCTTTCCTCTCTGTGCTGCCTATGAGTTTTGGAATGTTGGGTGGCTGGCCAATCAGAGTTATTTATGCAAATAATCCCACATTGGCGACCAATCAAAAAGCTGCCACATATTCCTCCCTTCCTCCGCACCTCCCGCCGCACCTCCCGCTGCAAACACTGACTTTTATTATATACTTAGATTTTTTTGCTCCGTGTTCTGCACCCCCGCCCCAGCTTGCACCCCTAGGCCATGGCCTAGGTTGGCCTTATGGGTAATCCTGGCCTGCATGGATGCCAAACTGTTTACATAGGCCGACCTCACAGGCTTCGGCCTAGCTAACTGGGTGAGTCCTTACAGCATCCATTTCAGACCACACCAGGCAGTACTTTCGAGATACTGTTTGACTCCAGTTCACATTATCCTCCAAGCCCGTTTCACTTTTTTAAATTCCGAAAGTTTATTTCCTGCTGAACAACATGGTGTGAGCATGTTTGTGCATTTACCAATTATATTCTCCCATAGTAAAAAAAAAAAATCAGATTGTACTCCCAAAATAAAAAAAAAGGAGTTTGCTCTCTTTTGGGGAAGGGGCAAACAATACAATAAAAATAACAACAAAGCTTTGTACAGATCAAGGCCCCGTATTCATTCAGAAATGTTTCTTTTTAAATAATAGCACTCCCACAGCAGGAGTCAAAATGTCCCCCTGGGACACCATTAGTCGCACAAAAATTGAATATTTTTTACATCTGCTTCTCTCCCCATTGGGACTGTATGGATGGAAATTGTAGTCCGTCTGAAAAGCCACACTTCCCCCGCCCGGGAATACATTAGATTCCTGCACCTTGTTAATACAGATGGTGTCAATTGAAGATGGATGCAATCAAGATGTTTCTAGCGACATGATCGCAAACTATGGTGTTGGCTCTTATTTGTGCTACAGCTCATTATTCTTCAAACATGTACACACACACACCATTTCGAAGAAACCTTATTTCCTGGAACAATGCGGTTGGCTCCCCCCCCCCCTTCTGAATCCTGCTCTTCTGCAGCCAATCTCTTCTGCTAAGCCACCTGTCAAAACCCAGTCCGCTGGAGGGTTTTTGCACGAACACACACCTCTGTTCGTTTGATCTATTGGAATTCATGCTACCAGGCGCACGCCAGGCGAGGTTATATCAGCATTTCATCAATATCATACGTTTGATCAGTCCTCTTCTTTGAGCAAAGCAATCCAAGAATTCCTATCTTCTACATCATGGCTATTGTTCACTCATTCTTTCAAGAAGGAAAAAAAAAACCTACTATCTCCCTTCTCTTGCCATCTAATCTAAGGAAACACCCAAGCCGCCTTTGAAGAAGCCCTTGTCACAGCATTTCAAAGACCACTTTGATCTGCCCTGTGTCTTAATCAACCTATAGTACCAAGGCAATCCTATCTCTGGTTGCATGTTAATTCTATTTTGCAAAAACTATCTGAGCTGGTTGTCATCCAAGAGCGCTTGTTCTCCTCTTTATTCTCTTTCGCCTTCTTATCAAAATACTGACTTTTCAATTTGATGCCAAGAATGCTTGTAAAAAAAGATCTCTAAGATGAGCACATCATGGCTGGTGTCATCTCAGATAGTCTCAACTAAAGTAGACCCATTCAATCAATTGTTAAAGTTGTCGCACACCGGCCGTGAACCAGGGCCCTTTAAACATTCACACAACCACGGCTGGAAATAACAGTCTATTTATTGAAGTAAACAATGTCCCAAAAAAAAACAGTAAACATGAAAATAGCCAAGGCAAAAAGCATTCGAGAAAATCTCAGGAAATGTTCCCAAAGCGAGGGGAGAAGTAGGAGGGCAGAGGGAGGAGGGGGCGCCGCGAGAGAAGGAGCGCCGGCCAACCATGCCCTTCTCGTTCACGCCAAATGGTAGGGAAAATGGGCGTGAACAAGAAGGGTGCGGCCAGGGCCCGGCCATAGTTTTCCTCGCAACCCCTGCCTGCCTGCCTGGATCTTGACCCACGCCTCAATTCTTCGGCGTTGAGTATTTATGTCACAGCGGATAGGCAACAGAAATATAGAAGTTTAATTCCCCATCGGCCCAAAAACTCCAGTCTCTGTTCGAGTGAATAATGAAACTCTCATTCGATTCACAAGGTAAATATATAGCTTTGTATTGAATTGTATTTAACAATAACTGGCAAAACATCGAAAAACAACAGCCATCACAGCTACCTTTCTAAACATCCTTTCCTTACAGATATTAAATCCCAACTGTCACTTTGTAACTGACATTCCTCAAGGTTCCATTTAGCAGTCTTGAGACAGCGCCATCTGGTGTCAAACATGTCACACTGCAGGTCATCTCAAACTGCGAAAATATATCTTGTGCTGACTCATGAATTGCTATTCAAAATGCAATAATCTGACATCAATTCCTGGGACAGCCGTTGCCACCGATGCTGCCAGACACTTCCGCCAGGCACACTCAAATCAAAATTGGCTTACAGTACAAACCTATCAATATAAAGTAATATGCAATCCTCTATTTCTAAAGTATAGGTGAATATATACCATTCAATATAAAAATGAGCTTCAAAGCTGACTCTAATCAATTCTCCACGCAGCTGGCTTGGTATAATTCTTTTGTATTAATTTATTGTTTTCTGTCTTCTGTCATAATTCCATCCTTATTTATTCTCAAGACAGATCTAACAACCATGCGTATTATTGTACATATAAACATACATCTCACATAGAGCAATTCATAAGCATAGTGCTAATGTAGGTGCTAACAAATCAAATCTAACAATGCAGTTGCAAGTATTCACAAATCAAATATAACAATTCATGCATTTATGTCTTGTGATGTGAACACTTTATACATATTATATGCATTAGACTTCAATGACATTGTAAACATCCCCCAGCATGAGCCATAACCTAATGTGATAGCCTTAGTTTGGCTAATAATTCATGGATTCTAATGTAACTGTGTATTAACCCTCCCTAGGGGAACATAATTGGCAACAAATAATAAGGATGGAGCCTCCAAGTGTTAGAACCTGGCAATAGACTGAAAGCTATAGATAGGGATTCAGCCAACATATGATTCCTTTTATGCCACTTAGTGCTGGACTCAGAGTGGCCTGATTCTGGGCTATCCAGTTCACTAAGTCTTCATGGTATCTATGCAGCAGTGTATGCGCTGAGGTTCCCCTCGCAAAAAGCGGGAGTTTGGCCCGATGTCTGGATGTGACGCTAATCAGCCTGACTATAGTGCTTCTTGGCCCGTCGCATCAAAGTCCGTTCCTCGTTGTTCGCTACTGGGGCGTTCAAAGTAAACTCTGCCGTTCCGGGTGCTTAACCGGCTACGGGGAGGGGGGGTCTCACGTTATGGTCAGTGTTGGGGTGTGTTCATGGCGGGTTCGGATTCTTTTCCTCCCGTCCTTCCGCGTCGTGAGCTGGGCTGCGTAAGAGTGAGGATGAGCTGCTTTCTTAAGGGCGTATGTCCCAATTAGAGACTGTGAATGCGGTGGCGGCTTTTTTCCTTTTTCCAAACCGCGTCTCACGTTCCGCTTGTGGCTGGGCAATTTCTGTCTCCCTCCTGATGTGGGGATCCTTGCCTACGGCAGGGGTTCAATGGGCACCCGTGGGGGGCCGTTTCGCGTCGTTGTGAACGTCGCTTCTTCGGGGCAATTGATGTTGGGCCACAGAACTTTGCAGCGGTGAGATCCAACTGTTTCTATTTTCCTTTGACTCTAAACGGAATGCATAATAAACTGTAGAGCACATCCCATGGCATGGAGGGTGATAGATGCTCCCCAAGTATATGTGCACGTACCTTTTCCTGGTTCAGTGCTTCTCTTCACTGTAGTGAGTTCCCAGGGGCTGGAATCAGCAATGAGTTAGCAATCTAGCTACCCTTAAATAGGGTGTAGATCATGTCTCCTAATTAGATTAGGAGGCTTTGTGGACTTAAAGGGTCATTTAACCCTGTAGGGTCCTCCGAGGAGAGGAGTAGGGCCCATTTGCATTCCGCTCTAAGTAATGCTGTCCTGATGTCTGTGTTGTGTTGAACCTGTATTTTTCAAGGCCAAAAATGGTGAAACTGTCCGGGGGATGGTTGGCTGTCAAAAAATGTTTGTAGAGTATGGAATCCTGGGATTTACAATTAATGCGTGATCGATGTTCCATGGCTCTTGTCCTTAATTCTCTTTGGGTCTGCCCCACATAATGGTGTCCGCAGACGCACTGAAGACAGTAAATTACTCCCGAGGAACCACATGTTATTTCCTGGCGTAGCCTTAGAATTCTGCCAGTCGTTTTGTTCTGGATTTCCTTGCTGGTGTTTATTTGTGGGCAGATGGAGCAATGCCCACACCTCTTCGTGCCCGGATTGGCCACATGTTGTTTTGGTTTTTTTACATGATTAGTGTGAACTAATACTTCTTTGAGGTTCTTCGTCCTTTTATGGGCTATCATTGGTGGACAGTCTAGCCCTGGAATTTCCTTGATCATGGGCCAGAATTTTTTGACAATTTTTTCTATGTGCCTGGAATGCTTCGTCAACGTTACAGGCCACACAATTCTGGTTTTCTGGGGTTTTTTTGTCGGTTGTAAGAGAGTTTGTCTGTCTATTCGCTGGGCTTTAGTTCTAGCTTCTTCTATGATCTTACTGGGATATCCCCTGTGTCTTAATTTAACCGATAAATTGTTGGCGTCCTCTCTAAAATCTTCCTCAAAAGAGGAATTCCTTTTCAGTCGAATGTATTGGCTATATGGGAGACTTCTTTTCAACGCAAAAGAATGAAAGCTTTTGAAATGCAACAATGTATTCCTATCTGTTGGTTTGTGGTAGTTTTTCACTTTTAATGTATTATTTTGTACGAACACCGTTAGGTCCAAAAAATTTACCGATGTATGACTAAATGAAAAGGAAAGTTTAATGTTTTGATGCCATCTGTTCATCCACGCCTTAAGACTCGACGTGTCTGTATCGTGGCGTAAAATCAGAAAGATGTCGTCGATGTACCGCCAGTAACCTTTTATCTGCCTGGGCATGGTGTTGCTGGTGTCAAGTTTTAAGCATCTCTCTTCCAAATCTCTCATGAACAGATTGGCTATTGTTGGAGCAATGGCCGCCCCCATTGAGACTCCTCCACATTGTAAATAATAATTGTTTTCGAAGCTGAAAAATTATAATCAGTCACGCAGTCGTAGAGTTCTACGAGAAAAGATGTGGGTGGAGTCCTTGGCATGGGTCTACTGTCCAGTAAGTCGCTGATGATGTGCCGTGTTTCCTCTGTCGGTATGTGGGTATATAATGCCTCCACGTCCGCGGTTGCTATGATATCTCCTTCCTGAATTTTATAATTTTCTATGCGGTTGATGAAATCTGTGGTATCTTTTATGTAAGAATTGGCTTTTTCCGCATATGGGTGAAGTATCGAATCCAGATATTTTGATAGTGGTTCAAGTAGACTGTTGTTAGCCGATATTATTGGTCTCCCGGGTGGGGGTCTCCTAGATTTATGGATTTTCGGGAGATGGTAGAACAATGGTGTTCTTGGATTAGAATTATACAGGTATTTCGCTAGCGTTGAATTGATGTAACCCATAGACTCTGCGTGATAAATGATATTTCGGATGATGCGTGCAAATTTTTGTGTCGGATCACGATCGATTGGTTTATAAAATCTCGTATTATTTAACTGGGAGTGGGCCTCTGTTCTGTAGTCCAATGTATTCATGCATACAATGGCTCCGCCCTTGTCTGCTCCCTTGAAAATTATGTCCGGATTGTCGCTCAAGTCATTCATAATTTGCCTTTCTTCTCTGGTCAAATTTGGATGTCGTTTATCCGAGTTTATCTCCAACAGAGAGGAAGAAATTTTCGCAGGGCTCGCGGGAGAAGGAGAAGGAGCTGATAGTCAATCTATCGGACTACCAATTCTCGGAGAAAGAGATACGTATCCTTAATAAAGGACTGTCTTTCGTTTACACACCAACATGTTCAAACTTGGACATACGTCGAGATTTAGCTCAACTATTTAGAAATATTAGATTAAGGGAATTCTTTGGGGAAAGCACACAACAACCACAACAACAAGCTTCTAAATTTTATATAAAGAGTTCTTTTACACCAACAACGACTTCAGCAAATGTGAGAACATTTGAACAAACGGTCATCCAAGAAATCAACAAAATCAACCACAACTCGGATAAACGACATCCGAATTTGACCAGAGAAGAAAGGCAAATTATGAATGATTTGAGCGACAATCCGGACATAATTTTCAAGGGAGCAGACAAGGGCGGAGCCATTGTATGCATGAATACATTGGACTACAGAACAGAGGCCCACTCCCAGTTAAATAATACGAGATTTTATAAACCAATCGATCGTGATCCGACACAAAAATTTGCACGCATCATCCGAAATATCATTTATCACGCAGAGTCTATGGGTTACATCAATTCAACGCTAGCGAAATACCTGTATAATTCTAATCCAAGAACACCATTGTTCTACCATCTCCCGAAAATCCATAAATCTAGGAGACCCCCACCCGGGAGACCAATAATATCGGCTAACAACAGTCTACTTGAACCATTATCAAAATATCTGGATTCGATACTCCATCCATATGCAGAAAAAGCCAATTCCTACATAAAAGATACCACAGATTTCATCAACCGCATAGAAAATTATAAAATTCAGGAAGGAGATATCATAGCAACCGCGGACGTGGAGGCATTATATACCCACATACCGACAGAGGAAACACGGCACATCATCAGCGACTTACTGGACAGTAGACCCATGCCAAGGACTCCACCCACATCTTTTCTCGTAGAACTCTACGACTGCGTGACTGATTATAATTTTTTCAGCTTCGAAAACAATTATTATTTACAATGTGGAGGAGTCTCAATGGGGGCGGCCATTGCTCCAACAATAGCCAATCTGTTCATGAGAGATTTGGAAGAGAGATGCTTAAAACTTGACACCAGCAACACCATGCCCAGGCAGATAAAAGGTTACTGGCGGTACATCGACGACATCTTTCTGATTTTACGCCACGATACAGACACGTCGAGTCTTAAGGCGTGGATGAACAGATGGCATCAAAACATTAAACTTTCCTTTTCATTTAGTCATACATCGGTAAATTTTTTGGACCTAACGGTGTTCGTACAAAATAATACATTAAAAGTGAAAAACTACCACAAACCAACAGATAGGAATACATTGTTGCATTTCAAAAGCTTTCATTCTTTTGCGTTGAAAAGAAGTCTCCCATATAGCCAATACATTCGACTGAAAAGGAATTCCTCTTTTGAGGAAGATTTTAGAGAGGACGCCAACAATTTATCGGTTAAATTAAGACACAGGGGATATCCCAGTAAGATCATAGAAGAAGCTAGAACTAAAGCTCAGCGAATAGACAGACAAACTCTCTTACAACCGACAAAAAAACCCCAGAAAACCAGAATTGTGTGGCCTGTAACGTTTGACGAAGCATTCCAGGCACATAGAAAAAATTGTCAAAAATTCTGGCCCATGATCAAGGAAATTCCAGGGCTAGACTGTCCACCAATGATAGCCCATAAAAGGACGAAGAACCTCAAAGAAGTATTAGTTCACACTAATCATGTAAAAAAACCAAAACAACATGTGGCCAATCCAGGCACGAAGAGATGTGGACATTGCTCCATCTGCGCACAAATAAACACCAGCAAGGAAATCCAGAACAAAACGACTGGCAGAATTCTAAGGCTACGCCAAGAAATAACATGTGGTTCCTCGGGAGTAATTTACTGTCTTCAGTGCGTCTGCGGACACCATTATGTGGGGCAGACCCAAAGAGAATTAAGGACAAGAGCCATGGAACATCGATCACGCATTAATTGTAAATCCCAGGATTCCATACTCTACAAACATTTTTTGACAGCCAACCATCCCCCGGACAGTTTCACCATTTTTGGCCTTGAAAAAATACAGGTTCAACACAACACAGACATCAGGACAGCATTACTTAGAGCGGAATGCAAATGGGCCCTACTCCTCTCCTCGGAGGACCCTACAGGGTTAAATGACCCTTTAAGTCCACAAAGCCTCCTAATCTAATTAGGAGACATGATCTACACCCTATTTAAGGGTAGCTAGATTGCTAACTCATTGCTGATTCCAGCCCCTGGGAACTCACTACAGTGAAGAGAAGCACTGAACCAGGAAAAGGTACGTGCACATATACTTGGGGAGCATCTATCACCCTCCATGCCATGGGATGTGCTCTTACAGTTTTTTATGCATTCCGTTTAGAGTCAAAGTAAAAAAGAAACAGTTGGAACTCACCGCTGCAAAGTTCTGTGGCCCAACATCAATTGCCCTGAAGAAGCGACGTTCACAACGACGCGAAACGGCCCCCCACGGGTGCCCATTGAACCCCTGCCGTAGGCAAGGATCCCCACATCAGGAGGGAGACAGAAATTGCCCAGCCACAAGCGGAACGTGAGACGCGGTTTGGAAAAAGGAAAAAAGCCGCCACCGCATTCACAGTCTCTAATTGGGGCATACGCCCTTAAGAAAGCAGCTCATCCTCACTCTTACGCAGCCCAGCTCACGACGGAAGGACGGGAGGAAAGAATCCGAACCCGCCATGAACACACCCCAACACTGACCATAACGTGAGACCCCTCCCGTAGCCGGTTAAGCACCGGAACGGCAGAGTTTACTTTGAACGCCCCAGTAGCGAACAACGAGGAACGGACTTTGATGCGACGGGCCAAGAAGCACTATAGTCAGGCTGATTAGCGTCACATCCAGACATCGGGCCAAACTCCCGCTTTTGCGAGGGGAACCTCCAGCGCATACACTGCTGCATAGATACAATGAAGACTTAGTGAACTGGATAGCCCAGAATCAGGCCACTCTGAGTCCAGCACTAAGTGGCATAAAAGGAATCATATGTTGGCTGAATCCCTATCTATAGCTTTCAGTCTATTGCCAGGTTCAAACACTTGGAGGCTCCATCCTTATTATTTGTTGCCAATTATGCTCCCCTAGGGAGGGATAATACATAGTTACATTAGAATCTATGAATTATTAGCCAAACAAAGGCTATCACATTATGTTATGGCTCATGCTGGGGGATGTTTACAATGTCATTGAAGTCTAATGCATATAATATGTATAAAGTGTTCACATCACAAGACATAAATGCATGAATTGTTATATTTGATTTGTGAATACTTGCAACTGCATTGTTAGATTTGATTTGTTAGCACCTACATTAGCACTATGCTTATGAATTGCTCTATGTGAGATGTATGTTTATATGTACAATAATACGCATGGTTGTTAGATCTGTCTTGAGAATAAATAAGGATGGAATTATGACAGAAGACAGAAAACAATAAATTAATACAAAAAAATTATACCAAGCCAGCTGCGTGGAGAATTGATTAGAGTCAGCTTTGAAGCTCATTTTTATATTGAATGGTATATATTCACCTATACTTTAGAAATAGAGGATTGCATATTACTTTATATTGATACTTCCGCCAGGCAGGCAGGCCGGCTGTCTGCCTCCTCTTTCCTCCTCCTCCTCCTCTCCTTCAAAGGAGGCATACACCGTGCAATGGGCGCGTGCTGCTGCCTGCCTGGCTGGCTGACACGGTTGCGCACGCGCACACACATGCACCAACATGCGCACACCTCATTCCTTCCTTCCTTCCTTGGTGGGTCGATGGCTGGTCTGCCTCCTCACCCCATGCCGCTCGGAATGGCCACGGCTGCTCCTCCTGTCCCTTCATCACGGTTCATTGAAGGCTATAAGTAGCAGTGCCAGGGTCCTTCCACACATACACATATACAGATGGACCATGGTAAAGTATCAAGGAAAATATTATCATAAAACCCAAAATATTTTTTTAAATATTTTTAATTGTGATTTTACAGTATTGCTGTGAGGGTAATAAGGGTGGTGGGGAGGGAAAAGGTAAGGGGGGGGCAGAGGGAAATATGGGAAGGGGAAGGGGGAACAATAAAAGAACTTCCCATAAACCTCCCAAGGTCTTATTTTACCTTGTTATAATTCATATTTCAAAAGAAAATAAAAATAAAAATAGAATAAAAAATAGAACATTTACATAATTATTTCTTATGCATTCCTCATGTTGTGATTGAGCCTTCAGTTACTACTACTAGTAGTATTGGGGAAGATGCTGGGTCAATAGCATCAGGCAATAGTATGGACTGGGGTGTGGCTCTGGGTGAGCAGGAGCTTGCAGCTGGAAGGAAAAGGGCTGCTAGTGACTCTAGTGTGGAAGGATTGGAACAGAGAAAAAGGATCCGGTAGATACTTAGAGCCCCTTCTGATTCAGACACTTTCCAAGGTTTTTCTGGGGAAGAAGAAATGGGGTCAGAGGAAAGTGATACAGATTTGGATTCAACATTGGTTCAGGAAGTAAGGGATGTGTGTAACGAAGAGTCTAATTCTGACACCTTCTGTGGCTTTGACAGTGATTTAGACTGGCCTTCTGGGGGTTCAGAAACAGATTGGGACACTCTAAGTTTTCAACAGCGTTGGCAAGATTGGAGGCAAGCACAGGGCATAGCAGCTGTAGGAGATGCAGCAGCTGGTGCTCATGATCAAGGAGAGTCTTCAGAAGACAGTGATGCTTAAGGGCTATATAAGAAGTGGGTTTTTGGGGCTGCATTTGCGGCGGTCAAAGGGTTGATGTCTGGTTCTTGTCTCTGACTCTCCTGTGTTCCTGATATCAAGTGCCTTGTTCCTGTTTCCTGATACTCGTGAGTTATGGGCTATCTCTCCACTTTGTTCTTGGGGTGAGCTGCTGTGGCAGCTCTAGCTGATGTTTGGGCAAAGGTGGGGGGGGGGGTTGGAATTCAACGTATGCTTTTCTGTTTAATTACCTGCCATGTGTCCCTGAGGCGGGGCTTGGTCTCCGTTGCGTCTATGTGAGTTCCTGCTACAGAACCTGGTATTGTATGAAATGGAGGGATGCTGGCATTGTGTTTTATGGGGGCTATGATTTGTGCTATTCATGTATGCTCAGCTCCTGATTGCCTTGGATGGTCTCCTCATTTTCATCTGCCTTTCTCCTGCCTTGGATTTCTGGACCGGATTCATGACTACTCTTTTGGATTCCCCCTTCGGACTTCGCAGACGGACGTCTGGTGTTTGTTTTGGGCTGTTTTATTGCTTTATTTTGTGGGACTCTTTCCTGGGATTTTTGAGGGTTTTTGAGCCGAGTTGGCTACTTTTTTGTTCGTCCTTTTTCCAGTTATTGCTCAATAAACCTTTCGTTATCCCCTTTTACTCCTGGGTCTGGCTTCCTTGGTCTCTGCATTGCGACACCTCATCTATTTCAAATCTATCATACATTTCATTCCTTTGTTTTGTATATACTCTTTAAATCCAGACCAGTCTGTCTTTATTTTCTTGTTATTTAAGTAAAAAAAAAACCGCCAAAATATCAAGACATTTTCCCTACCATTTTGGCGGGAACGAGACAGGGCGTGGCTTCATCCCCGGCCACGCCCCCCTCTTGTTCGCGCCGAAATGGTAGGGAAAATGCATCTTTTAATATAGAAATAAAGTCATGTTCATTTGTGGGATTAACTATATGTATTACTGTGTTAGAGTGACATTTTGTATCATTTTGATTGGTGGTGTGCCCCAGGATTTTGTAAATGTTAAAAATGTGCCGCGACTCAAAAAAAGGTGGAAAAACACTGCTTTAGAGAGAAAAAGATCAGCATCCTATGGGACTTGACAACTACCTCGGGATGATAGTTTTGAATGGGGCCCAAGAGGCTGCAAATAGTCCCTTGCATCACATTCAGAAAAGGAGATTAATGCTTGTATAATGGAGTTCTTCAATGATATGACCTAAAGTCTATCAGATTTTCTGAAGTTTAATCCTTTCTAGTTCTTGCAAATAATAAGGAAAACACTGAAACTTTATATTAACACTTTAGGAAACTGTCATTGAGAACAACCTTAATGTTTGTGCTATTTATCAGGAGACTAGTTTAAATGAGGTCTTCTTCAAGGGTTAAACATGTCTCATCAGTGCATGGCTACTGGCGCTGACACTCCAATGTCTCCAAAGGGACCTTGGTAGCTGAAGTGATAACTGAAAAGTGAGAGTGAGCCAGAAAACTGGCTTACACACAAAATCAATATCATTTACAAAGATTAAGTCCAGCTTTTATTACCGAGGGGACTTTTGCCTTTCACGCCTCTCTCTTCCCTTGCCAAGCCTGCCAAGAACGGGCAACTGTGCCAAATGAAAATCTAAGGCAGGATTCAGACCTTTGCATCCATCCAGATGGAGCCTTACTTGCAGCCAAATGCAACTAGGGAGGAAGGACGGGAAACGAGTCAGAAGTAAGGATGTCTCTCAAGTTCTCCTTATCTGAAATTGTCCTCCAGATTTGTGGTGTTTGAATTAGGCCAGCGTTTCCCAACCAGTGTGCCGGGGAATACTAGTATGCCGTGAGCGATCATCAGGTGTGCCGTGGGAAATTGAAACCTCCAGGACCGAGGTGGGGGGAAGAGTCTAGTGTGTTGAAGTATAAAAACCCTAAGAAACCTACCTCGATAAAGGCACAAAATTACAAACACCCCCCCTCCCCACCCGTTGTCTACTTGGTCTCTCCCTCTCCATGCATTGGGAAGGCCCGCCTCCCTTTCCCCAAGTAGAGACCTCCCTTATGAAATCAGGTTGCAACGCCTTGGTCTTTTCAGCCTTGAAAGACGGCGTTTAAGAGGTGACTTGATCGAAGTGTATAAAATCATGCATGGGATAGAAAAGGTGAATAAAGAAAAATATTTTCTCTGTCACACAACACTAGGACTAGGGGCACTCCTGAAGCTCCAAGGTAGGAAAGTTAGGACTAATAAAGGGAAATATTTCTTCACCCAGAGGGTCATTGGGTTATGGAACTCACTTCCAGAGGAGGTTGGGACAGCGGTCAGCCTGGACAGCTTCAAGGCAGGATTAGACAGATTCATGGATACCAAGGGAATCAGTGGTTACTGAAATGGACATCCAAGTGCCACCTCTGTGTTGATGGAGGCAGGCAGGATTTTCCCCGGGTACTGGTTGTGGGGGGTCGGGATCAGGTGAGGGTTTTGCCCTCCTTTCTGCTAGAGATCCCTGTGTACAACTAGTGGGCCACTGTGTGACACAGAATGCTGGACTAGATGGGCTGAGGCCCGATTCAGCATGGCTCTTCTTATGTTCTTATGTTCTTAGATTAAATTCACTTTTGAAACGGTTTCGAGGCAAAGTAAGTAACCCGGAAGTTAATTTGCCATTTCGAAGCCACCGCCGCCATTTTTGGAAAGGAATACTTTGGATGCGGATGTGCTTCCCTCTGCGTTAGACCCGGGGCGCGATGCAGAGAGAAGCCCTTTCGCGTCCAAACTGGGTGTTTAACCAGTGCTGTTTCTTTCTTACTGCGCATGCGTTTCTGCCATTAATGCAGCTATTCGGAAATTTCTGAAAAATTTGTAAAATTTCCACAATTTTTCAGAAAATTTCGGAAGTCATCTATATTCGAACCGCAAGCGTCCCCTACAACCACAATGGGGTTTGAATTATTTTTTACCTTGATCAAACAGGCCTAATACAAGAGTGGGTTAATAAATCCGTGACTTTTTGAATTTCCCGCCTCTTAACTGAAAGGGCAAGACTGCTCCTGTCAACAGGCACCTGTCAGTTGACTCCTGTCAAAATTTGAACAAGCTGCGTCATTTA
Source organism: Anolis apletophallus (assembly GCA_030556195.1). NCBI lineage: Eukaryota > Metazoa > Chordata > Lepidosauria > Squamata > Anolidae > Anolis > Anolis apletophallus. The sequence goes on from JARBWK010000016.1 coordinate 39,090,684, forward strand.
GTTTGTGTTTGACAGCCATTGAGAGCAGACTACCGCCTGATTTGAGGAGAAAATTGTAAAAGTGAATTCAGTGTGCTCATTAAGCATTCTTTTTTTGCTGGAAAAAAATCACTCAACCAAGGCTAAGCTTGATAAATACTATGGGGACTCTGCACCATCAATTTCAATGATAAAAAGTGGTTTACTGAATTTTGTTGTGGCCGTACAAGCACGGAAGATGGCGAACGTTCTGGACGCCCAGTTGAGGTCTCTACACCCGAAACAATTGAAAAAATTCACGATATGGTGTTGGCCGATCGGAGATGGAAAGCGCGAGAGATTGTGGAAGCCATAGGCATCTCACATGGCTCAGTGGTTTCAATTTTAAATGATCACTTGGTTATGAGAAAGCTTTCCTGTAGCACCCATGGGCCCGTTCGTGCCAATGGGAGGGGGCGAGGCACCGGGGGTCCCGATGCCATTAGGTCCCGCACAGGCTGAAGGGGACTCGGAGGATGAGTTGGAAGGCCCAGACCAAGACTGGACAGCAGTGCAATTGCCCAGTCCACCTGCAGAGAGCTTAGCCTGGGATTTCGAGTGGGAGCATTCTCCCGGAGAAGGAGCGGACCAGGTGGAGATGGGAGGCAGCGAAGCAGATAGCGGAGATAGTTATGAGTTCCCAAACGGCCGAGGTTCCCAAGACCTGGCCGAGCAGCAGATGGAGGCCAGCGGCTGGGAAAGTCCGGGGGAGGCTGCTTCTCAAGGAGATAGCGATACTGAACTGGAAGAGCGGGGCCGTTCCCATAACAGACGCAGGGACATAGAGCAGGGCAGGAGGAGCTGGCATCTGTCCCTAGATCGTCACCGTTCGGAAAGTAGAGACTGGAGACGCCGGGCCCTAGATCGTCGAGGGGCCCGGCCGAAGGATTAAGAACGGCCCGTGGGAACTGATCCTCAGTTCTCCGGCCACGTCTGATCTGAAGGGCGTGAAAGCGGAGTGAACCACGGAGCCTAGTTGGCTTCGCCTTGGACCAAGTCCTGACCTTGCTATTGATTCGCATTGCTGCGGATACCTTGTTTTGATCCGGAGTGAATCCGGAACTTTGCCAAGCCTTTTGCCACGATTGCTTTTGGAACTATCCTTTGGAACTTTGCTTTCTTAATTGGACTACAGCTTTGCTGATTGCCTTATTCTTGATCTCTCTATGAGAATTGCCTTTTGAACTATTTTATATTAATAAAACTAGTTAGCCTTTGCTACGTCTCCGTGTGTGTGTTAAAGGGGCAGTTCTAAGTCGGTGTTCGTGACAGTTGGCCGGAGAACTCCTCGAACCCCTTTTTGCACCACGGGACGTACCCGAAACCGCCGGCTGCGCATCAAGGCCCCCATTGTCTCTACGGCCGCCATGGCGAACTTGACAGCTCCACAAGTGGTGGCGTTGCAAGAGGAGGTGGCGGAGCTGCGAACCCGAGCAGGGCGGCACCCGTCGGTGAATGCCCGGCTCGTTTCAATGGAAATCCGGCGATGGTGGAAGTTTTCCTTGCCCAGGTTCGAATGTACCTGGAGTTGCGGCCCAACGAATTTGCCACCCCCCGGGCCCAGGTGGGCTTCGTGTTCAACTGTATGGAAGGGATGGCAGCGACGTGGGCAACTCCCCTCATCAATGGCACGTCCCCGCATGCGGCGACTTTGAACGCTTTCCTAGATGCGATCCGGGCGACTTGGGGACCTCCCGTCAATGAGGACCTGGCGGAACGGGATTTAGCACGGTTGACCATGAAGGACATGACTTTGTCTCAGTATATTTCCCGTTTCCGAGTGCTGGCCAGCCAGACCAAGTGGGAAGGACCACCCCTGCGCTATACGTATCTAGCGGGACTCTCGCCCGAGATTCAGCAACAGATGTTACAATTGCCCCGGCCGGCCGACCTGGAGGAGGCCATCGCCTCGAGTTTGCGGGCGGAGGCGGCCATACAACACAAGAGGAGGTGGGGGTCGGCACGGCCGAGAAACCACCGACCAGGCGGGAGGCCGGGACCGCCAATTTGTGCCCCGCCAGATCCCTGCCCCCACTCCTGTTGTGGATGACTCGAACCGATGCAACTGGGTACGGTGCGGCCCAAAGTAGATGCTGCTGAGAAGGCTCGGCGGCAAAGACTCAACCTTTGTTGGTACTGTGGGGGGCCCGGGTCATTTTTTCTCGTGATTGCCCCCAGAAACCGCGTGGGAGGACCCCTCGGGCTTCCGCAGCGGTGGCCAGCCCTCCGGAGCCTGAGGAAGCCCTCCAGGCGGCGGGGGAAGGGTACGGCCGAGTGTAAGAGGGTTCGCTCACTCGGCCGACGTCGCCACCCCTCCCCCTGAACCCAAAACTGGACAATTGTTCCTTGTCATGGTCAGCTTGTGGTCACCCGAGAAGGGGCCGATGATGGTCCATGCCATGATCGACTCGGGAGCGACCAATAACTTCATTGATGCAGACTATGCCAAGTCTGCGGGATTAAAATTTCTTGACCTCCAAGAGCCCAAGGGTGTCCAGACCATCGATGGGAGAGTGTTGAAAACCGGGGCTGTGACTCAGTATACAGCTCCTACCAGGATGTGGACTAGCTCCCATAAAGAGGACATTTCTTTTCTTGTGACCAAGCTCCCCGATTTCCCCATTGTTCTGGGCATTGTGTGGCTCGCGCTCCATGACCCCCAGATCTCCTGGGCTAAGAGACAGTTAATTTTTTTCGTCCGATCATTGCCAGGGCCACTGCATGACGGCCCGGGCGTGCCAGGCTCAAGAGGTGGAGAATGTGGCCACCTTGCCCAAGAAGTATGCCGGATTTTGGGATGTTTTCAGTGAGAAGGAGGCGGAACGTTTGCCTCCGCACCGGCCCTATGACTGTGCCATTGACTTGCAGCCGGGGCCCCCATTCGCGGGGCGCCTCTACCCGCTCTCGGACCCAGAGCAACAGGCTCTCCGAGACTTCCTGGATGAGAACCTGCGGAAGGGGTTCATTCGCCCTCCCAATCCCGGCCGGGGCTCCGATTCTTTTCGTCAAGAAGAAATCGGGAGTTGCGCCTTTGCAATGACTACAGGGAACTCAACAAGATCACGATCCGGAACCGCTATCCCCTGCCCTTGATCCCGAGCTCTTGGAGAGGATGCGGGGCGCTAAGGTGTTCACTAAACTGGACCTGAGGGGGGCTTACAACCTTGTCCGGATTCGTCAGGGTGACGAGTGGAAGACGGCCTTCCAGACCAAGTGGGGCAGTTTCGAATACCTGGTGATGGGATTCGGTTTGTGCAACGCCCCAGCGTGTTTCCAACATTTCATGAATGACATTTTCCGAGACCTTTTGGACCGCTACCTGGCGGTCTACCTTGATGACCTGTTGATTTTTCTCCAGACCAGGCGACCCATGATCGCCATGTCAAAGAGGTGCTCCTGCGACTGCGGGCACATGGACTCTATGCCAAGCTGGAGAAATGTGCTTTTGACTTGCGTGAAGTGGACTTTCTGGGCTACCGTATCTCTCCTACGGGCATTGCCATGGATGACACCAAGGTCCAAGCAGTGGTCGACTGGGCACCTCCTGCTAGCAAGAAGGACATTCAAAGATTCCTGCCCCCGCACCCCTTTCATCGTCCAGGCCGATGCTCGGATGTGGCGGTGGGAGCGATCCTGCTTCAGCCTCAGGGGACGGATTTGTTGCCCTGTGCCTACTATTCCCGGCAGCTGACGGCTCCGGAAAAGAACTATACCATTTGGGAGAAGGAACTTTTGGCCATCAAGGTGGCGTTTGAAGTCTGGAGACACCTGCTTGAAGGGGCCAAGTTCCCGGTGGAGGTTCACACCGACCACCGGAACTTGAGCATCTGAAGTCCCAGCGCAAATTGAACCAGAGGCAACAGAGATGGTCCCTGTTCTTTGAGCGATTCAATTTCCGCATTCACTATGTGACCCCCAAGCAGACCAAGCAAGCTGATGCCCTGTCCCGGAAGCCGGAGTATGTCCGCGGCGGGGAGGCCCTCGCCGAGCAGCCCCTGCTCAAAGCGGAGAACTTTGCAGCCGCCCGAACGGCTCCCGCGCCGGCTCCGGCGGCCCCGCCCGGGCCCGTGGATAAGCGGCCGTTGAGTGTGCGGGTCCAGGCCCGCCAACGGGACGACCCTTGGGTGCGTGAGCAGTTGGCCAAGGGGGTGCAGGCTCCGTTTCAGGTGCGGAACGGGGTGCTCTATCATCGGGACTCTGTTTACGTTTCTCCGGGCCCTGAGCGGGGGGACATTCTCAAGCTTTGCCACGACTCTAAGGCGGCGGGCCATTTTGGGCTCTTCAAGACGCTGCAGCTGGTCCTACGGGATTTTTGGTGGTTTAAAGTGCGGAGGGATGTGGAGGACTATGTGGGATCCTGCCCTGTGTGCCACCGGGCAAAGAATCAGGGGGGCAAGCCGGCGGGCTTGCTCCAGCCTCTTCCGACTCCTTCCGCTCCCTGGAAGATGATTTCGGCTGATTTCATCACCGACCTCCCCAAGTCCAAGGGCTTCACCACGATCCTGGTCGTGGTGGACTGTTTCACCAAGATGGGACACTTCATCCCCTGTGTGGGGGTGCCTACTGCCAAGGAGACTGCTGATATGTTTGTGCAACATGTGTTTCGGCTGCATGGACTTCCACAGAGCCTGGTGACGGACCGGGGCACCCAATTCACTTCCCAGTTCTGGAAGGCTGTCCAGAAGCTGCTGGGGATTGATGTGCGGATGTCCACGGCTCACCACCCGCAGACCGATGGGCAAACCGAAAGGGTTAATGCCACTTTGGAGCAGTATCTGCGCTGCTATGTCAACTATCAGCAAACCAACTGGGCGTCCTTGTTGTCTTTGGCAGAGTTTGCTTACAACAATGCGACGCAGGAATCCATCAAAGAGACTCCTTTCTTTGCCAACTATGGACACCACCCTCGGTTCTACCCTCCGGTGGACCCGTCTGGGGACGTTTCGGAGGCTAAGGATTGGCTCCAGGAGCTCACTGCGCTTCAAGACTTGCTACGTACTCAATTGGACCAGGCGAAGGCCGACTACAAGCGGATGGCTGATCGGCGGCGCCAGGAGGGTCCTGCGATTCTGGTGGGGGGATAAAGTTTGGCTGTCCACCAAGAATCTGCCCACGCAACGCCCCAGCCGCAAGTTGGATGCGCGGTTTTTGGGGCCTTACAAAGTTTTGGAGCGGGTGGGGCCTGTTTCCTTCAAGCTCCAGCTCCCTGCGGACATGAAACTCCACCCGGTGTTTCATCGCTCCTGCTTCGCCCGGCGAAGGGGTGCGGCCTGATGTGACGCAGCCGCCTCCTCCCTGTGATGCGGGAGGCGGGGAGGAGGTCGAAGTGCAGGACATTTTGGATGCCCGCATCCGGTACAGGAAGTTGGAGTATTTCATTGACTGGAAAGGTTTTGGCCCGGAAGAGCGTGCTTGGGTCAAGGCTCGCGACGTCCCCGCGCCGGAGTTGGTGGCCCGTTTCCATCGCAAGTATCCTGACAAGCCCAAGCCCGGGGGGCGGCCCAGGGGGGGCCCTGAGGGGGGGGATAGTGTAGCACCCATGGGCCCGTTCGTGCCAATGGGAGGGGGCGAGGCACCGGGGGTCCCGATGCCATTAGGTCCCGCACAGGCTGAAGGGGACTCGGAGGATGAGTTGGAAGGCCCAGACCAAGACTGGACAGCAGTGCAATTGCCCAGTCCACCTGCAGAGAGCTTAGCCTGGGATTTCGAGTGGGAGCATTCTCCCGGAGAAGGAGCGGACCAGGTGGAGATGGGAGGCAGCGAAGCAGATAGCGGAGATAGTTATGAGTTCCCAAACGGCCGAGGTTCCCAAGACCTGGCCGAGCAGCAGATGGAGGCCAGCGGCTGGGAAAGTCCGGGGCGAGGGACATAGAGCAGGGCAGGAGGAGCTGGCATCTGTCCCTAGATCGTCACCGTTCGGAAAGTAGAGACTGGAGACGCCGGGCCCTAGATCGTCGAGGGGCCCGGCCGAAGGATTAAGAACGGCCCCGTGGGAACTGATCCTCAGTTCTCCGGCCACGTCTGATCTGAAGGGCGTGAAAGCGGAGTGAACCACGGAGCCTAGTTTGGCTCGCCTTGGACCAAGTCCTGACCTTGCTATTGATTCGCATTGCTGCGGATACCTTGTTTTGATCCGGAGTGAATCCGGAAACTTTGCCAAGCCTTTTGCCACGATTGCTTTTGGAACTATCCTTTGGAACTTTGCTTTCTTAATTGGACTACAGCTTTGCTGATTGCCTTATTCTTGATCTCTCTATGAGAATTGCCTTTTGAACTATTTTATATTAATAAAACTAGTTAGCCTTTGCTACGTCTCCGTGTGTGTGTTAAAGGGGCAGTTCTAAGTCGGTGTTCGTGACATTTCCCCAAGATGGGTGCCGCGTTTGCTCACAATCAACCACAAACGCAATCGTGTGACAATTTCACAGGAGTGTTTGGCGTTATTCAACCCCAATATGGACGGGTTTTTGCGCCGTTTCGTAACCGTGGACGGAACGTGAATCCACCACAACACACCAGAGACCAAACAGCAGTCAAAACAGTGGGTTTCTCAGGGTGAGTCGGCGCCAAAGAAGGCCAAGGTGGGTTTGTCAGCCAATAAGGTCATGGCGACCGTTTTTTGGGATGCATGCAGTATAATCCCCATTGACTACCTTCAAGAGGGTAAAACAATCAATGGTGAATATTGGGTCGATTTCATGAGGATTTGGAGGGAAAAAACGACCGCAAGTTCTTTTGCACCAAGACAATGCAAAGGTGCAGACATATGCAGTTGCCATGGCAACAATCCATGAATTGGGATACGAATTGCTCCCTCATCTGCCCTATTCTCCGGATTTAGCCCCGAGTGACTATTTCTTGTTTCCAAACCTGAAGAAATGGCTCGGCGGAAAGAGATTTGACTCCAACAATGAAATCATCTCACAAACAAATACCTATTTTGATGACCTCGGCAAATCTCATTTTTTGGAAGGGATAAAAAAAATGGAGAAACGTTGGACAAAATGTAGAGAGCTCAAAGGAGACGACGTTGGGAAATAAAATGATTTTTTTAAATCCAAAAACCTGTGTTTCATTCAGAAAGTCACGGACTTATTTTTTTTTCTAAAGATTTTTTATTGTATTGTTATAATACATTTACTCTTACTTTACATTGCTTTAGTTACAATACATTTTTCTTCCCCTGACCCTCCCCCTCCCCGTTGACAAGTTAGTCCTTCATTTATTTGAGCCATCGTTGCATTCTGTCCAGTTTTTTCCCCCAGTGTTCATCTTCTGGTTTAGCTTCCTGTATCCAGTTTTTGAAGGGTAACCATATTTCTTTGATTTTCTTCTGCTTTTCTGTCCATAGTTTTTCATTTCTTATAATGTCCATAATTTCCAGCTGAACTTGTTCCCACACATATTCATACCATTTTTCAAGGGTCCATTTCTTTTTTTCTTTCCACCCCCAGGCAATCACGGCATGTGCCGCTCTAAACATCATCATAACTAATTTTTGTTCTTGCGCTTTGATTTTACTATCCCCGCATATCCCTTTTAAGAGAATATCCATATTTAAATCATTTTTTATTTTTGTATATAGTTCGATCTTCTTGAAAATTTGATTCCAAAACCTTTGTATCTCCTTACACTCCCACCAGAGATGTGAGTACCAGGCTTCTCTACTCCCACAGTGCCAACATTTCGGATTTAGACCCTGGATCATATGTGCCAATTGGATTGGTGTCCTGTACCATTTTGTTATTACTTTCTGCTCTAGTTCCCTATATTTTTCTATTTTTATTTTATTTATAATTTTTCAAACTAATTTTTGATGGCAGCAAATGTTAAGGTACGAGGGCGGGTCAATAAGTCCGTGACTTTTTTTTTAAGTCACGGACTTATTGACCCGCCCTCGTACCTTAACATTTGCTGCCATCAAAAATTAGTTTGAAAAATTATTGCAAAAAGTGCAAGTGAACTTTTACGAGGTTATTAAAGTCTGGCACATCGCTGGTGCTTGAAATATCTGGGCCTGGATACACCAATCACCCCCAAAATGAATGTGATTTCCAAAGTTTGACTTCATTCAAAATATAACGACAGTTCAGATAGTGCAGTAAAAGAGATATGGAATGCCAAATGGCCGGAGAGGCACAAGATCCATCAGAAGCTAGAGAAAACAGAGAAACAGCCACTGTGGCAAGGAAGGTGTACGCATTGCAAACAAAGGCCCACATTCTGGACATCGTAGATAACGGTTTGTTTCCTTTTTCCTTGGAAGCACAGCAGTATCACTTCTGAAGGTGACAGTGGGTCTCTCCAGCAACCGGTGGTCACTCTCTGCATTTTCGGAAGCTACTTAATCAAGTCGTTTATTTGTGACTTCTCAGCTGTGCTGCCCGTAATGCACGTTCCAGACAGGAACGGTTGCAAAGTCACTCCCTGGGACGATTTGATCACCGCACGCGTGACTTTGCAAACGCAGCAGACATTTACTGTCCTGCAAACAGAGGCAAAACCTTGCTTGCCTCTGCTCGGCAGCCCTGTGACTCTAATAAGTCTGAGCGAATGGTGACGCTTTCTTCCAGTTTGTCAGTTTGGGCTCATTCGAACGGCTGTGGGCAGCAGGAGAGAAAACAGTTTTAAGGGCAATCTCCAGATCAGTTCCTCTTGCCGTTTATTTCCATAGAAAAAGAGCCTTGGTTGACTAAGTGAAGGTAGTTTTGAAATGCTACAGCAAGGAACAACCTGCAGTGAAAGCTGAAGTGAACATTCACTTCCGCAAAACAATCGTTTATTATTATTATTTCAAATTTATAGGCTGCCACTCCCCGGGGGCTCGGAGTGGCTTACATCAGACATGAGTGATGCTCTTAAATGGGTATCCTCCCTTCTCCTTGATCGGGGACAGCGAGTGGAGAGGGGAGGTATGGTTTCCGAGACGGCGAGGCACCACGCCCGTCGCCGCGGCACATTTTTTACATTTACCAAATCCTGAGGCACACCACCAAAGAAAATGACACAAAATGACACTCTAACACAGTAATACATATAGTTAATATGTTTTTAAATGTATTTATACACTCAGTGTGAAACCTGGGCCTGTTTCGATTAACTCAACATAGATATCCTGGCAGGAATGGCAGAAAAGATGCAGAGTATCAACGAGCCCCTCCCCCTTTCGGCCCTACTCACGTGAGTGGGGCCCAGGTGCGAGCATATTTAACATCTGCGATTCCTTTGGAGCACACCCTTTGGGTCCACAGGAGCAGTGGTACATTGGAAGTCCTCCAACCTAGGTAGGCTAGCCACCTCCCCCACGTCTTTACTGCAGAGATGGGTTTTGTCTTATTATTGTTATTATTGTTATTTAGAATGTGTCTCCTGTGACGCGGCATTTGCCTGGCGAGATATAGCCGCCTGACGAAGCAATACAGCGAAACGGATCGTGGCTACGCACTTCAACCGTTGCGGCCCCTCCGAGCGTCTCATCTTGGCTTACACTGCATCATCTCCCCCTCCTCCACGATTGGTATGGACCAGGACTTTTGGCGAACTCTATAATTTACGTTCATGAGGAATTTCTCTAGCGGGTGTGTATGCTGCTCCCCGCCAACGTTTGTAATTTGATTTGCCTTAGCTCTTTGCATGCCGCAGCATTTGCTTTTGTATTTCCGAATTTGTGTGTATTGGGGTTTGATATATGTTTCTACACTGATAATTGTTATGTTATGCAACTTGATGCATTGTCGCCATTGACTGAATAGAAGTTAATTGGTATATCCTCCATTGTGTTTGTATTTCATGACCTTGAGCTTGTTACAGGAATGGCAGAAAGACACAATCTTCCCACACAGAACTCCCATAACCAAGAGAAAATGCTATAAGAGTTTGGTGGGCATTGACCTTGAGTTTTGGAGTTGTAGTTCACCTATATCCAGAGAGCACAGTGGACTCAAACAATGTTGGATCAGGACCAAACTTGGCATGAATACTCAATATGCCCAAATGTGAACACAGATGGAGTTCAGGGGAAATAGACCTTGACATTTGGGAGTTACAGTTTCTGGGATTTATAGTTAACACACAATTTTGTACCCCGACCTTCTCACCTCTGTCGAGGGACTCAGACCAGCATGACAGCAAAAATTCAATGCTATACAATTTTTTTTTAAATTTTATTGCTTTTGACCAAAGGCCGTTGCAAGTCCAAAATAAAAAAGAGCGCACACACAAAACAATGCATATGGAATTTGCATAGTAGACAATAAAAGGTTACCAGTTACTTATACACCATGAGTCACATTTAAACCTTCTTAAACCAGATTATCTCCTTTACATAGGACAGCCATCTCCGCTATGTGCCTCCTCCTAATCTTCTTAGCCGCAAGGGCAAACAGGGCTACGCGCCAGGTCGTATATTTATCTGTATCCATAAGGAGGTAGAGTAGTATCTCTTGAGAATTCAGAAAGATTTTGTTGTCCAGTAAAGGTAAGATAAAGCGCTCCCTAGGATCTTTGTGTAGGGGGCAGCACATTAAGTAATGTACCAGGTCCTCTGGGTAGGGGCAACCAACAATACATCTTCGTTCAATTTTGGGGACTTTTTTAAGCCTCCCGTCCCTTTCCGCTGAATCAAACATATTTAGTCTGAGTATACAATTTAAAAACAATTACAACAACATATTAAAATACATAAAAACTCAACATAAAACCACATTGCCATTAAAACAATTCCACTCAATCTGTAAACGTGGTCGTTCATTCAGACAATAGCCAATCTCAGCCTATTCTGGGAAGGCTTGGTTCCACATCCAAGTCTTCACCAGCCTCCTAAAGGACAACAGAGAGGGGGCAGATATAGCATCACTTGGTAGAGAGTTCCACAGCCGAGGGGGCGACCACAGAGAAGGCCCTGTCTCTCGTCCCCACCAGCCGCGCTTGTGAAGCCGGCGGGACTGAGAGCAGGGCCTCTCCAGAGGATATCAATGTTCTTGATGGTTCGTAGGGGAGAATCCGTTCAGACAGGTAAACTGGGCCAGAACCGTATAGGGTTTTGTAGGTTAAAACCAGCACTTTGAATTGTGCCCGGAAGCTAATTGGCAGCCAGTGGAGCTGGCACAGCAAAGGAGTTGTATGCTCCCTGTACCCCGCTCCTGTTAGTAACCTGACTGCCGAACGTTGGACTAATTGCAGCTTCTGAGCAGTCTTCAGAGGCAACCCCACGCAGAGAGCGTTGCAGTAGTCTATTCGGGATGTAACCAGAGCGTGGACCACCGTGGCCAAGTCAGACTTTCCAAGGTACGGGCGCAGCTGGAGCACAAGCTTTAACTGTGCAAAAGCTCTCCCGGCCACTGCCGAGACCTGGAGCTCCAGGCTCAGCGATGAGTCCAGGATCACTCCCAGACTGCGAACCTGCGTCTTCAGGGGGAGTGTAACCCCGTCAAGCACAGGCTGTAACCCTATGCCCTGTTCGGCCTTGCGACTGACCAGGAGTACCTCTGTCTTGTCTGGATTTAGTTTCAATCTGTTTGCCCTCATCCAGTCCGTTACAGCGGCCAAGCACCGGTTCAGGACTTGAACAGCCTCCTTAGTAGCAAGTGGGAAGGAGTGACAGAGTTGGACATCATCTGCGTACAGATAACACCGCACTCCGAAACTTCGGATGACCTCCCCCAACGGCTTCATGTATATGTTAAATAACATAGGGGACAGTATTGAACCCTGCGGGACCCCACAGTACAATGGCTGTGGGGTCAAGCAGGAGTCCCCTAGCAACACCTTCTGGGAGCGACCCTCGAGGAAGGACTGGAGCCACTGCAATGCAGTACCTCCGAGGCCCATTCCAGCGAGGCGTCCCAGAAGGATACCGTGGCCGACGGTATCGAAGGCCACTGAGAGGTCCAGCAGAACCAACAGGGACACACTCCCCCTGTCAAGCTCCTGGCGTAGATCATCCACTAAGGCGACCAAGGCTGTCTCAGTGCCATGTCCCGGCCTAAAGTCAGACTGCGCCGGATCCAGATAATCAGTGTCTACCAAGAATTCCTGGAGTTGCGAGGCGACCACACGTTTGGGGACTTTGCTCAAATAGGGGAGATTGGGAACTGGCCGATAGTTGACGAATTGAGTGGGGTCCAGTGATGGTTTCTTCAACCGCGGTTTTATAACAGCTTGCTTTAAGCTGGCTGGAATGATGCCTTCGCGAAGGGAGGCATTGACCACCACCTTCACCCACTCTGCCAAACCCCCTCTGGCGTCCTTTAGAAGCCACGATGGGCAGGGGTCTAGGATGCATGTGGTCGCTCTCGCCTCTCCAAGACCTGCAGGAGGAGAGAAGGAATTTATTTATTTATTTATTTATTTATTTATTTATTCAGACTTATATTCCACCCTTCCCGGCCGGCTCGGGGCGGTTCACATACATATTAAAATGTACTGCGAAGCAGTGGTACATCATGTGCTGGATGGGGTTACACTCCTCCTGAAGACGCAGGTTCGCAGCTTGGGAGTGATCCTGGATACATCGCTGAGCCTGGAACCCCAGGTCTCAGCGGTGGCCAGGGGAGCTTTTGCACAGTTAAGACTCGTGCACCAGCTGCGCCCGTACCTTGGGAAGTCTGATCTGGCTACGGTCGTCCACGCTCTGGTCACATCCCAAATAGATTACTGCAACGCACTCTACGTGGGGCTGCCTTTGAAGACAGTTCGGAAATTACAACTAGTCCAACGGGCGGCAGCCAGATTACTAACTGAAGCTACATACAAGGAGCATACCACCCCCCTGTTGTGTCAGCTCCACTCGCTGCCTGTCCACTTCCGAGCTCAATTTAAAGTGCTGGTCTTGACCTTTAAAGCTCTATACGGTTCTGGCCCAGCTTACTTGTCCAAACGCATCTGCCGCTAAGTCCCACCTCGTAATTTAAGATCATCCGGGGAGGCCCTGCTCTCGCTCCCGCTGACTTCTCAAATGCGGCTGGTGGGGACGAGAGAGACGGCCTTCTCGGTGGTGGCTCCCCATCTGTGGAATGCGCTCCCAAGTGACATACGATTGACCTCATCCCTCCTGACATTCAGGAAAAAAGTAAAAGCCTGGCTATGGGACCAGGCGTTTGCACACTAGCACAAGGCAGCATTTTAGACTGGATTTTAATGGAAAGTTTTATGAATAGGGCTCAATACTTTTATGGACGGAACACTGTGGTTTTTGTTTGTTTGTTTGTTGGGGTTTTTTGTTTTTGTTTTTTTGTTGGTTTTTAAAAAAACTTAAATGAATGTGTCTGATATGTTGATGTAATTGTATTTAAATGTGTAATGTTTTGGGGGGTTTTATACTGTGTTTTATGTGTTTTACTGTGTTGGCATCGAATTGTGCCTTTTTGGAAGCCGCTCTGAGTCCCCCCTCGGGGGTTGAGAAGAGCGGGGTAAAATGCCGGAAATAAATAAATAAATAAAAATAAATAAATAAAAACAACAAGAACAGGAAATAAAAGTTGCAAATAATGCAACGACAGTATAATAGACAGTTACATTTCCAGGGGCTTCAATCAAAGGCCAGCTTGAATAACACAGTTTTGCAAGCCCTCTGGAATGGGATAAGCTCCGCCATCGCCCGGACGTCGTCTGGCAGTACGTTCCAGAGCATTGGGGCAGCGACTGAAAAGGCTCGTTGCCTTGTGCTGGAGAGATGGCAGGAGCGGACAGATGGTACCGCCAAAAGGTTTCGCTCTTCCGAGCGCAGTGATCTCAGGGGAACGTATGGGGTGAGGCGGTCCCTCAGGTACACCGGCCCCAGACCATGTAGGGCCTTGAAGGTCAAAACCAACATCTTGAAGACAATTCGGTACTCGATTGGAAGCCAGTGCAATTGCCGCAAGATGGGCGTAATGTGCTCTCTTGCCGACGCTCCCGCCAGCAAGCGAGCTGCAGCATTTTGCACCAGCTTGAGTTTCCGAATTGTCGACAAGGGAAGGCCTATGTAGAGGCCGTTACAGTAGTCTAGCCTCGAGATGACTGTCGCTTGGATTACCGTGGCCAGGTCGTCCCTGGGTTTCATTTGGATTAATGGGGTTTCATCTGGATTGGACTTTATAATCCATCTTTCCCACTTTTTCTCGACACTCAAAAAGCTTCCAGAGATATGAGCACCCGGAATAATGCTTATATTTGGATCTCCCTCATTCCTTGCAGTTTTTTCTGATGCAAGAGAAAAAGGTCTGAGAGATGTTCCAGATACAGAAAGATATTGACTTCTGGACCTCACAGAACTTAATAGGCAAGAGGGAGGTGTTGCCTAACTTATTTGAAAAGTAATTGCAAGTCCGCCATTGGAGAGACAGCCAAGTGGAGGAGCCACAGGTTAGTTTGAAGGCAACATAAAAAGAGGACACACATCAGAGCGCTTTTAACAAGCCCAAAGAGATGCCGAATGGCCTTTGATCTTGCTGAAGTCAAAGGCCAATTCCTGAGATTTTCCACATCTCTTGGTACATTTTTTTTGCCTTTGAAATACCGACCAATTTATGGAGTAAAACTGGTGTTTGACTTTTAAAGATGACATAGTCGAGATAGCTGGAATATGCTTTAGATGGACCAAGAGAAAGCTCTTTCATAGGCATTACATCTAGGACAGTGTTACTCAACTTGGCTTTTGGGACCCCTCGGGGGAGTCGTGAGGGAGTGTCAGAGGGGTCACCGAAGACCACCAGAAAACACAGTATTTTCTGTTGGGCATGGGGGTTCTGTGTGTCCCAATTCTGTCATTGGTGGAGTTCAGAATGCTTTTTGATAGTAGGTGAACTATAAATCCCAGCAACTACAACTCCCAAATGTCAAGGTCCATTTTCCACAAACTCCACCGGTGTTCACATTTGGGCAAATGCCAAGTTTGGTCCAGATCCATCATTGTTTGAGTCCACAGTGCTCTCTGGATGTAGGTGAGCTACAACTCCAAACTCAAGCTCAATGCCAACTAAAACCTTCCAGTATTTTCTGTTGGCCATGGAAGTTCTTTGTGCCAAATTTGATTCAATTCCATTGTTTGTGGAGTACAGAATGATCTCCGATTGTAGGTGATCTATAAATCCCAGCAACTACAACTCCCAATTGACAAAATCTTTAAAGGCTAAAGCCAGCACTTTGAATTGTGCCCGGTAGCAAACTGGCAGCCAGTGGAGCTGGCACAACAGGGGAGTTGTACGCTCTCTGAATGGCGCTCCTGTTATCAACCTGGCTGCTGTCCGTTGGACCAGTTGCAGCTTCCGAACAGTCTTCAAAGGCAATCCCACGTAGAGAGTGTTGCAGTAATCTATACGGGATGTAACCAGAGCATGGACCACCGTGGCCAAGTCAGACTTCCCAAGGTACGGGCGCAGCTGGCGCACAAGTTTTAACCCTGCAAATTCTCCCCTGGTCACCGCCGAAGCCCATGCCTTCCTCCCGATCTGAGCGCCTTTCAGATCCGGAGGAAAGGTGCCTTTCAGATCCAGAGGAAAGGTATGGGCTTCCAAACCCTTGCCTTTCCTCCAGATCTGATAGGCACCTTAGGTCCAACACGGAGGAAAGCCAATCAGCTCCAAAGTGGGTCAAAACGCCCACTTTGCAGCGGATTGGCTTCCCTCTGAGTTAGTTCTAGCTGAGGGAAGCCAATCCTCTCGAAAGTGGGTGTTTTAACCTACTTTGGAGCAGATTAGCCTCCCCCGCATTAAGTCCAACACGGAGAAAAGTGAATCCGCTCCAAAGTGGGTCAAAACACCCACTTTGGAGTGGATTGGCTTCTCTCCCCTTGACCTAATTCGGAAAGAAGCCAATCTGCTCCAAAGTGGATCTTTTGACCCACTTTGGAGCGGATTGGCTTCCCTCTGCGTTATGTCTAGCGGAGGAGAGCCAATCTGTTCCGAAGTGGGTTAAAACACCCACTCTGAAGTGGATTGGCTTCCCCGCGTTAGGTCCAATGCGGAGGAAAGCCAATCTGCTCCAAAGTGGGTTAAAACACCCACTTTGGAGCGGATTGGCTTCCCCACGTTAGGTGTAATGCGGAGGAAACAAAGCCATTCTGAATTTCGGAATTATTCCCAAATCAATTATGAAAATACTGCTGAAAACTTCGGATGTCAATCACATTCGAAGCGCCAGCGCCCCCTACATCCGAAGCAAGTTTTGAACCGTTTTTTCCCTTGATCAACCAGCCCTAATATTTACATACCGATTCATAACAGTAGCAAAATTACAGTTATGAAGTAGCAACTAAAATAATGTTATGTTTGGGGGGTCACCACAACATGAGGAACGGGATTAAAAGGTCGTTGCATTTGGAAAATTGAGAAACACTGATCTAGGAAAAGTTTCTTCCTTGATCCCAAGATGTGACCAATATTATCCAGGTTGCTTATACATAGATGAGTTGTTGATCCTTGTCTGGCCTATATCATAGACTTGCTATGAGGGTGTAGGAGGATGAGAATCACATAAATACCTTGATCTCACTGGAAGAAAATTCAATACATAAAGAAAGATAAAAATAGAGTCAATGTTGTTGTATTTGTCACTCTTTGCTTTGAAGTTGACCTTATGAACAAGAGATCTCTATGGCATATACACTGCCATATAAAATCTGTGTTGAACTGGATTATATGGCAGTTTATATTCATATAATCCAGTTCAAAAGTGATAATCTGGATTATTTGTTTTGGTAATCTGGATTATATTGCAGTGTGGATACATCCTAAGAGGTCATCAATTGCCTTGCTCAAGTCTTGCAAACTCAGTTTGTAAATTACCCATTTGCAATGGGGTCTTTCTGGTCTTCCTCTTTTTCTATTTCTCCAAGCATTATTGTCTTTTCCAATGAGTCCCATCATATCACAATATGTCCAAATGACTACAGCCTCAGTTTTGCCACCTTGGCTTTTAGTGAGATTGCAGCCTTCTCTATGTGTTGTGATTGAGCCCGCGGCTCTACCTGTGAGTAGGGCTGAGGAGGATGCTGAATCTACAGCTTCTGAGTGTAGTATGGAACTGGGTGGGGCTGAGAGTAACCTACACGCTGGAGCAGGCAGAAAGAGGACTGCAAGTGATTCCAGCAGGGAAAGTTTGGCACAAAGGAAGAGAGTACGGCAAATACTTATAGCCCCTACTGACTCTGAGTCCTTTGAGAGTTTTCCCAGGGATGGGGAAAGCTCGTCAGAAGAAAGTGCTAGTGAGCTGGACTGGACTCAAGTAAAGAAGATTCAGGATGTGTGTGATGCTGACACCAGTAGTGATACTTTTCTGGGGTTTGATAGTGATAATGAGTGGCCCTCTGAAACCTCAGAGAATGATTGGGAAATACTAAGTTTTGAAAAACACTGGGGATCTCGGAGGGACTCACAAAGGGTTTCAGCTGCAGAGAGAGAAGCAGCTGCAACGCTTAATCCAGAGGAGTTGTCCTCTACGGGTGAGTCTGATCTCTAGGTCTATTTAATGTGGACTTTTTGGGGAGCCTCCTTGCGGCGAGCAAGGAGTTGTTCTTGGTATCCTGTGTTGTATCCTATTTGGTATCCTGATATTTTGCATTGTGTTCCTGATCCAGTTTACTCATGAGTTGAGATTTTTCTCGGCCCTTTTGGGCTGAGATGCTGCTGCTGCAGTTGGGAAAGGTGGGTGGTTTTGGATTACAATGTTCTGTTTTCTGTCCAGCTACAGCCGTGTGTTCCTTGTGGCAGGGTTTGAACTCCACTGGACTTTCTGTGAGTATCACAAGCTGCAAGAATGGTATTTTATATAAGGAGGGAGGTTGACAATGTGTTTTGTGGGGATTACGATGTATGTTGTCCCCATGCATTTCGCTCCCGTGGACCTCGGATTGTCTCCTCGTTTCTCCGTCTTTCTCCTGCCTACAACTCCGGACCGGTTTACAATTATGCTATTTGCTCAACCCTCTGAGGATGTCACAGATGACATCTCCAGTTTGCTTTTGACCATTTCTTCCACAATTTTTGGGCTTCTCCATGGGTTTTTTGGGTTTTGGCCAGTTAGGCTATTTTTTTGTTAGTCCCATTCCCATTTCTTGTACAATAAACTCTTTGTTATTCCTTTTTACTCTTGGGTTTGGCTTTAATTGGCATCTGCATCACGGCACTATGTCTTCTAAGAATGTTCACACAAGAGCAAAATTACAATAATAATAATAATAATAATAATAATAACAACAATGAGTACTCGGGGTGGCTAACATGAGGCCAAGCCCTTCTAAAATACAATACAACACAGTAAAATAAAAAAATACAGAAACAAAATACATCAGAAATAATGATAATAAAAATACAATTACAATAACAAATGAAATAATATAGGAAACTAGCTGTACCCGGCACGCGTTGCTGTGCCCTATTTAGGAGATGCGAGAAAGTCTGAGTATGTAAGGGTTGGAATTGTTGTTACTTATGGTGTTGTTGGGGCCATGGCTGTGTCGTTGTGGCTGTGTTGGATGGAGTGTGGGTCATGGGGGGCATTGTGTGCCAAGTTTGGTCTTTATCGGTCTTGGTTCTGGGCCACAGTGGTCTGTGGTGAATGATGGGTTGTGAAGTAGTACAAATCCCATTATCCATGGAGGTATTTCAAGTCCCATAATCCATGGTCCACCCTCCTCCAAACTGTAGTAGAATGTAGCGTGGGTCATAGGGGCTCTGTGTGCCAAGGTTGGTTACTGCAAATTCAGGCCATACACAATGTCCCATGAGCTGAGGCCTAGTCAGGAACAGCAAGTTAATGAAGCCTTACTGTCAATTCAGGCCATACACAATGTCCCATGAGCTGAGGCAATTCAGAGCGTAAACAGCATTCCATTAAGTGAGGCCTAGTCAGGGAAATTAAGTTAACGAAGCCTTACTGTCAATTTTGGGCGTGGTCTGTGATTTGTAGGGGTGTAAATTTTCTGTGACAAGTGATTTGGGTGTTTGTGTTTGTGCCTCAACCCTTTGCCTTATCCTCCTCTGACAGTTTATTATGGGTTGGAATGTTCATGTTGGCTGGCCAGTACAGGAGTTATGCGAATCCGCCCTTATTGGCAGCCAATCATGTTGTCAGAATGTAGAAGCTGGGAGAGTCGTTGGCAGCCCCGGAGGATGCTGGGAAATGTAGGGTTTTTTTACTCGTTGTTTTGGGGACCTTTTAGGTTTTGGGTGGGAAAGTTTCTTTGCTACAAACATACCTTGCTTGAGGCCTATTTCTGTTGGCAAGTTTGGTGTCTCTGCGTTGTAAGGTTTCTCTGTTTGGGACGGTCTTTCCATGACGACTCTTCCTTTATATATATAGATTCACACAATAAAAACCGAATAGGATGGACAAAATAAAATGATAAAACCCTGGGTGAGATGGGAGTAGGAGATAGCAAATGAGGGGGGGGGAGGCAAGAAAATGGAATAGTGGGGACAGGCTTTCAGTTTAGAATGGGGGGAAAGTGCATCATAGGGTGACACTACAAATGGAGCAACGCAACTGAAGGGGATGATTATTTAAGGATAGTTTGGGATCTTTCTATGGACAAGTGGAAGAATTATATTCCCTTCCCTCTTGTCCTACATTATAACCAACTGTCTCTTTCTTTCCTTCTCACCTTCCAGTTTTGCGAGGCCTGAATGTTCGGCACACAAAAAGTGCATGTTCTTTTTCTCTTGACCACATTTATCTTTTCCTTCACAGTAGCTGGGTGTTATTTTATATCACATTTCCCCCCATCTTGGCCAGTGATGAATAATACACTACAGAACTGAAAGAGATGCTGGCGGCTTGGGGGAAAAAAGCTCATAATTGAGGTGCTTGTTAGCATTCTATTTGAGTGGGCATCTTCTGAGAAAAAGACCAGGCAGGGACAAATTTGGAGCGAAGCTAATGTGAACTGACAAGGAGGCAGAAATGGGATGGAAAGAAATGATTTTGCTTCTTCCATGTATCCGGAGGAGTAGAGAGCCATGGAATTCAGATTCCTAGGGTGTATCTACACCAATGTTTCTCAACCTGGGGGTTGGGACGAAGGTTGCCAGGGGGTGTCAGAAGGGTCACCTAAGACCATTGATATCGGAGGTGACTCCCTTTATTTCTTTATTTCTTAGAACAGGGCTGTCCAACTGGTGGCCCGGGGAGCCGTATACGCCCCCCCCCCCAGGCCCTTCCCTACAGCCCCCTAAGCTTTTTAATAAAAAATTTGAAAAATAAAACAAATAATAAAAATTTTAAAAAATATACCTACTTCCGGGTTCGGAGCAAGTATCACGAGAATACGCAATCCACATGGGATTTCGCTGTCAACGCGAGATCACGCCCGTGTGGATTGCGTATTCTTGTGATACTCTTTGGCTACTCTACTACTGGATCGCTGAGGCCCACAGACACGATTAGGACCTTCTTTGACTCAGTCGGTCTACGCCTCTCTCGTCGTCTGGGTACTCCTGGATCCTGCACATTTGGAAAAGGTAGGTCGAAGCAGGGGGCTCCTCAGGGGGCTCCTCATTCCCTCCCCCATCTCCCCTCATGTATTAAATATAAAATTAAATATATTTAAAGATGAAATAAGGGAGATGGGATAAAATAAAATAAGGGGAGAGGGGAGGATGGAATTAAATATATTTAATATTAAATTAAAATAAAGGGAGAGGGGAGAGGGCGCTGGGGGAGAGGGTGGAGCCTGGGGCAGGGGTAGAGCCAGGGGTGGGGGCAGACTCTACGGCCCCCCAGGTCATCAGTGACCGGAATTCAGGCCCCTGGGCCGGTAGAAGTTGGACAGCCCTGTCTTAGAACATAGTTTAAAACCAAGGTGTTCATAGTTTTCCCAAGAAGACCAGGCTGGAAGTGATCCCATAATCCCCTAACTCTCTCCCCGTGGGAACCTAAGGCTCTTCCCATGGCCCCATGGTCCCACATCACAATGCCTCTGTAACCCACACTTTATGAATACACCCAGTTATTTTCCTTTTGCATTACTCTTATGGACTTTTGCTCATTCCCAAAGACTTTTTCCTTTCTGTCTAGCACTCCTTGGGTTATCTTTTATGAATCTAATAAACTGTGTATCTTTCTGGTGGGTAGGCAGGGGTGATCAGGATGGTTTGGGGAAAAATAGAACTTGCTATTTTATGTTTCTTTCTGGTGGGTAGGCAAGGGTGATCAGATGGTATATTTTCCCCATAAACCCCAATGTATCTCCCCTCTCATGTTTTCCTCATGTATGTAAATTTAAAAATATGAAAGTGCCACTGTTTACCTTTAGCCAGCTACCTTGGGCGAGGCTTGCCAGCTGCAAGCTTGTGATTCAAACACCACTCCACTAGCCTCTTTGCATGACTACAGCAGGAGCCAGCTCTTTCCAAAAGGGTCTTTCCCCATTGGGCCAGAACCGGTTTCTGCTAATCAATAGACAAAAGCCTCTGAGTTTCGTCTACCTTTGTGCCATTGATTAATAGACAAAACTATTTCTACATTTCATAAATGGCCACTTCTATCAGCCTCAGAAACTGGTACATGGCTACAGCTTCTTCATTTGTTTACCATCCAAGGAACTGAGACCCTGCAGCAATATATTAATCTGTGTCTGTCAAACAGAGAAAAACACAGATGAGGACGTTTGATCATCAACCAAAAGACAGTAGAATTTCTCAGCCTGAGAACAGGAGGGTTCTTGCTGAACACTTGGCCACTTGATCTACATATTTAATCCCATCAAAAAGTTTTTTTCTGCCTTCAATGTTCTACTCATCTCTCACCTCTTCTCCCCCATTGGCTGGAAACTGGGAGAAGATGCAGCCAGCCAGTAAGATTCCATCCAATCAACACAAAGCTGGTCTGGGGGCGGGGAGTGGGAAATTTGAATCTGTAACCTTATAAAATGGCATGTTTTTCCAATGTAACTTTTATGTCAGCATTGGCGAACGATTGCGGCTGTCATCCTCTCCAGCTGGTAAAAATAAACACCTCGGTGGTACTCCTTCAACTTGGTGAGCTTTTATTGGGAAATTCTAGGGGAAATTGGGATTGGGCTTCCTTTCTCGCCAGGGTTAATATGAATCCTCTTTGGTGGGTCTAGCTGGTCTGCCTTTATGGTAAGACCCCCCAAATTTTGTTCGATAACACCATCAGAAAACACAAGGTTTTCTGTTGGTCATGGGGGTACTGTGTGGGAAGTTTGGCCCAATCCTATCGTTGGTGGGTTTAGAATGCTCTTTGATAGTAGGTGAACTATAAATCCCAGCAACTACAACTCCCAAATGTCAAGGTCTGTTTTTCCAAAACTCCACCAGTGTTCAAATTTGGGCATATTGGGTTTTCGTGCCAAGTTTGGACCAGATCCATCATTGCTTGAGACCACTGTGCTCTCTGGATATAGGTGAACTACAACTCCAAAACTCAAGGTCAATGCCCATCAAACCCTTCCAGTAATTTCTGTTGGTCATTGGAGTTCTGTGTGCCAAGTTTGGTTCAATTCCATCATTGGTGGAATTCAGAATGTTTTTTGATTGTAGGTGAACTATAAATCCCAACAACTACAACTCCCAAATGTCAAGGTCTGTTTTCCCCAAACTCCACCAGTGTTCAAATTTGGGCATATTGAGTTTTCGTGCCAAGATTGGTTCAGATCCTTCATTGTTTGAGTCCACTGTGCTCTCTGGATATAGGTGAACTACAACTCCCAAACGCCCACCAAACTCTTCCAGTATTTTCTGTTAGTCATGGGAGTCCTGTGTGCCAAGTTTGGTTCAAATCCAACATTGGTGGAATTCAGAATGCTTTTTGATTGTAGGTGAACTATAAATCCCCGCAACTACAACTCCCAAGCCAATCCGTCCGTCCCCTCAACCCCACCAGTACTCAAATTTGGACGTATCGGATATCTGTGCCAAATTTGGTCCAGTGAATGAAAATACATCCTGCATATCAGATATTCACATTACAATTCATAACAGTAGTAAAATTACAGTTAAGAAGTAGCACCAAAAAAAATATTATGTTTGGGAGTCACCACAACATGAGGAAGGGGTTGAGGCATTAGAAAGGTTGAGAGTCACTGATCTACACCATAGAATTGCCGTAGTTAGTCACTACTCAAACTGCTGTGGTTGAATCCTATGGAATCTTTGGATTTGTAGTTTGGTGAGGGAGTAGCATCCTTTGGTTGTGAAGGCTAAAGGCAAAACTGCAACTCCCATGATTCCAATTAAAGTGGTGTTGAAGAGCATTCATTCCCCAGTGCAGACCTTACCCTAGGTTGACTTCCTTTCCTCAGAACCAGAAAAATATTTATTGTTATTTATTTATTTATATCATTTATATTCCGCCCTTCTCACCCCGCAGGGGACTCAGGGCGGATCACAATGCACATATACTGGCAAACATTCAATGCTATTTGACATACAACATATAGACAGACAACGAGCTACACAATTGGTCGAGAGCTCACCCTGACCCGGGCAGGCCTCAAACTCATGACCTTCTGGTCAGTAGAGATCTTATGCAGCTGACTCCCAAACATTCAATGCCATAGACCTGTTATTCCCAACCGCTGTGCCGCAGCACACTAGTGTGCCATGAGCGATCATCAGGTGTGCCGTGGAAGAACCGACCACCCTGACAGGAGTCATCTGGGCAGCCTGTATCTCGTTCTATCTCTCCGTTTCTCTGTTTCTCCGTCTCTCTCTCTCTCTCTCTCTCTTTCTCTGGGGCGCCAGCAGGGCCAATCAACGCCGGCCGAGAAGCAAGCCCCGCCTCTCTAAGGGTCTCCCGCCTGGCACCACCATGTTTGTTCAGGGTGGAAGTCCTGAGAGAGGGGAGGGGACAGGGCCTCGGTTTCCCTGAGAAGCAGTTGGTTGGAGGCTGAGGGGGGGAGGGGCCAGGCGGCACCTTTCCCTGTGAGGTCACTTCCAGAAGAGGCGGAGAGCTTCCAGAGAGGAGCGTTGGGCTTTGTTTTCCTCTAAGACACCTGTTTTCCCCTTCTGGCTCAGGATTCCTTCGGTCTTTGGGGCTGAGGCAGCTCTGGGGCCTCCTCCCTTCTTCTTCTCCTGGCCTAGGCTCTGCCTCGGCCTCTCCTGCTTTCAGGCCTTCTTCCTTCCTTCCTTCCTTCCTTCCTTCCTTCCTTCCTTCCTTTGTGGCCTGCCTCTCAGCTTCAGAAAGGAGTGGCCTGCCCCTGCACCTCCCTCCCTGCCTGAGGGAAACCCAGGAGAGTAGCGGCCTTGAAGCACCGGGTGGTGATGATAGGGAAGCGTCGGCCCAGGCGACCCAGTCCTAAGCACAAAAAGCAGGATATCTATGTCCGAAGCACACAAGGAAGGATATCTATGTCCGAAGCACACAAGGCATAAGAACATAAGAAGAGCCATGCTGAATCGGGCCTCAGCCCATCTAGTCCAGCATTCTGTGTCACACAGTGGCCCACCAGTTGTACACAGGGATCTCTAGCAGAAAGGAGGGCAGAACCCTCACCTGCTCCCGACCCCCCACAACCAGTACCCGGGGAAAATCCTGCCTGCCTCCATCAACACAGAGGTGGCACTTGGGTGTCCATTTCAGTAACTACTGATTCCCTTGGTATCCATGAATCTGTCTAATCCTGCCTTGAAGCTGTCCAGGCTGACAGCTGTCACAACCTCCTCTGGAAGTGAGTTCCATAACCCAATGACCCTCTGGGTGAAGAAATATTTCCCTTTATTAGTCCTAACCTTCCTACCTTGGAGCTTTAGGGAGTGCCCCCTAGTCCTAGTGTTGTGTGACAGAGAAAATAATTTTTCTTTATTCACCTTTTCTATCCCATGCATGATTTTATACACTTCGATCAAGTCACCTCTTAAACGCCGTCTTTCAAGGCTGAAGAGACCAAGGCGTTGCAACCTGATTTCGTAAGGAGCTGCTCCATCCCTTGGATCATTCTTGTTGCCCTTTTCTGTACCTTTTCCAGTTCCGTTATATCCTTCTTGAGGTGCGGTGACCAGAATTGTACACAGTACTCAGATGTGGCCTCACCATAGATTTGTAGAGAGGCAATATAACATTTGCCGACCTATTTTCGATTCCCCTCCTGATCATGCCAAGCATAGAATGAGCTTTTTTCACTGCTGCTGCGCACTGGGTTGACATCTTCATTGAGCTGTCCACCAAAACCCCGAGATCCCTTTCCTGGTTTGTCTCAGAAAGCTTTGATCCTGCAGGCTCTTCTCTGTGAGCCCGGAAAAGCCAAAACCCGGGCACAGCGTTTTGCCGCCTGGGTGCACACACATACATATTCTTTGGGGGAATTTGCTGCAGAATCTTCTCTATGAGCCCGGATTCTGCAGCAACCCCCCAAGAATATGTATGTGTGTGCCCAGGCAGCAAACCCTGTGCCCGGGTTTGCCTTTTCCCGGGCTCAGAGAAGAGCCTTTTGCAGTTTGAGGAGGGAGCACAGTCAGAATACTTCGGTTTGAATTTTACCTCTTCTTATACCCATTGTTATTATTGCTGTATTATTGCATGTGCATGGAATGTAGGTATATGACCAGTCGGATTACTTATAATATTAGGCACTTACAGTAGCATTCATTCTATTATACATTAGGTTGGTTTCTCACCCCAATACTCTTTGATGCCTTAGATCCTGGCTGGCAGGCAGGAGAGGCAGGGAAGCCTGGAAAAAATGTAAACAGAGGTTCCCTCAGTAAATCCACAAGGAGGGCCCTTCATCCAAAGTGCCCTCCTTTGCAGATTTACTTGAGTAATCCTCTCTGTTTAAATTTTTCTCCGGCTTCCAGCCGAAAGAAGGAGCCGAAGTTTAGGGCTTGCCTTGCCATAATACTTATTGGCAAGGGAGGCGGGGTGGTGGTGAGAGAAGAGGGTGCCCCCTTACGACCTAATAACGACACTTAAGAAAATCCTGGCCCTCGAAGTTCTATAAAGATAGTCCACTTCCTGGTTGGCGTTCCAGGTGCGGAAATACTCAAAAGTAGCATTTCTTACGAATTTCTTACGAATCATTTCATTTTTATAACTTTTTTCTCATGTCTAGTATGTATGTCCGAAGCACACAAGGAAGGATATCTATGTCTGAAGCACACAAGGCAGGATATTTATGTCTGAATCACACAAGGCAGAATATTTATGTCTGAAGCACACAAGGCAGGATATTTATGTCTGAAGCAGACAAGGAAGAATATCTATGTCTGAAGCACACAAGGCAGGATATCTATGTCCGAAGCACACAAGGCAGGATATTTATGTCCGAAGCACACAAGGCAGGATATCTATGTTGTGTTCATCGAAACAGGCCCAAGTTTTACACTGAGTGTATAAATACATTTTTAAACATATTAACTATATGTATTACTGTGTTAGAGTGTCATTTTGTGTCATTTTGGTTGGTGGTTTGCCCCAGGATTTTGCAAATGCAAAAAATGTGCCGCAGCTCAAGAAAGGTTGAAAAACACTGCCATAGACATACAACGTATATAGACAGACTACAATCTACAGTGGTGGTTGAGAGCTCACCCGACCGGGCAGGCCTCGAACTCATGACCTTCTGGTCAGTGGAGATCTTATGCAGCTGACTCCCAGCCAGCTGCGCCACATTCCCGGTGAACCAAATCCAAAGACAGTGTGATAAAATACAGGCAAAATGTAAACATACTTTCCGGAAATATCCTCCAATGCTGTTCACGTTGCTTCTACCGGGATGCCAAGTGGCTAAATCCAAAGAGATCTTTTATGGCAACAATATAAATAAATAAAAACCAGATAGGCAACAAGGGATCGCTTTCAATTCCAGGTCTCTCTTAAATTAAATCTCGACTTCATTATATACTTAACTGTAATATTCCTATTGAACTCCATCGGGGATAAGGAAAGTTAATTAGAGGTGTAGCGTTTGGAACCAATGAAGATAAATGACAGTATGAGCCACAACTCAATAGCTTTATGGGAACACCTATTAGCACTTTTATCCATTAGGCGCAGGGTCAGAGATTAATCCTGTGTGTCACTTAGCCATTTGATTCACGCAACCATTTCGGAAGATGAAGGGATGGGTTTTCTCCCCAGAGTTGGCAGGTGGTAAAATGGGACTCTGGGGGATATCTCCATCTATTGAGATAATAAATTCATTGCTTCCTTGAGATTTGGTGTAATAGGACCAAACATGAAGCGTGGAGGAGCTGAAATGATTGTTTCCACTTTCGAAATATTCTTGCGAAACAACAAATATCCTTTCAAATAGTCTATTTATTTATTTATTTATTTATTTACTTCATTTCTATTCCGCCCTTCTCCCCCCGCAGGGGACGCAGGGTGGATTACAATGTACACATTACATTTAGACACACAAACACACAAGACAGACAGAGGCAATTTAACAGCTGGCCACCAGGAGGAGCTGTGACAATGACAACATTCACACTTGCCTCAATTTATTTATTTGTTTGTTTATTTATTTGTTTGTTTACTTAATTTCTATTTCGCCCTGTTCACCCCGCAGGAGACTCAGGGCAGATTACAATGTATACATTACATTTAGACACACAAACACACAGGACAGACAGAGGCAATTTGACATCTGGCCACCAGGAGGAGCTGTGGCAATGGCAACATTCACACTTGCCTCAATTTATTTATTTATTTGTTTATTTATTTATTTGTTTACTTAATTTCTATTCCGCACTTCTCACCCCGCAGGGGACTCAGGGCGGATTACAATGTATACATTACATTTAGACACACAAACACACAAGACAGGCAGAGGCAATTTAACATCTGGCCACCAGGGGGAGCTGTGACAATGGCAACATTCACACTTGCCTCAATTTATTTATTTATTTATTTGCTTAATTTCTATTCCGCCCTTCTCACCCCGCAGGGGACTCAGGGCGGATTACAATGTACACATTACATTTAGACACACAAACACACAAGACAGACAGAGGCAATTTAACACCTGGCCACCAGGGGGAGCTGTCACACTCCTACATTCCTCAGCGTGTTTTCTGGAGATCTTTTTATGGCCTCGTAAATCAGTTAAATTTAGCCTTCCCACTAGGTGGTACCTTAATTTTCTACTTGACAGATGCAACTGTCTTTTGGGTTGCCCTCCCAACCAAACTCCAGAGGCAGACTGCTATCTGGAAAATGAAGTTAAAGAGGCCTCAAAAAGAAATACATTAGTCATAATGGGGGACTTCAACTATCCCCAAATAGATTGGCCAAATTCTTGTTCTACGCATGAAAGAGAGACAAGGTTCCTCGACATGCTAGCTGATTATTCCCTTGAGCAGATGGTCATGGAACCAACCAGGGGAAAGGGGATCCTGGACTTGGTTCTAACTAATGAACAAGATCTCGTTCAAGATGTCCTTGTAACTGAGCCCATAGGTACCAGAGACCATAACACAATAACCTTCAACATAAGTTTGGATAGCAAAATGGCAGTGAAAACTAACACGCAGACATTAAACTTTCACAAAGGGAATTTCACCAAAATGAGAAAAATTGTAAAGAACAAACTAAAAGGAGCAGTAAAAATAATCAAATCCCTCCAAAATGCTTGGAAACTGTTTAAAAATACCTTAAAACAGGCCGAACTAAAATGCATTCCAATAAAAAGAAAGAGGCATGGAAAGTCCAAAAGGACACCAGTATGGCTTACAAATGAAGTAAAAGATGTGATTGGAAAGAAGAAAAACTCATTTAAGAAATGGAAGGCTCTTCCTACCGAGGAGAACAGAAAGGAACACAAGCTCTGGCAAACTAAATGCAAAGCAACAGTCAGGAAAGCCAAGAGAGATTTTGTGGCACACATAGCAAAGAATATTTAAAAAAAACAACAAAAACTTATTTAAGTACATCAGAAGCAGGAACCCAACTAGAAAAGCAGTTGAGCCACTTGACGACAATGGTCAGAAAGGGAAAATCAGCGAAGACAAGGAGATTGCTGAGC
Source organism: Anolis apletophallus (assembly GCA_030556195.1). Classification (NCBI taxonomy): domain Eukaryota; kingdom Metazoa; phylum Chordata; class Lepidosauria; order Squamata; family Anolidae; genus Anolis; species Anolis apletophallus. The sequence goes on from JARBWK010000016.1 coordinate 39,119,605, forward strand.
GGCTAAATGACTTCTTTGCCTCCCGTTTTCACACAAGAGGACAGACAACATATGCCTGCAGCTGAGTCAGTTTTTTCAGGGAGGGAATTAAAAGAATTAAAACAGATAGAGATAAACAAGGAGGATGTTCTCATATGCCTTACTAAACTAAATGTCAACAAATCACCAGGTCCAGACGGCATCCGCCCCAGAGTTCTTAAAGAACTCAAGTGTGAAATTGCTGAACTTCTAGCTAAGATATATAACCTTTCTCTAAGATCAGGCACTGTACTCGAGGACTGGAGGGAGGCAAATGTAACATCGCTCTTCAAGAAAGGATCCAGGGGTGATCCAGGAAATTATAGACCGTCAGTTTAACCTCAGTTCCAGGCAAAGTGATGGAAACCATTATTAAAGAAAATATTACTAGGCACATAGAAGAACAGGCATTGCTGAAGGAAAATCAACATGGTTTCTGCAAAGGCAAATCATGTCTTACTAACTTGTTAGAATTCTTTGAGGGTGTAAATAAACACATAGATAAAGAGGACCCAATTGATATTGTTTACCTTGACTTTCAAAAGGCTTTTGACCAAGTCCCTCACCAAAGGCTCCTAAATAAGCTCTTCAGCCATGGAATCAGGGGACAGGTCTTGTCCTGGATTGGAACCTGGCTAAACTGTAGGAAACAAAGGGTGGTAATAAACGGACACTTCTCTGGGTGGAAAGAGGTGAGAAGTGGCGTACCCCAAGGTTCAGTTTTGGGTCCGTTACTTTTTAATTTATTCATTAATGACCTGGATGTAGGAGTGAATTGTGAGGTAGCAAAGTTTGCAGACGACACTAAATTGTTCAGGGTACACCTACCAATTGATGGGTCAAAGCTTTCCGAGACAAACCAGGAAAGGGATCTTGGGGTCTTGGTGGACAGCTCAATGAAGATGTCAACCCAGTGCGCAGCAGCAGTGAAAAAAGCAAATTCTATGCTAGGCATGATCAGAAAGGGAATCGAAATTAGGTCAGCAAATGTTGTATTACCTCTCTACAAATCGATGGTAAGGCCACATTTGGAGTACTGTGTACAATTCTGGTCTCTGCACCTTAAGAAGGATATAACGGAACTGGAAAAGGTACAGAAAAGGGCAACAAGAATGATCCAAGGGATGGAGCGGCTCCTTATGAAACCAGGTTGCAACGCCTTGGTCTTTTCAGCCTTGAAAGATGGCGTTTAAGAGGTGACTTGATCGAAGTGTATAAAATCATGCATGGGATAGAAAAGGTGAATAAAGAAAAATTATTTTCTTTTGTCACAAAACACTAGGACTAGAGGGCACTCCTGAAGCTCCAAGGTAGGAAAGTTAGGACTAATAAAGGGAAATATTTCTTCACCCAGAGGGTCATTGGGTTATGGAACTCACTTCCAGAAGAGGTTGTGACAGCTGTCAGCCTGAACAACTTCAAGGCAGGATTAGACAGATTCATGGATACCAAGTGTATTGGACGTTACTGAAAAGGACATTCAAGTGCCACCTCGGAGTTGGTTGAGGTAGGCAGGATTTCCCTGGGTACTGGTTGTGGGGGATCGGGAGCAGGTCAGGGTTTTGCCCTCCCTTCTGCTTGAGATCCCTGTGTACAACTGGTGGGCCACTGTGTGATACAGAATGCTGGACTAGATGGGCTGAGGTCCGATTCAGCATGGCTCTTCTTATGTTCTTATGTTCTTAAAGGTCGACAACAGGCTACACAATAGGTCAAGAGCCCACCTCGACCTGGGCAGGCCTCGAACCCATGACCTTCTGGTCAGTAGAGATCCTATGCAGCTGACACCCAGCCAGCTGCGCAATTTCTCCTAAATTTGCAGCAAGGTTTTCCAAATAAAATGTGTGCCAAAGGAGGTGTATGTTACCTTATTTATTTGACTCCAAGACACACCCACCCATATAAACTTATCTAAAAATGGGGTGTGTCTTAGAATCACTGGTGATTTTGTACAGTTAAGTGGAAATGGAAGGGACGTGCTTTAGGAATGAGTACGTAAGGTATTGTGTAGACTTGAAACTGACTGAAATATAATTATAAGTATCTATAACTGCTATTTTCATCTATGAAATGGGAAAGTATGTGCCTTCATCACTTTCGGTCTTCCTCCAGAGTGAAAATCAGGCTACAGACAACGACAACGATGATGATGACGATGATATATGAGGGCAGGTCAATAAGTCAGTGACTTTTTGAATTAAAGACAGGTTTTTGGATTTTAAAATCATTTTATTTTTCAACGTCGTCTCCTTTGAGCTCTATACACTTTGTCCAACATTTCTCCAATTTTTTTATCCCTTCCAAAAAATAGGATTTGCCGAGGTCACCAAAATAGGTATTTGTTTGTGAGATGATTTCATTGTTGGAGTCAAATGTCTTTCCGCCGAGCCATTTCTTCAGGTTTGGAAACAAGAAATAGTCACTCGGGGCTAAATCCGGAGAATAGGGCAGATGAGGGAGCAATTCGTATCCCAGTTCATGGATTGTTGCCATGGGAACTGCACATGTGTGAACCCATGCATTGTCCTGGTGCAAAATAACGTTTTTCTTGGCCACATGCAGTCATGACGGGCACTGCTCTGGCTGCCTACTCTGGACAGCGAGGCACTACGCCCGTTGCCCTTAGTAAAGAGTCTGGGGGTCCAGTTGGACCCGCTGCTGACGATGGAAGCTCAGGTTTCGACCGTCAGCAGATCTGCCTTTTTCCACCTGCGGCAGGCGAGGCGGCTGGCGCGCTATCTCTCCGGAAATGACCTAGCCACGGTAATCCAGGTGATGTAACGCCCTTCACATTCGTCTTCCTTTGTCGGTCATCTGGAAGCTCAAACTGGTGCAGAACGCAGCAGCGAGACTCCTGGCTGGAGTGCCGGCCAGGGCGCATATCACTCCAATCCTGCAACGACTGCACTGTTTACCAATCGAGCACCGGATCATCTTCAAAGTGTTGGTTCTGACCTTTAAGGCCTTGCATGGCCTGAGGCCGGTATACTTAAGGGACCGTCTACGCCCATATGTTCCCCTGAGATCTCTCCAATCAGAGGACCTCAACCCCTTGCAGATTCTGCCTCTGCGAACCATTTGTTTGTCTTCAACTAGACAGAGAGCCTTCTCTGTTGCAGCACCATGCTTGTGAAATAGTCTACCACCTGAAGTGCGAGCAATCAGCGAGCTGCCGGCTTTCCGGAAAGCTTGCAAAACGGCATTGTTCCAGCAGGTATTCAGCCTCTAACTACTCTTGGTTATGGCGGAATATTGTGGAAATTGTTTTATATTCTACTAGCTTTACCTGGCACGCGTTGCTGTGCCCTATTTAGGAGATGCGAGAAAGTCTGAGTATGTAACGGTTGGAATTGATGTTAGTTATGGTCTTGGTGGGGTCATGGCTGTGTCGTTGTGGGTTGTTCTGGTGGGTGGGATGTTGAAGTCCTGTGGAGTTGTTGGTGTGTGGTGTTGCTGGCGTTCTGCATAGCTTGTGGATATACAATGTTTTTTGTTTTTCCATCTGCTGTGTTGATGTAGAGGTTGATGCTTGTGTGGGTGGGGTACTTTGGAAGTGAGTGGAGGTACTTGAAATCCCATCATCCATGGTGTGCCCTCCTCTAGTTGGATGGAGTGTGGGTCATGGGGGCACTGTGTGCCAAGTTGGGTCTTTATCGGTCTTGGTTCTGGGCCACAGTGGTCTGTGGGGAATGAAGGGTTTGAAAGTACTACAAATCCCATAATCCATGGATGTACATTAAATCCCATCATCCATGGTCCACCCTCCTCCAAACTGCAGTAGAATGTAACGTGGGTCATAGGGGCTTTGTGTGCCAAGGTAGGTTACTGTAAATTCAGGCCATACACAATGTCCCATGAGCTGAGGCCTAGTCGAGAAAATCAAGTTAATGAAGCCTTACTGTCAATTCAGAGCTTAAACAGCATCCCATTAAGTGAGGCCTAGTCAGGGAAATCAAGTTAATGAAGTCTTACTGTCAATTTTGGGCGTGGTCTGTGATTTGTAGGGGTTTAAATTTTCTGTGGGAAGTGAATTGGGTGTTTGTGTTGGCGACTGCCTCAGGCCTTTGCCTTATCCTCCTCTGCCAGCTTATTATGGGTCGGAATGTTCATGTTGGCTGACCAATGGAGACGTTATGCAAATACTCCCTCATTCAACCAATCATGTTGTCAGAATGTAGAGGCCGGGAGATTCGTTGGCAGCCGGGGAGGACGCTGGGAAATGTAGGTTTTTTTGTATTGTTGTTTTGGGGGCCTTCTAGGTTTTGGGGGGGAAAGTTTATTTGCTAAAAACCTACCTTGTCTGAGGCCTATTTTTGTTGCCAAGTTTGGTGTCTTTGCCTTGTAAGGTTTCTCTGCCTAGGACGGTCATTCCATGACGGGACCTCCTTTATATAATAGATTGTTCTTATGCTCTTTGTTTGTAGTTCGATATGCCGTAAACCGTCCTGAGCCAACTGGAAAGGACGGTATACAAATCGAAATAATAAATAAATAAAATAAAACATAGGCCAACTGGACGGAGTGGCAGACTTAAGTGATTTTCTCTATCAGAAATAGCACTTTGCAATTGGCAGAAGGCACATTATTTCAATTTCTGAACACCAGTATATTTTACATAAATCCTCTCTCTCTCTCTCTCTCTCTCTCTCTCTCTCTCTCTCTCTCTCTCTCTCTCTCTCTATATATATATATATATATATATATATTCCCCCTGAGCACTCTACGTTTCGTTCCATGAATAATTGAAACCAACAAATGTATTCATATTCCTTCTATGACTCAGAGGACTGAATACTTCCAACTTGAAGCATCGAGGCAGAAAAGTCTCTCTGAAATCTCTGCTTCCGATTTGGGTGACCTAATCCCAGGCACACAGTTAGCCAGGGTTATTTCCCAAGAAATGCAACATCCCTGCAAGCTCTGTACTTTTTGAAGACTTTTTTTTATATTAGCAAACATGTTTACTTATAGTGCTACAGTTTGTCTGGATCACATTTCGGATAATGCTCCTTGCCATACATACAGTTCTCACAACTCATTTGGAATATATACAATTATGAAGCAGAGATTGACTCCAAGTCACAAAGAGACATAGGAAAAACGTTCCCACACAGACTGTGGTTATGTTAAGCCACAGATACAAATGAATGCCATTGAATATCTCACTTCTGGGCCCAGTATCATTGAGTCAATGCAGTTAAAGTGATGCCAAACTGCTAGGGATGTGCAGTCCATTAAAGAAAAACAGTTCAAAAATCATAAATAAATAAATAATAAATGAAATACAAAACTGGGGGCGCCGATGCTTCATTTCTAAAGTGTTTCTAAAATATAGTTTGTGAAAAATGTATTACTATAACAAGTAACACTACTTGCTATTTTGTTGCGTGTGTAAGGGTGATACACCTCCCGCCATAAAACCAATGAGGCACGAACACAAGGGTTTTGAATGAAAATTGGCCACAACCCATTTATTGAAAAACAGGAACAAGGGTTGTCGGCCATGCATGGGTCCTGGATCAGGGGAGGACAGCCCACATATGTCCAAAGACGCTTGCATGCCTGGGTGCCGCTGGCCCAATACCGGTCAACTGGAACTTGGCACCCCAGGGGGCCAGGGTGTTATCCCTGCCAAGAACTAAAGTGCAAGAAAGCAATTCAGGTATATGAATAATACAGTAATCAAATAGTATCAAAAATAATTTTGTATTCGCAAGTACGCAATTAGAATAATTCAAAATCCACAATGGGAACTAAATAGTGCAATGTCCTAAGTACAATGCGATGACATAATAGCAAGGTACAACACTGTGAGAACTAACAATTGGGTTAGGTACAGTTTGGCAAAGCACATGCAATGTATAACAGTAATCCAATACAGAAGTCTGTAGCCAGGAAGATAATGGTACCTTCGTGGCTACTGGGTCGCTACAATGCAAATAAACAATAATAGTAACCTTAATAGGCGCTTGAAAATTGTAGAGAGCCAGCAGTGAAGTCCGTATCTAGCGGAAGGGAAGGAAAATTCACGGAGACTGCTCAAAGATACCCATACGTGGAGGGCGCATGTGCAGGCTTGCTCAATGGCACGCCGCAGGGCAGGCTGGTCTTCGTAGTCCGTGAGGAATGCTAATTGGGGCTGGTGCGGCCAATGCGCAGGCATGGACACCCACAATGGCACGCCGCAGTGGTGCTTGGTCTTAGTAGTTCGATTGGTGCCCAGGAAGTGTTCAGGAATAATGTTGAACTGGCGGTACAGTTATGGGTAAACACAACCCCACAAGGGTCTCACCTAAGTGAGAATAGTGGGGAGAAGTGCCTGATGGCAGGAGCTCACCCCTAGGCCGGCGGAGGGCTGTTCAGTCACTGGGACTTCTTCAGAGGCAATGTATTGAATGCAATGACGTCCTCAAGGGTGTATAATCTTCACGAGTGTCTCAAGTCACAAGGAGGACGGACCATCCCATAGGCAGGAAATGTACTTGCGAATACAAAATTATTTTTGATACTATTTGATTACTGTATTATTCATATACCTGAATTGCTTTCTTGTATTTACCACGGTGTTGCCCCTTGCTGTTACTAAGAACTAAAGTGCGTCAAGGACTGACATGGTTTAGTTCTTCTATACACACTGCTAAACCACAATGTTTAAAGGGGCAGTATCAAAGAAATACCAAGACATAGCATATATAGGTAAAAACCACTATATTGTATGGCAGTATATGCTCAATAGCAGAACAATATTACAAACAGTACAATGTAATGCAAATAATCAATTGTGTGATTAATACACAGTATGAGCATGAATCACAAGCCCATATACATGGTTGGGCGAAGGAGTATTCCACTCGTCACTGAGTAACTCTTAGTGAAGTCCTGGGTGTAGTGACCCATGGACCTGCGACTGAGTCAATAGGGGAACCTTGGTAGGTGGCAGGGCTGGTGGCTGCTATGGTGGGCAGGCGCCAACGGCTGGAGGTAAGCTGACGACGCCAAGCTGGCCGTTTCGCGTATCCGCTTCCTCAGGGCGCTGATCACTTCTGACCGCTCCTCCCCAGTATTGTAGTAGACCGTGGGAAATTGGAACCTCCAGGGAAGGGGGGGAGAGTCTAGTGTGTTGAAATATAAAAACCCTAAGATTGCAGCCCGGGAGATAACTCAAAAGAGCAATCTGTATTGAAACGGGGAAACGCGAAATCTCTCGTTTCGACTTTGAGTCTAAATTGGTCTACTACAATACTGGGGAGGAGCGGTCAGAAGTGATCAGCATACAAATCGGAGCCCCCAATGACACAGTGGGTTAAACCGCTGAGGTGCTGAACTTGTTCCCACTCACGGTCACTGTCAACCACCTCCCCTGCTTTTTTGTAATCAATCCAAGTTGTATAGAGGCTTGTTTTGTGGCTTTTGCAATTCTCCAGTATCATTTTGTCAATTAGAATCTGATATTTATTGCTTGTTATTATTATTGTTCTTGTTGTTGTCTCGGCATTACTTCACGAACGAAGATTCAGGAAGGACTCATCCCACGCTTTTTACAAGTGCGTTGATGACTAAAAAGGCCAATCTGAGATAGGCAAGTTTGGTTGCAGAAAGCACAGCAGAAAGTCTCCTTGGGTGATGTTGTTTCCAAGTTGGGGTTCTTTCTGCGTTTTCATTTCTCTTCGAGACCCATTCGGCATTTCTTCTCGAAAGAGGCCGCAGCATTGTGGATAGTGCATCTCCATGCCTCCCGATGTGAGGCCAGGGTGGACCATTGTTGGTGATCAATCTGGCCGAGCCTGAGATGTTGTCTCAGGGAGTCCTTATATCTTTTTGGGGGGGCGCCTCTCTTGCGTTGTCTCGTGGCGAGTTCACCGTAGAATAGTATCTTTGGGAGGCGGTGGTCCTCCATCCTAGAGATGTGCCCTGCCCAGCGCAGCTGTGTTCTCAATAGCATGGCCTCAACGCTGGTGATCCCTGCTTGCTCAAGGACAGCAACATTAGTCACATAGTTGGTCCAGTGTATATTTAGGATTGAGCGAAGACAACGCTGATGAAAGCGTTCGAGGAGTCGTAGGTGTTGGCGATAGGTGACCCATGTTTCAGACCCATATAGGAGAATAGACAGTACAATAGCTCTGTACGCACTGATTTTGGTGCTTTGCCTCAGGTGTTTGTTACTCCAGACTCTTTTGTGAAGCCTTCCGAATGCATTATATGCCTTTGCTAATCTGTGATCTATTTCTTTGTCAATCTTGGCATCTGAAGGGATTATGCTTCCCAGGGAGGTGAATTGCTGGACGGACTTAAGCACAGATGTGCCTATGCTGATGTGGGGGTGATGGTGTTCTTCCTGTGGTGCGGGCTGGTAGAGGACTTCCGTTTTCTTCAGGCTGACTTCCAGCCCAAACTGCTCTGCAGCTGTTGCAAAGCAGGATGTTAGGCACTGGAGGGCTGCTTCTGAATGGGCGACAAGGGCAGCATCGTCAGCAAAAAGCAGCTCACAGACTAGATGGTTTAGAGCAGGGATGGGCAGTTGGCGGCCCGGGGGCCGGATGCGGCCCCTTGGGCGCTCCCATCCGGCCCGAGGGCCTTGGGCAGCGCTGCTTACCGGGAGAGGGAGCGGTTGCAGCGCTGCTTATCGGCGAAAATGGGAGGCCCGGGCAGGTAGAAAGCCATGCGTGGCTTTGTTTACGGCAAAAGCAAGCAAGGGAGGCAAACGCAGGGTCCCCTTCCTCTCACGCACGCTTGAAAACAAACTCCGGAGGATGCCCCGCCCCCTGAGCGTCTCCCGCGATGACATCGCAGCCGGCATCGCCGAACACTCTCAGGGGGCGGCGCTTCCTCCACAGTTTGTTTGGCAATGTGAACGAGAGGAAGGGGACCTCGCGTTCGCCTCCTATGCTTGTTTTTCGCCAGATACAAAGCAAAAAGCAAGCATAGGAGGCGAATGCGAGGTCCCCTTCCTCTCGTTCACGTTGCCAAACAAACTGCGGAGGAAGCGCCGCCCCTGAGCGTGTTCGGGCGATGCCGGCTGCGACGTCATCGTGGGAGATGCGCAGGGGCGGGGCGTCCTTCAGAGTTTGTTTTCAAGCGTGCGCAAGAGGAAGGGGACCCCGTCGCCTCCCTTGCTTGCTTTTGCCGTAAACAAAGCCACACATGGCTTTCTACCTGCCCGGGCCTCCTTTTCGCCCCGGTAAGCAGCGCTGCCACCGGCTACCTGGCATCGCCAGGGAAGGCGCGCTGCCCGGACCTCCTCTTCCAAAGGAGGAAAGAAGAGGTATGTTATTGTGTTCTGGGAGATATAATATAAATTTAATTGCTTCATTGATATAATTGTGTTCTGGGAGATATAATATAAATTTAATTGCTTCATGGATATTATTGCCCACCCCTGTACTATAATATAATAATTATGATAATAATACTAATAATATATGAATATTTCTTGATATATTAGTATGTTAATATTAACGATGTGTAATATATGGTAAATATAGTAAGTGAAATAAATAAATTATGTAGATTAGCATGTAGTTCCGCCTTTAGGTGCGGCCCTGCATAATATTTTTTTGCTCTCATGTGGCCCCTTGGAAAAAATAGTTGCCCACCCCTGGTTTAGAGTCTTAGTGCGAGTCCTCAGACGGCTTAAGTTGAACAAGCTGCCATCAGTACGATAGGGTATATATACGCCGTCTTCTTCTTCGAGGTCTGCCGTAGCCCTTTGGAGCATCATGCTGAAGAAGATTGTAAATAGGGTTGGTGCAAGAACACAACCTGGTTTCACTCCATTAGTTACTAGAAAAGGCTCCGAGAGAGCATCGCCGTATCTGACTTGACCGCGCTGGCCCTCATGTAACAGGATAATAATTTTGAGGAATTTGGCGGGAAATCCTAGACGTTCTGGGATCTGTCACACACCTTTTCTGCTCACAGTGTCGGTTTTGGTGAGGTCGACAAATGTTACATAGACTCATTATTATTATTATTATTATTATTATTATTATTATTAAATAAACCTGTTGGTGACGATGCCTCCTTTTCTTCACTAACCAAACTGTGCTGTCACCAAATCAAACTGGTTTTATCAATGGCATGTCCATCATGACGTAAGTTCTGCCTTGCGGGATAGTTCTATAGATCAGTGTTTCCCAACCAGTGTGCCGGGGCACACTAGTGTGCCGTGAGTGATCATCAGGTGTGCCTTGGGAAATTTGCCTCTTCCTCCTCCCCTCCCTCTCCTCCCACTTCCTGGTGCTGCTGCTGCTGGTGGCAGAGGCCGAGGGAGAAGGTGGCGGCGGAGGCGTGGGGGCCCTGAAGCCAAGGAAGTGCAGTAGCCGCAGCAAGAAGAAGGATGATGCCAACACCCCCTCCTCCATCCTCCCCGCTTTCTTTTCTCTCCGGGGCTTGTTTCCTTCGGGGCCATCACCATGTCCTCCTCCTCTTCCTGCAACAGCGGCGGCGGCGTGGGGCCCCTCCACCCCAACCAGACAGTGGAGACCCTTTTAATGTATGATGTGGACAGTGGAGACCCCTATAATACATGATGTGGACAGTGGAGACCCCTATCATACATGATGTGGACAGTGAGACCCCCTATCATGCATGATGTGGACAGTGGAGACCCTTTTAATGTATGATGTGGACAGTGGAGACCCCTATAATACATGATGTGGGCAGTGAGACCCCCTATCATGCATGATGTGGACAGTGGAGACCCTTTTAATGTATGATGTGGACAGTGGAGACCCTTTTAATGTATGATGTGGACAGTGGAGACCCCTATCATACATGATGTGGACAGTGAGACCCCCTATCATGCATGATGTGGACAGTGGAGACCCTTTTAATGTATGATGTGGACAGTGGAGACCCCTATAATACATGATGTGGACAGTGAGACCCCCTATCATGCATGATGTGGACAGTGGAGACCCTTTTAATGTATGATGTGGACAGTGGAGACCCCTATAATACATGATGTGGACAGTGAGACCCCCTATCATGCATGATGTGGACAGTGGAGACCCTTTTAATGTATGATGTGGACAGTGGAGACCCCTATAATACATGATGTGGACAGTGAGACCCCTATCATGCATGATGTGGACAGTGGAGACCCTTTTAATGTATGATGTGGACAGTGGAGACCCCTATAATACATGATGTGGACAGTGAGACCCCCTATCATGCATGATGTGGACAGTGGAGACCCTTTTAATGTATGATGTGGACAGTGGAGACCCCTATAATACATGATGTGGACAGTGAGACCCCTATCATGCATGATGTGGACAGTGGAGACCCTTTTAATGTATGATGTGGACAGTGGAGACCCTATAATACATGATGTGGACAGTGAGACCCCCTATCATGCATGATGTGGACAGTGGAGACCCTTTTAATGTATGATGTGGACAGTGGAGACCCCTATACATGCGGGGACAGTGGAGACCCCCTATCATGCATGATGTGGACAGTGGAGACCCTTTTAATTTATGATGTGGACAGTGGAGACCCCTAAAAATCCATGATGTGGACACTTCAGGCCCCATAATGCATGATGTGGACTCACCGTGAAGCTGCATGAAGCTTCTGAGTGTATACATACATTTAAAAACATATGAACTATATGTATGACTGTGTTGGAGTGTCATTTTGTGTCATTTGGTTGGTGGTGTGCCCCAGGATTTTGTAAATGTAAAAAGTGTGCCGCGGCTCAAAAAAGGTTGGGAAACACTTAACTAGGGGGATACTTCTGTCTGTAGTGCAACACCTTTTGACAACCAACGAACTTCTGTATGAAGCAGCAAACGATTAAATTCTTAATCATTTTCAATACAAGGCTGTTTAAATAATCTGTCATTCAATTATTTGCTTTCAGAACTCCAGCAACAATGGAATTTAACCAAACTTGGCATAGAGAACTCCCATGAGGAACAGAGAATGCTGGAGGGGCTGGGGAAAACAGACCTTGGCATTTGGGACCTGTTTTGATTTATAGTTCACCTGCAATCAATGAGCATTCTGAACTCCAGCAACAACGGAATTTAACTTAAACATGGCATAGAGAACTCCATGAGCAACTGAAAATACTTGGGCGGTCTGGGGAAAATAGCCCTTGACATTTGGGAGCTCCGGAGATTTATAGCTCATGGCAGGAGCGCGCCATCTGGCTGGTGAGGCCCAAAGATCACCTGGAAGAGGGCCAAAGATCACCTTGGTGCGCCCGATCACCATAATGAGCACCCCTGGTATATATATATGCCGTCTTCTTCTTCGAGGTCTGCCATAGCCCTTTGGAGCATCATGCTGAAGAAGATTGTGAATAGGGTTGGTGCAAGATCACAACCTTGCTTCACTCCGTTAGTTATTAGAAACGGCATCTCCGTATCTGACTCGACCGCGCTGGCCCTCATGTAACAGGATAATAATTTTGAGGAATTTGGGGGGACATCCTAGACCAGTGTTTCTCAACCTTCCGAATGCCGCAACCCCTAATACAGTTCCTCGTGTTGTGGTGACCCCCAACCATAACATTTTTTTTGTTGCTACTTCATAACTGTAATTTTGCTACTGTCATGAATCATAATGTAAATATCTGACATGCAGGGTGTATATTCTGGACCAAATTTGGCTCAAATACCAGGCACACCCAAATTTGAATACTGGTGAGGTGGGGGGATTGATGTTGTCATTTGGGAGTTGTAGTTGCTGGGAGTTATAGTTCACCTACAATCAGAGAGCATTCCGAAATCCACCAATGGGGAATTGAACCAATCTTGGCACACATGACCAACAGAAAATACTGGAAAGGTTTGATGGCCATTGACCTTGAGTTTTGGAGTTGTGGTTCACCTACATGCAGAGAGCACTGTGGACTCAAACAATGATGGATCTGAACCAAACTTGGCACGAATATTAAATATGCCCAAATGTGAACACTGGTGGAATTTGGGGAAAATAGACATTGACATTTGGGAGTTCAAATTGCTGGGATTTATAGTTCACCTGCAATCAAAGAGCACTCTGAACCCCATCAATGATAGAATTGGGTCAAACTTCCCACACAGAACCCCCATGATCAACAAAAAACTGTGTTTTCTGATAGTAATTGGCGACCCCTCTGACACCCCCTCACGACCCCCCAAGGGGTCCCGACCCCCAGGTTGAGAAACACTGTCCTAGACGATCCAGGATCTGTCACACACCTTTTCTGCTCACAGTGTCGAAGGCTTTGGTGAGGTCGACAAATGTTACATAGACTCCTTATTATTATTATTATTATTATTAAATACACTTGTTGGTGACGATGCCTCCTTTTCTTCACTAACCAAACTGTGCTGTCACCAAATCAAACTGGTTTTATCAATGGCATGTCCATCATGACGTAAGTTCTGCCTTGCGGGATAGTTCTATAGATCACTCTGCTCTTCCTATTTCAAAAAACGAAATGCCTGATCTACCTTTGAATAATGAGTAAAGGGAAAGACAGGTTTTGTGTTGCAGGGAGACATTTCTCAAGTCATTCCTTGGCCACGTTTCTTGATAACAGACATCAATAGATCTCTCTTCCATGCATTTCACGAAACTCTTCTGAAACAGGGGACCGCGGTTTCAATCTCCCTCCTTCAAAGACACTTCGTTACGCCTTGTTTTCTGCTTGAGTTCCCTCTCAGCAAATAAAAAGAATTCTGGAATATCGATTTTCGTACACTTTGCTCATTGAACACACATTCCCTTTGAATAATTTATTTGTATTTTAGGCATTTTCTACCCGCATTCCTACATAAAATTCCATTCTGAAGATTTTTTTCCCCTTCCCTTCTTCTTTTTTTTTAGGTATCCTCGAGATTTGCTTTCTTCTGTTGCGTTTGAATTCAATTTGGAGATACAAATCAGGACAAACATCAAAGTCTGATATAATTTGTCGAAATAAGTATTCAAAAAGAAACAAAACCAAACAAGACTCAAATCTCGCCATCCATAATTGCAGTGTAGAAAGAAGTTCAGCAGCAGACACTTTCTGGGATGTTCCTTTGAATCTATTGGCAGCACCATGGTTTACATCTATTAGTAAGGGTAAACCTGAGGGAGAAATGTGAATTTTTGAAGACATCTGGCAACAGCCCTCTATGGGTCTGAAAGGGAGGAAAGCATCTGTGTTGTTGCTATGTGTTTTCAAGCCACTCCCAGCCTATGCTGATCCTAAGGCAAACGGTGCTACAGGAAGCTGGCCCTGCGATGGCACCCCGACAAGAATCTAGAACAGGGGTCGGGAACCTTTTTGACTCAGAGAGCCATAAAAGCAAAATATTTTGACATTTATTTCAGTGAGAGCCATATATATATATATATATATATATATATATATATATACACACACACACACACACACACACACACACACACACACAGAGTATATATAGACAGAATTAAACTAATTTAAAAACCATATTCAAAGTTTTGGGCAGGAATGTGATCAGTACGTTGACGACACCCAGCTCGTTCTGAAAATGGAAGGCCAGCCGGACTCCGTACCCTCTTGTTTCCAACAGTGCTTTGAAGCCGTGACTGGTTGGCTGCGTGCCAGTAGATTGAGGGTGAATCCAGCAAAGACGGAGATACTGTGGCTGGGCCGCCCGGTGGGTGGGGAGGTCCGGCTGCCTAGCTTGGATGGCGAGGCATTATGCCCTACATCCTCAGTAAAGAGCCTTGGGGTCATTTTTGACCCGTTGCTGTCAATGGAGGCCCAGGTCTCCAGCATCAGCAAAACCGCCTTTTTCCACCTGCGGCAAGCTGGGCGTCTGGGCCCCCCTACTTATCCAGAGACGACCTGGCCGCAGTGCTCCATGCCACGGTCATCTTGAGACTGGACTACTGTAATGCCCTTTACATCAGCCTGCCCTTGTCAGTGATCCGGAAACTTAAGCTCGTCCAGAATGCCGACTTCTCACTGGGATCCCAGTGAGATATCACATAACACCCATCCTCCAGCAGCTCCGCTGGCTTCCGGTCGAGCATCGGATCACCTTCAAGGTGATGGTGTTAACCTTCAAGGCCTTGCATGGTCTGGGGCCGCTGTATCTGAGGGACCGTCTTTCCCCTACCAACCCCAGAGGTCATTTCGTTCCGAACAAATGAACCTCCTTGAAGTACCGACCTTCAAAGCAATCCGTCTTACATCGACCGGGTGCAGAGCCTTTTCTGTAGTGGCGCCGTCAATATGGAACACTCTTCCAAGCGATGTACAGGCCATGCAGGAGCTTCTCTCCTTCCGCAAGGCCTGTAAGACTCACCTTTTCCGGGTAGCCTTTGATTGCTAGGCCAGAAATCTTTTTTAAACTAGTTTAATATGTATGCTTTTACCTCTGTGTGTTTTACCTCAGGGAGTGGCCGCATACAAATCCAAATAATGAATAAATAAATGAGAGTATATACGTGCATACTATGAGAAAAGGATTCTCCCAGCAGAATGACGGCACACTTCAGACCTGGATCTGCAAAAGGCATGCTCAGGACTCTGGGAAAGAAGAGAACACAGAAGGAAGGGGAAAAGAAAGACAGACAGACAGAAGAAATAAATGAGAGTGGGGAGAGGAAGGAAGAAAAGAAGAACTATGGAAAAGGAAGAAAAGAAAAGCAGGAGAGAGACAAGGTGGGGAAAAGAAAGAAGGAAATGGGAAGGGAAGAAAGGAAAGGGGGTGAGGAAAAAGTAAAGTAATGAAGGGAAAAGAAAAGAAAGAAGGGGAGAGAGGGAAGTGAAAAGAAAGGAAGGAGAAGGAAAGGAAGACTTGAAGAAAAAGAATAGAAGAGGGAGGAAGATAGGAAGAGGGAGGGAGGGAGGGAGAATGGAGGAAAGAAAGAAGGGGAGAGGGAAATGGTGAAGGGGGAGAAAGGAAGGAAGGAAGGAAGAGGGAGAATGGAGGAAAGAAGGAAGGGGAGAGAGGGAGGGAAAAGGAAGGAAAGAAGGAAAGTATGGAAGAGGAAGGAACGAAGAGGGAGGGAGGAAAGAAGGTAAGGAGAGAGGGAGGAAAAGACTGAAAGAAAAAGAGAGGGAAAACAAAAGGAAGAGGAAGGAAAGAAGGAAGGAAGGAAAGAAGGAAGGAAGGAAAGAAGGAAAGAAGGAAGGAAGAGGAGGGCGCGGGGCCAAGGCGGACCTTGGTGTCGACGACAGCCAGGCAGTCCCTCCAGAAGCCGTTGAAGCCCTCTTCTTTGGCCCCGCCCCCTTCGCTTTGATCTACATATTAGATATTTGGATTGGAATTCGTAAGAGTAGCAAAATTATTTATGAAGTAGCAACGAAAATATGGTTGGGGGTCACCACAGCATGAGGAACCTTATTTAGGGTCATGGCATTAGAAAGGTTGAGAACCACTGCATATATATACATATATCTTTCTGTTTAATTGATATTACATTTTAAAAAATTCTAGGGGGGGGGGGGGGTGGTGAGCAATTTTTTTTCTAGAAAGGGGGCAGTAGGCCAAAAGGTTTCGGGAAACCACTGGTTTGAAGGTTCTCTAGAAATTGACGGGCTTTTAAGAGTTCTCTAGAAAAAACAAGGATTCTATGCCTTTAAGAATTCTTTCAAAATAGAGAGAGCTCGTGTGCCTTTAAGAGTTCCCTGCAAGAGACAAAAAAATCATCAAATACAAGCCACTATGTGTCTTTGGGGGATTTCCCAGCAAACACAGCTTTCTCGTGAGAAATATAGGATTCGTAACCGAAAAAATGTTCTGTTTTGAAGCCACCTTTTGAAGAAAGCAGGGTCACAACCTTCAACCCGTATTAAAATCTTTGTGGTTTTTCCTTCTTCCTTCCTTTCTGTATTTACAAGCTAAACCAAATGCGAAAGGCATGTAGTTTGCATTCGAGGTAGATCCGTCACCTTGCGCTTACCGCGAGGCAACCAACTTCGCCAATTGGGACTACCATTTATCAATCTGGCAGAGTTGCAATTTCCATTGTGGCTGAAAATTTATCATGGCTAGTCTCTTTTATATTATGATGATGTTGGTTATGTGGAGGGAGTATATTCTTCTTTTGGAAAGTCTGGGTAGATTTCGGATTCATGCTGATGACAATTACGGTTGTTGTTAATGCGCCAGATGAAGATCACGGCTGTCCCTGAAACCTTGAGCATTTTCCAAACAAAGATTTATTGGCTTGATCTTGTGGCTTTTGTGAGCAGATGTAATGTAACAAAGCAGTCCATCCTCCAAAGAGCAATGGAAACGACTTTTTGTGCCAGAGGAGGGCAGAGAGTGTGAAACCCAGATATTAATGTTTACAATCTTATTTTAAAATTCTACTTTCTCTTTGTTTGTCACAATGCTGGGACTAGGCCCGGCCCCTTAAACACACACACAGAGACGAAAGTCAATTAGCTATTAATTAAGCAATTAAGAACAGGTGAAAAGAATGAATGTCCAATTAATCCAAGTAAAAAGCTAGTAAAATTCAAAAGCCAAAAACGTAGAGTGAATCAAAAAGCAAAGGTCCAATAAATCCTAACGAAATCAACCAAGGCAAGCAATCCGTAGGAACAAAGGCAAAGTCCATGAAAATACAAGGTCCAAGGCAAAGTACTTGGCACGGCAGCCAAACTATGGCTTCAAGGAACTTGGTCGCTTCACTCCCTTCAGATCAGAAGTGGCCGACCAACTGAGGAACGATTCCCAGGGAACGTATACTTAATCCCCCCCTTTGTGGGCCCAGCGCCGCTCTAGGCTTCGTCTCCATTCCCTGCGAGTAGACTCGATGCTTCTCCGGCGATCAAACAACCTGCCCAGCCGATCCGCAGCTGGCTCGCTATCTCTCTGAGAAACTTCCTCCCCTTCGATTTCCATCAAATCATCCCCCGCTGGTTCCCAGATACGTTCCTGGGAACCGTATCCTCCCGGCCTTTCATAAGTATTATCAGAATCTGAGTCCATCTGGCCTTCCTCGTCTGAATAGGCCTCAGGCCAGCTGTCGTCCCATTGCAAACTGTCTGTAGGAGATGTAGGCCCAGCGGCCCCTTCATCCCCTCCATCTGTATCCACAGCAATTTGATCCAAGGCAATTGGAACCCCCGGGGTGGCCCCGGACCCCCCCCCCAGCAGAACTGGGGGCTGAACTGGAGGCTGGGTTGCTACATTGTTTTTCAACATTTCATGAAATATGATCTTTTGGGAAAGGTCAGTTGATGCTCCTGCATGAAGCTCCATAATAAGCAATGGTTCATCCATTTTTGGGTTAGAATTAATGCAGTTTGTAGGGGTGTGCATAATTTCATTTTTAATTAGTATTTCGGATCAAATTTGTTAAATTCGTGCACAGGGAAGGTAAAGGTTTTCCGCTGATTTTAAGTCCAGTTGTGTCCAACTATGGGAGTCGTGCTCATCTCCATTTCTAAGCTGAAGAGCTGCCATTGTCCGGAGACACCTCCAAGGTCATGTGACCGGCGATGGAGCGACCCAACATGGCGACCGGCCTTGAGGACGCTCCACTCCACCATGTGTCCGGCCTCGAGGAGGGAGCAGGACGCGGAGATGGTTGCCTCCCGGAAGTCCCGCCTCTGGAGGATTCCACTCCCTCTGAGAACCCCGGAAGTAATCCCCGCACGGAAGTCCCACCCTTGGAGGACCCCAATGTCAACACAGTCCCTGTCCGGAAGCAGCTAGCCACCCGTAGGAGGAGGCGGCACCGCCGAACGAACACGGAAGCATCGAGCCGAGTGGGAAGCAGGAGGAGCCCCTTGCCGAGAGGACCGGGCCCTCGGGCCCAGGCCCCCCATCGGCCCATTGGATCGGCTGGAGGGGTGGAAGAGACACCCAGCACCAAGGTTGGCTAGGCCCGGGAGGATTCCCCGGACCTTTCGACCAAGGACCTTCTGGAGCTCCAGCTACCGGCAGCTGGAACCCAGAGTGGCAACCTCAGCAGCAAGGACTGCTGCCTTGGACAGCTTGCGGACGTTTCCGACCATCCAGGGCAGACGACTTACCAGCAGTCTGCCCTCTCTGCCCTCCGCTCGCACTCTCGTGCCAGCGATCCTGCTGGGCCCTCCCCGCCTGCCTTCTTTTGACGGCGGGTGGTGTCTCAGTAGGTATCGCTGTTGGCTCTTTCCTCCCTCCCCCTCTTCCCCATCCTTGTGTTCTCTCTACCCATGTCTATTGTACTTTTGTGTTGTTGGTGTTGCCACTGGGCACCCAAACTCTGTAAACCACTTAGAGCCTTCGGGATGAAGCGGTATACAAATGTGAATTAATAATAATAATAATAAAAATAAAAATACATGGAGCATGGTTACCTTGTCAGAGATATTGCAGCAGAGCCAGGGCTGAACCACAAGTTCATTTTATTTGTAAAGAAAACGAAGCATATTACAGAGCATTTCTCTCAGCGTGGCACACAGCACATAAATCATAGCGAACTGGAGCGTGTCCTTATCTACAAATCTTTACATTCCAGAGGTTGAACATACGGGAGCTTTGCTTCCGTCACAGACATGAACTCTCCTTCTCCAGTTAACTCTATAATGGCCTAACTATATTATACAGCTCAGAAAATAGATACAGAAAATAGAAAGCAACCACAGAAAACATTTTAAACTCATCTTTGTCACTATTAAAGCCACTCCACTGCCTGCTGATAAGCTTCCGGGTCCAATTCAAAGTGCAGGTTATTATAAAATCCCTATATGCTTCCGTTCCAACCTATCTTCAAGATCGCATCTCCTTCTATGAACCCGTGCAAACTTTGAGATCTGCCAGGGAGGCCCTCCATCTATAGTGCGGTTGGTGGAGATGAGAGAGAGGGCCTTCTTAGTGGTGGCTCCCCAGCTCTGGAATTCCCTCCTTAGAGAGATAAGGTTAGCCCCCACTCTCCAGGTTTTTCAGTCTAATCTGAAAACATGGGTTTTTTAACAGGCCTTTGATATTGATTAGAATTTTAAGGGTTACACTCGAGGAGTTAGTAATTTGCTTTACTCCGACACTTTTGATTGCTACCTGTAGATAGCCATTTTTATTTGCATTTTATGGAATTTTAAATCTTATTATGTGATCTTTTAATGTGAAATTGCTGTGTAAATGCTGTCATAGTTTTTTATTGTTACTATTATCATTTTTTTATGCTCATGTACTGTGTATTTTATGTGTGCTGTACTTTGGAGTGTTTTTGAGAGCCACCCCGAGTCCTTTTGGGTAGATGGTGGCAGGATATTCAGCTGCATTCGACACTGTCGACCATGACCTGCTGATCCATCGACTCGTCATGGCGGGAGTTCGTGGTCGGCCCCTCAGTTGGTTTGACACATTTCTCCGAGGCCAGTCTCAACGTGTCGAGTACCTAGCTCGAACCTCTGACAGATCCGCCCTCTCATGTGGGGTGCCTCAGGGAGCAATTCTCTCCCCCTCCTCTTCAACGTCTACGTGAGACCTCTTGCCAGCCTCGTGCGTAGCTTTGGTCTGGAGTGCCACCAATATGCGGATGATACCCAGCTGCTTTTACGGCTGGAGCCTGGAGTCACCTCAATACCAGACAATTTCACTTTATGTCTTGAGACTGTATCGAGATGGCTGCGTGCCAGTAGGTTGAAGGTGAATCCTACTAAGACTGAGATTTTGTGGCCTGGCCGCCCGCCTGGAGTGGCGCCCTCCCTGCCCAACTTCGATGGTGCCCCCCTTCATCCATCTTCCATTGTTAAGAGCTTGGGTGTCATCCTGGATTCACAGTTGACTATAGAGGCCCAGATCGCAAATGTTAGTAAGCAGGCCTTTTTCCATCTCCGGCAGGTGAGACAGCTGGCACCTTACCTCTCAGAGGAAGCCTTGGCTACAATCATCCATGGGACGGTCACATCTAGACTGGATTATTGTAACGCCTTGTATGTTGGCCTTCCCCTGTCGACTACTCGGAGGATCCGCATTATTCAGAACGCAGCTGCCAGGCTACGTACAAAAACAACGTTGAGATGCCACATAACTCCAACTCTGTGACATCTGCATTGGCTTCCAATGGAATTCCGGGTCCTGTTTAAGTTGTTGGTTCTGACTTTTAAGACACTTTATGGTTAGGGGCCAGCATATCTCAGAGACCGCCTGCGGTGAAGCTACGTTCACATCAACCGGCTGGACAGGGTGGACCCTCTCTTAAAGATCCCACCGCTGCCGCCAATATGTGACCACTCCACTTCTTAACCGGCCTCAGACTGGACAATCTTTCTATGTCCACACTGCTGACCTCCAATCCAAGGAAACCTCGAAGTTACCTCAGCAACTTCACGTTTATTGGCAGGGTACTGTCTCACCCCTTCACCATTTAACTGACTGGAGTTTTAAAACTTCTCAGTGACTACTTGACCACGCTGCCACCATTTATCCGGCTGACCACTGACTTTGAGGGCCACCACCAATAAAAGAATCAGGAGAGGTGTTTTCCTTTTAAGATGCAAACAATTTATTTTGACACAAATGGGTACAATCTTGGTTGGTTTCAAACTTCCTTAGAGGCACAACTTTTTCTGTTACATAACACAATGGGGACCTATTATAGGGTTTCCACTAAACCTCTATAAACCCCTGCAACTTTAACTAGGGTCTCTATACCCTTTAACTGGACTGCTCACTAGCAGACCTTAAGACACACACTAACACTGGACCGTTCTCTTTCAGTCCTTAGGACACTCTAAACTAGAACATAACTCCTCCCCCTCTCATTTGGCAGTTGGCTTCCCGCTCTTTTCCAACTGTAGAATTCAAACCTGAACATTCTACTAGCCTCTAGCCCTGGTTGCCATGGCGACAGCTCTTCTAAGCTTCTGCCATGCCTCCCTTCTGTTTCACCCACAGAAACAAACCATAGAACATTCAAAACAACATACATTTTAACACATGTCACACAACATTTACACACAAATAATCAACATCATTACACCGCCTCTTCCCTCCTTCTTCGCCGCCAATGGTTGCCATGACTCCTCCAACTAGACTTACTGTATGTTCCAGGCCCCAGGGAAGTACGTCTCGAGAGCACGAGATGCAGGGCCTTCTCCATCTCTACCCCTGTCTTGTGGAACTCCTTGCCTCCCCACTTGAGGGCCATGCGTGACCAGCGACCCTTGCTCAGGCACTCAAGACGTGGCTTTTTTAGAGCTTTTGAT
This sequence comes from Anolis apletophallus, assembly GCA_030556195.1. Lineage (NCBI taxonomy): Eukaryota > Metazoa > Chordata > Lepidosauria > Squamata > Anolidae > Anolis > Anolis apletophallus. The sequence continues at coordinate 39,141,755 of JARBWK010000016.1, forward strand.
GTTTAATGCAGTCGATTTGGTATTGTGTATTTTTTTTAAATGCAGTTGTTTTATGTAAATCGCCAGGAGCATTTTAATGGAGGGCAATGAACAAGTGAGAAACTGATGATGATGATGATATAATAAAAGTTTTATTATAGTATTAAAATGTTCTGAATGCAAGACAACCAACTGACTTGAAAGAATTGTATTTTCCTCCTAAGAATGCCATTTTCATTTTATTTTTTCATATCAAGTAGACACAGGACCTGATAGGCTTCCAAGCATGAAATAACACATCTGGTGGGATTTCCGCATACTGCAATAGGTAGGATGCCTCAATAGGAGATTGATGTAAAATGGACACATTAGTCCACCTCTAGAGGAAAGGAGAGAACATCAAGCGATTGCATTTCAGTGTCATTTGCTATGTTGTATACTAAGCTGGCAAAACAAAAGGCTTTTAGAGAAATAAGAGATATCTCTTCCTCTCTCTGTATGCAGCTTGACATATTTTTGGACAGAAATTGCTGTAATATGTAACTTTCTGAATTCTCCTCTCCATGTATGAAATGTTGTATATGTTTTTTTCCCAAGGTAAACTTGGAGAAAGCGGTTGTGTGAGATCATCCAGAGTTTGGGCCTTCGGTGTCATCTGTATACAGATGACGTCCAACTCTACTATTCCTTTTCACCCTACCCTTCTCATTGGATTTAAAGAACCTAAAAAAAATCATGTGGAATGACCTCTGGTCTATGGTTACATTACCTTCCTTCCTCCGAAATTATTTTTAATTCTCTCTGTCCAGAGTGAATTAAAAATAATGCCGTTAGCAAGACATTATATAATCTTATACATTTCACATATACATTTATACTTACACAACTATATACAAACCATATCCATTCTGTAATCTGAATTTAAGTAACTCTCGATAAAGAGTCAGCTACTACATTCGATTTGCCTTTCACATGCGCTACCTTAAAATCGTAGTCTTGCAAGAGTAAACTCCATCTTAAGAGTTTGTTGTTAGTACCCTTAACATTACTCAGCCATTTTAATGGCGCATGAGCCGTCTGCAAAACAAACTTCTTGCCCCACAGATATGGTCTCAGTTTTTGAATCGACCACACTATGGCGAGACATTCTTTCTCGATGGTAGAAAGACTACTTTCTCTCGGCAATAGCTTTTTACTTAAAAACATTACAGGATGCTTTTCCCCATCCTCATCAGCTTGACTTAAAACCGCTCCCAAACCTGTTTCTGATGCGTCAGACGTTAATATAAATGGACGATCAAAATCTGGAGCTTTCAACACTGACTGTGATGTTATGGTCTGTTTTAACTTGTCCATTGACTCCTGACATTGTGGTGTCCACACTACAACATTTGGACATGCCTTCTTGGTTAAGCCTGTCAATGGAGTCGCCAATTCGCTAAAATTTGGGATAAACCTTCGATAATAACTGGCTAATCCCAAAAGGACCGAACCTGTTTTTGGTTTTGGGTATCGGCCACTTGTGTATCGCCTCCACCTTAGTAGGTTCTGGACCAATCATACCACTTCCCACCATGTGTCCTAGGTACTTGGACATTCGATTCCCTAAACGACACTTGGGTGCTTTTACTGTTAACCCTGCTTCTTTCAGTCGAAACAGCACCTGGTCTAGATGTTGTAGGTGTTCTTCCCAGGTATTGCTAAATACACCTATGTCGTCCATGTATGCCACACAGAAGTTACTCATACCCCCGAGTATCTTATCTACTAATCGTTGGAAAGTGGCTGGGCTGTTTTTAAGTCCAAATGGTAAGACATTGAACTGGCTTTATGGGTTCTAAAGGCCGTTTTCTCCCGGTCTCTGGGATCCATTGGTATCTGCCAAAAACCCTTGGTGAGATCTAGGCTACTGATGTAATTGGCTCTCCCCATTTTTTCTAACAGGTCGTCTAACCTTGGCATAGGGTATGTATCGGTTTGCGTCACCTCGTTTAACCGTCTATAATCAACACAAAACCTTATTGTGTTGTCTGGTTTTTGAACTAACACGACGGGTGATGCCCAAGGACTACTGGATGGTTCTATAATCCCCATATCCAGCATTTCCTGAACTTCTCTATCAACACACTCCACGAGATTCCATGTGACTCGATAGGAGTAGACGCAATGGGTAAGGCGTCTCCTGTTATAATTTGATGTTGCACCCTTCTACTCTTCCCGGTAAACCAAAAACAAATTTTTATACTTATGGAGCAGTTCTCTAAGTTGCTCCTGCTGTTTGCAAGTCAGCCCTTCATCAAGCTTTACCTGACTCACACTCTTGTCAGCCTTCCTATTCCCTTCCCAGAAATGAAACGATCCATTTACACCTTCATTAACTATTATACATACATCTACTGATCTTTCAACATAAGGTTTAAGCGAGTTAACATGCACCAGTTTTTCCAGTCCTGATTGTAATTCTTGTATCAAGTAGTTAACTCTGCTGGCACGCTTAACAACTGTCCATGGTCCTGTCCATTTCAATTGAAGTTTGTTGACTCTTTCCGGGATCAAATATAGTACTTTATCACCAACGTCGAAGGATCTCTCTCGGGCTGATTGATCATACCAGGTCTTCTGTTTCTGCTGTGCTGCTGCAAGGTTGTCTTGAGCGATAACTCTTGCTATCTCCATCGTCTCCCGTAAACTCTGTAGATACCGACTCACTGGAACTGGCTCTGCAACCGAGGAAGTCTCCCAGTGCTCTCTCACTAGATCCAGCGGACCTCTCGCCTTCCTTCCAAAGAGTAACTCGAAAGGGCTGTATCCTGTACTGCCTTGTGGAGTCTCTCTGCATGCAAACAGGAGTTGCTGTAGTTTCTCATCCCAATCGGCTGGATGTTGTTGAGTGTACGCCTTGATCATTCTTACTAAGGTCTTATTTAGGTTTTCCACAAGACCATTAGTTTGTGGATGGTAAGCAGACGATGTCAGATGTTTAATTCCACACATCTCCAACAGTCTTTCCAACAGTCTTGACGTAAACTGGGTTCCCAAATCCGAAATCAGTTCTTTGGGATATCCTGTTCTTCCCCATATAGACAACAAGGCGTTCGCTACTGTGGTTGTATCAATATTAGTCAACGCCACTGCTTCTGGGTACCTCGTGGCATAGTCCATCAAAGTAAGGATATACCGACGTCCTCTACGACTTGCCTTTGGTAAGGGTCCCACAATATCGATCCCCACACGATAAAATGGTTCTCCAATTAGTGGCATAGGAATTAGGGGAACCTTGGTCTTGTCTTTTCCTGTTCCGACACGCTGACATGTATCACACGATTGACAAAACTCTTTAATGTGCTGATACATATTGGGCCAAAAGAAATTTCTGGTGATGCGCTGTGTGGTGCGTCGAATTCCCATATGGCCACCTTGTGTGCTTGCGTGTGCCAAATTCATAAGTTGTTCCCTATAAGCTTGGGGCACAACTATTTGTGTACAAGAACTAGTTCCTCCTGAGACTTTACACACATGGTCTCTATACAACACTCGTCCTTTAACTACAAATCTTGAAGGATTTTCTTTTGATAAGACTTTCGTCTCATCCTGAGCCGCAGTAAATAAAGATCTCAGTGTTTCATCTGCCTTTTGCTCATTAGCAATATCCTCTTCTCCTGCTCCTGTTTTCACTAACTCTATTATATTTGAACTTGTCTCAGGATTTTCTTCAGGGATAATATCAACTGGTAAACAAGAAACATCTTGCTGTTTAACTGGACCTTCAGTTAACTCATCATCTCTTGTTAAATACTTGATCTTCCTTACAATATCATTCCCCAGCAGACAATCAAAAGGAATGTCCTCGTATATTGCAAAATCCCAAAATCCTTTCCAATTTTTATATTGGATTGGCAAAGACACAACGTCGCACAACACTGCCCCTACTCCTTTTAGTCTAAGCTGAGACACAGGTTTTCTGAATGCCTCTGGCACATGTTCAGGGCGAATCACACAGACCTCCAATCCGGTGTCTCTCCATCCTAATATTTCGTTTTGACCTACTTGAAGTGGTTCAAAGTAGTCATCTCTATCTGTGTCCAACATAACAAAAAGGCATTGTTTTTCTAATGGATTATGTACTTGCATTGGTTCCGAAGAACTCTTTCCTTTATTAGACTCAAGCCCCTTCTCAAAACTCTTTTCTAATATTGGAGTTATACATAAGGAAGATTTTTCCTTGCTATGTAGATAACATTGTGCTTTCATATGTCCAAACTTGCCGCATGAAAACACATTCTCTTAGCCATATCAAAAAGCTTGACGATTTCCACTACTGAGGAGCCATCTCTGAGGTAATTTTTCTCCTCAGGCCTTCTGTAACGAGTGTACTCTCCTGCAGCATTTTTAGCCTCTTGATACTGTGGCAACACTTTGTATGGTTTCTTGAAACAATGTTTCTCCACTGGTTTGTAGCCTTCAGCCTTACAAACTCCTTCTCTCAATGTCACCATCTTATCCACCATAAGAGCTGCTTGACTGGGTGTTTCAGGATTCCTTTCTTGAACTAACCATTTATACTCTGAGGGAACATTTTGATAAAACTGTTCCAGGATCATCAGATCCTTAAGTTGCTGAAAACTGGTAATTTGAGCACCTTTTAACCAACTATCGAAATACTGGCTTTGCTTTGATGCTAGCTGACAGAAACTTTCGGTTTTCTCCTTTTCAAGGACCTGAACTTAACTCTGTAATGTTCTGGCGTCAACTGAAGCTTCTGTTGGACCTGTTGTTTAAACTTCTGGTAAACCTTGTGGTCCTGTTCTGCCATATCGCTATAAATCTCCAGCAACTGTCCGCAGATCTGTGGTCGTAAATATGTCATCCATCTCTCCTCTTCAATTTCAAAATCATAGCAACATCTTTCAAAAGAAACCAAAAATTTCTCCACACTATCCCCTTTTACATACTTGGAATCTCCTCAGGAGTTGGTCTATAGAACCTTCTGCCTGCACCTCTTGAACTGGCCTGGCACGCTGAGAGGTATTCCCTCTCTCAGACTCCAACCTGGCTATTTCTCTTTGCATCTCTCTCTCCTTTTCTCTCTCTCTTTCCTTCTCTTCTTTCTCTTTGCATCTCTCTCTCCTTTTCTTCTCTTTCTCTTCGCATCTCTCTCTCCTTTTCTTTCTCTTCCCTTTGCATCTCAAGTTTCATCACCTCAAGCCTAAACCGGTATTCTCCAGACATTTTACTTGACTCTGATTCTGAAATTTCAGAGTCTTCTCCTTCCTGCAGAACCTCAGGCTGCCCTGCTTCCTCCAAAGCCCTCGTTTGTCTCCTGGTGGTCATTTTGCCGAACTTTTACCTCAGATCTTTAAACTAAACTATTAAAGTTCCTACTACCACACGACTTTGGTCAGTAAACTGAGAAATTAAACAAATTCCTCTGGTAGCCTTGCTTTCGCACTGGATCAGTTTTCTTACACGATCCCACCGCTCTGCCGCCAATATGCGGTGAAGCTACGTTCAAATCAACCGGCTGGACAGGGTGGACCCTCTCTTAAAGATCCCACCGCTGCCGCCAATATGTGACCACTCCACTTAACCGGCCTCAGACTGGACAATCTTTCTATGTCCACACTGCTGACCTCCAATCCAAGGAAACCTCAAGTTACCTCAGCAACTTCACGTTTATTGGCAGGGTACTGTCTCACCCCCTTCACCATTTAACTGACTGGAGTTTTAAAACTTCTCAGTGACTACTTGACCACGCTGCCACCATTTATCCGGCTGACCACTGACTTTGAGGGCCACCACCAATAAAAGAATCAGGAGAGGTGTTTTCCTTTAAGATGCAAACAATTTATTTTGACACAAATGGGTACAATCTTGGTTGGTTTCAAACTTCCTTAGAGGCACAACTTTTTCTGTTACATAACACAATGGGGACCTATTATAGGTTTCCACTAAACCTCTATAAACCCCTGCAACTTTAACTAGGGTCTCTATACCCTTTAACTGGACTGCTCACTAGCAGACCTTAAGACACACACTAACACTGGACCGTTCTCTTTCAGTCCTTAGGACACTCTAAACTAGAACATAACTCCTCCCCCCTCTCATTTGGCAGTTGGCTTCCCGCTCTTTTCCAACTGTAGAATTCAAACCTGAACATTCTACTAGCCTCTAGCCCTGGTTGCCATGGCGACAGCTCTTCTAAGCTTCTGCCATGCCTCCCTTCTGTTTCACCCACAGAAACAAACCATAGAACATTCAAAACAACATACATTTTAACACATGTCACACAACATTTACACACAAATAATCAACATCATTACACCGCCTCTTCCCTCTTCGCCGCCAATGGTTGCCATGACTCCTCCAACTAGACTTACTGTATGTTCCAGGCCCCAGGGAAGTACGTCTCGAGAGCACGAGATGCAGGGCCTTCTCCATCTCTACCCCTGTCTTGTGGAACTCCTTGCCTCCCCACTTGAGGGCCATGCGTGACCAGCGACCCTTTGCTCAGGCACTCAAGACGTGGCTTTTTAGCAGAGCTTTTGATGTTTAATGCAGTCGATTTGGTATTGTGTATTTTTTTTAAATGCAGTTGTTTTATGTAAATCGCCAGGAGCATTTTAATGGAGGGCAATGAACAAGTGAGAAACTGATGATGATGATGATATAATAAAAGTTTTATTATAGTATTAAAAATGTTCTGAATGCAAGACAACCAACTGACTTGAAAGAATTGTATTTTCCTCCTAAGAATGCCATTTTCATTTTATTTTTTCATATCAAGTAGACACAGGACCTGATAGGCTTCCAAGCATGAAATAACACATCTGGTGGGATTTCCGCATACTGCAATAGGTAGGATGCCTCAATAGGAGATTGATGTAAAATGGACACATTAGTCCACCTCTAGAGGAAAGGAGAGAACATCAAGCGATTGCATTTCAGTGTCATTTGCTATGTTGTATACTAAGCTGGCAAAACAAAAGGCTTTTAGAGAAATAAGAGATATCTCTTCCTCTCTGTATGCAGCTTGACATATTTTTGGACAGAAATTGCTGTAATATGTAACTTTCTGAATTCTCCTCTCCATGTATGAAATGTTGTATATGTTTTTTTCCCAAGGTAAACTTGGAGAAAGCGGTTGTGTGAGATCATCCAGAGTTTGGGCCTTCGGTGTCATCTGTATACAGATGACGTCCAACTCTACTATTCCTTTTCACCCTACCCTTCTCATTGGATTTAAAGAACCTAAAAAAAATCATGTGGAATGACCTCTGGTCTATGGTTACTCTAAATAACAATGACCTAGGAGGTCATTCCAAAATCTTTCCGAAATCTAAGATCAGTCTAGCTATCACAACGCAGGCCCTGACTCCACCCCATAATCACACACACACAGACAATGTCAATTAACTATTTATTAAGCACAAAATTAGAAGCAGGTGAAGAAGATAAAATGTCCAAAAAGTAAAAATCAAATAGTCCAAGGTAAAAAAGCAATCAATGTTCAAAGGTATTCAAAAGCAAGGATCACACGCAAGGTCCATACAAACAAAGCGAATATCTTGGCCAGGCAAGCCAGTCTCTAGCTTCCAGGAGAACAGCAAACTGCAACGTCTCTCCAGTTCAGGCGTGGCCACCAAACTGAGGAACTTTCCCACTGAGTGACTACTTAATTCCCCCCTTTGTGGGACCAGCGCCTTTCCAGGCCTCATTTCCAATCTTTCCTTGTAGCTACAATACTCCCCCTTTGGTCAAATCTCTGCTCAAGAATGGCACCATCTGCGTTGTTATCTTCCTGGGAAACTGGCTCTGACTCGGCTTCCATGTCCTCCGCAACATCTGGTGAAAACAATCTTTCTTGGGAACTGAAACCTCCCGGTCTCTCGTATTCCGTATCAGGTCCGGAATCAGGAGAGTCTTCGTCATCAGAATAAGCCTCCGGCCAGGTGTCTTCCAATTGCAGGCTGTATGTTGGTGATGCGGATTCATCATCCCCTGCATCACCTTCATCTGGATCCAAAGCCAAAGGAACCCCTGGAGCAGGAACCTGCCCCCCCGGCTGAGGTGGGGGCTGATTAGCACCTGACAACCCCCCCCCCCCGGGTCAGATGGGGGCTGAGTTGCTACACTAGCTGTGAACTATGTTGCCTTCCCTGGAGGTTTTTAAACAGAGGCTGGATGGTCATCTGTCAGGAGGGCTTGGATTGTATGTCCCTGCATGGCAATTGGTTGGACTGGATGGTGGTCTCTGCGGTTTAAAATTATTTGAAATCAGATTAAATTTGTATAAAAGTTAATTTAATTGTTTTTTGAACCATGTGCTCCAACCCGGAAGTATAATTTCTTTATCGAACCTGGGGGACACCATTTTTCTTAATTATTGTAATTAGATCGTATCTTCCCTCTCAGTTCTTGTAACAGGAATATTTATCTCCTCCAAAATAGCTTTTCTGGATACTTACAGACATATCACGGCCCTTTGCCTGGTCGGAGGATAATTAAAGTAAAAGGCCTCCTGGAGGAAGTGAAGAAGCAAGGGGGAACCATACAGAAAAACCGGGACTCCTAGAGCGCCTTGGAGGACTGAAGGGAAAATAGCCTTCACGCGCTTTTCCTCCAACCAAACAGAAGGTCCGCACAGCACTGTGTAAGCCACCCAAAAAGCAATTTTGGAGAAGGTTGATATATTTCTGTTACAAGAACCCCATACTGTATCTCTATCTATTGATGTACTTTCATCAATATGCAGAAAGTTGGTGGTACCATTTCTATATGTTATAAATCTTCAGCTCCAGTCAATTGCACTCCAGAAGTGAAGGGAAATGTTTCCCCCTTGATTTGCCTGTGATGTCAGCCCTGTTTTCCTGCTGTGCGCATGCGCTGGAATAAGAACTAATGACGAATTTCGTTATTAATTACGTTATATTTCAGAAATTTTTGGAATTTTTTGGTAAGTATTTCTATTACTAATAAAAAAAAATCCCCCCCATTGTATTTTAGAACCATGTTTTTAATGGCTCAACCAAGCCTACTTGTCACGATGCACGGACTTGACCAGCCCCTTAATCACACACACAGAGACGGACTGAAGGCTAACTACTTTATTGAATATATAAAAACAGTTCAAAGGGTATATTGTCCATCAAAATAGCAAAAGCAAATCCAAAGGCAAAAGGCAATCAAATGTCCAAAACAACTTGGTAAAGTATCCAAAAGACTTGGCAAGGCTCCGCACAGCAATGCGGATTCAGGAACAAGGCAAGGTACAAGATGCAAAACAAGACTTGGTAGGCCACTAGCCACCCTAGCTCCGTGGACCAGCTTCTCTTC